>LNAC01000366.1:32656-84730 GCA_002007465.1 Ailurus styani | reverse complement strand
GGCAAGATTTCGTTTCTTTTGATAGCTGCATAGTATTCCATTGTATATATATACCACATCTTCTTTATCCATTCATCTGTTGATGGACATCTAGGTTCTTTCCATAGTTTGGCTATTGTGGACATTGCTGCTATAAACATTTGGGTGCACGTGCCCCTGAGGATCACTACCTTTGTGTCTTTAGGATAAATACCCAGTAGTGTGATTGCTGGGTCGTATGGTAGCTCCATTTTCAACTTATTGAGGAATCTCCATACTGTTTTCCAGAGTGGCTGCACCAGCTTGCTGGAAGGGAGAGAGATGGGGTGGCTGGGTGATGGACATTGGGGAGGGTATGTGCTATGGTGAGTGATCTGAATTGTGTAAGACTGATGATTTCCAGACCTGTACCCCTGAAACAAATACTACACTATGTGTTAATTTAAAAAAAATAAAATTAAAAAAAATCAAATGAGGAACACAAATGTGAAAATAGCTGTTATCCAATAAAGAAAAGCATACCAACTCATTGAAGAGAGAAACATTTTTTCCTACATGAAATTCTAAAAAAAATGTGTATAACTTTTCATGTAAAACATACTGAATACTCTAAAAAGCAGTACCATCAAAAGTAGTTTTCAAAAGGTGATTTCACATGGCCATATCTTTTCTTCCTTCATGGCTCTATTCATAGCTCCCAGTTATTACAGCAAAAGGGAAAAGAAGCAAATGGAAAACATCAAGAGGGTGAAGCCCAGACAACACCACGAGCAAGTTTCCAAGGGTCCCTTTCCAGGGGACTCACAGAGAACGGTCCCGCAGCAGCACACTGTGTGTGCAGCGTTGTCTTCCTGTTCTTTAGAGAGAGACTCAGTGCCTACGATGGGTACCGGGGACTCCTCATGCAGTCTCTCTCCGCCTAGTATATCTCTCGTTCCCAGAAGAAAGGCAGATTTTCAGCATACACTATACTGTCTGCAGAAACAATTTAGTCCCAGTCTCATCGTTTAGAGAAAGTTTTACATCAGTAAAATCAGAAAATGCATACCAGTCCAATTTCCATATGTCAGACAAGGGCCCTGCTGGCAATTAAGACTTTGTACGGATAATGGTCTCCATCCTGCTACGTTAACTCTTCTCTACACATATCCCATCAAAATAATGCACGAAAGACCCACCACCTTGAAAAAAGAAGTGTCAGGCTTTGGTCAATGAGAGAGGTGGTCTATTTCCTTTGGGTGTGTGCAAAGATTGCGAACATTGATCGCCCATGGAAAAATCTTTGCACTACCCACTCAACAGTTCATGCTACTTGTCCATGACATTTTGAGGCCAAGCTCCTTTTCCCTTTTGCTGTTTTTATAGTCATTTTACCAGCAGCAGTTAACAGATGCCATTTTAAACAGTAATTCAGAATTTTCCATCTTTAATACACAGCCCACTAACTTCTTCCGTGTAAGCACTGAGGATTTTCACATTTTCCAAGCTTGAGAAACAGGTTTCTGTTCAGTTATACTTTAAAAAAGAGACGTATACAGATAAATTAGCTCGAAGTAATTTGTATATTAAATGTTCCAATGCAATTAGTCTCCAGAACTTGGAGGTCCCATGACAATCTGGCTAATAGCAAGTAAGATGCTGAGCGAAGCATACTCTAAAGATCATAATTTGGTGCACCCAAAGTGAGTGTTAATCAATTCTGTTACAAAATTAGAAGTTACAGACCATGATTATCTATTCAGAGACTTAAGAGTTCACAGAGGTAAAATTGTTTAGCAAATATGCTCTTACCACCTAGTTCCCTTGGCAGCTGTAAGTTGTCAGGGGTGAACTAAGTGCTTGCTCTCAGTTTCGTAATATGGATGTGGTGCCTCTGGGACGGACATCCAAGCAATTACACCCAGCCTAGCAAAAAGCATCTGGGATTTTTTGGTGCAAAACAGCCCTGCTTAAAAAAAAAAAATAAGATACCGAGAAATAATAAAACCCCCCTTTTGTTTTCTTTTAAATCAATTTTGAATAAACTCATACTTTTATTCGGCTTGTGGTCCAGTGAAATCAATGCCTGAGATGAACAGCAAATTGTGAAGGTGTGTGGGAGTCAGGTGTATGGAAGTCATGGTACAGATACTTTACAGAAGAGAGTAGTCATTAAGGACTAGGCAGGAAGCTATCTTTTCCAAGGCCACTGTAGCCCGGACATGGAGTCCTTGGAGATCAGCTTTCCAATCAACTTTCAGAGGGCTGAGCTTTCTGCACCACATGCCCCCTGGTATTTCCTCTGTTACCCACCTGGAACTATATCCTTATTGTTAGAAATTCCGCTTTAAAAGATACGCCTACAACTCTAATTCCTTGCTGGGGTTTTTATTACCCTTGGTTTTGTACTGCTCCTAAAGTATCATAAAAGGGTTTTGGATGACTGATATTTACTATGGAATGTGAGGGCATAGATATTTCTCCAGGGCATGTTGATGGCAAAGAGGAACTTATGTTTCCTCAATCCTCAAATGCCTCCTTGAATCACGGAAATGCACTGCACTGCACAAAAGGAAATTGACGTAAGAGCAAAGTTTTAAAAAATGTTATAATTCAGTAGCAGACCGTGCCCAACAAAGGTTAGTTAGGAAAAGAGGATATAGGTCCAATACCCCTCCTCAGAGACCTTAACCATGGTTCGTTGGTGATGTTTTCTCAAAAAAAGAATTCATATTCTGTTGTTTTTCAGATTAGCGACTCATTCATAGAAGATGCCAAGACCCTGCCAGTAAGGACTCTCTTACTCTCTGGGCAATTGCTCCTAGCCAGCTGAGCATAAAGCTTGATTGTTACTCATCACGCTGCCCCTCTTATGGGCAGCATCACAGATCTTGCTAACTTGCTGCATGAAGTTTTGTCCTATATCGCAGTCAATGCCTCAGCCATACATATTCTGTTTATACAACAAATACCCTTCAACTTTCGGTACTTCTCTCTGCTCATACCTGTCCGCCCTTATTTGACATTGAAACCTGCAACAGGCAGATTGAAACATTGTCTGTCCCCCTCTCATTTCAACAGGTAAATCTCCATTACTAAATACCTAGGGCAACATTGCAGGTAGGTGAGTAGAGCTAAGTATTCATAAGCAACGTTTTTTTAAGATTTTAGGTATTTATTTGACGGAGAGCAGGAAAGAGAGCCAGAGCAAGCACAAGAAGGCAGAACAGAGGCAGAGGGAGAAGCAGGCTCCCTGCCGAGCAAGGAGCCTGTTGTGGGGCTTGATCCCAGGACCCCAGGGTCATGACCTGAGCAGAAGGCAGATGCTTAACTGACTGAGCCACCCAGGCATCCCCATAAGCAATGTTTTTCTAAAGAAAAAGCACTATATGGAGCACCTGGGTGGCATAATCAGTTAAGCGTCCAACTCTTGGTTTTGCCTAGGTTGTGATCTCATGGCGATGAGATGAAGCCCTGAGGTGGGCTCCGCTCCCTGCCTGGGGCTCCATGCTCAGCCCAGCGTTTGCTTGAGACTCTGTCCTCTCCCTCTGCCCCTCACACTCATTCTCTTTCTCTCTCTCTCTCTCTCTTTCTCAAACAAATAAATCTTTTTTAAAAAGAAATAAAAAGCATTACAAAACAGTTGGTCAGCAGTCAGGCTCAGGAATCAGGCTGCCGAGACGAAAAGCCACACCTCATGACTCAGTAGTTTGGGCAGGTTACATAACTCCTCTCTGTATTTACCTCCTTGATGGAAAAACGTTTGATTAAATGACATACTCATCTCATATTGCAGTGGTGAGAATTAAAGGACTTAGCAACTTGTAAAATGTTGAAAGCTGTGCTTGGCCCATAGTACACACACACAAAAATATTAACTACTGCATCACCTATTTCCCATATGACTATAAATACTTGGAAGCAAGGAATTTTCTCTTCTGTCCACATATTTCACGAGAACAGAATACCCATTTTATATTAGGTGTCTGGTAAACATGAAATGAATAAATTAATGAATGAATGAAAGAACAGATGAGTCACTGGCCTTTTTTATTATTGGCAGAGGCTGACATTTTCACATATGCAAAACTTTGTTTTAAACAATGTGTGGATTTACCCATGCCATTTATGAAACTTGCTGTCAAACATTTGAGGGGTTTTATGTCATTATCAATATAATCCTCATTTGAAAAACCACAACACTCATTCGATATGGCTTTATCATGCTATTTTCTAGGTGTATACAAGAGACGAATTCATTAACAATTTGATATGGTAACATTGTTACCATAAATGAATAACACATCATGCAAAATCTGATAAAGCCAGACATTTGCCTAGAAGATGCTGCCCTTGAAACAGGAGAATGCTCTGTGTTTTCGTAGGAAAGTTTAGGAAACAAGACTGTCAGCTGGGATGAGGTCCTTTGACATGGACAGATTGTTTTCTGGGAGCAGGAATGGAGTACGACTCTGACAACACTCCCCACAAATCTTAAAAACAGCAGAAAGGGATAAGACATTATGTCAAAGGAGGAGGGATACAGCTGTTCCCAGGACAGGCAGGGTGGTGTTTATCTCTGTACCTGATACATTGTAATCTGAGCAAGCTCAGGCTTCTTTAAGGGGTGCTCACCTAGGCATTTGCTTTGGTTTTCTTGCAGCCACAAATGTCCCACTGCACATGCCGCAGAGACTGGAATCTAAGAGAGCAGGGACACCCCACTTCTAATCTTCGTGGTCTGGTAAGGGAAGGCAAGGAACAAGGGTTCCCCCCAAGAGTAAGTTTTTCAAACATTGAGAGAGCCTAAGTGTGCTCCTAAGGGAGTCAGGGTTCTATTCTTACCATAATACCCACTGGCACTTGGGGAGGACGATGAGGCTTACATATCAGCAGTGTGGACACCTCTAACCTCATGACCTTAGATATTCACGAGAACCATTTCCTTGACATATGCGCTTTATTACTCTTTTATGATTTTCCTGGGTCAGGTTTATTTGAGCAGGTATCTGAGTGCATCTCCTGTCTCTGCAAGCTACAGAATTGGTAACTGCTTTGCGGTTGATGCTTTGAGGCACTGTATTAAATGTCCTGCTGTCCTCTGACTGATCACTGCTATAAACCATATGCTGCTAACTCATGGTTTGCATTCATCCCATTGAAGTGTAGGTTAATTTCTGATTTGCTAACAGAGAAAATGATTACACATATACCCAAATGCAACAAGGATTATGTTACATGCAATTAAGAAGATACCTCTGAAATTAATTTCTTGCTTACAAATGACAATACGTTTGCATTGGGCATGAAAGTAAAACAGTCCCCTACAACTTAGAAAAAGACGACATTGTACAAGAGGCTCAAATTATTATTCCCACTTTTTAATCATTTGAACAATATATTGGAAAAATCAATGACTACTAAGGCTTTCTGCACTTAACCTGCAATCAAAGATGAGAAGTTATAAATTCTGGCTATCTTGAAAATATATTTAGTCGTTTGAAATAATCCATACAGTCAGTTTGAAAAATTTTGTAAGATACTGCCTTCAATAAGTAGCTAGGTCACCTACATTTTTCTCAAGATTCAAAGTCATAAATTTTGTATGTCAGGAGTTCTTAGTCTTAGTGCAGCTATTTCAAAAAGTGTTTTTTTATGGTAAAGCTTGGGTAAGTGATTAAATATTTTTAAAAGAATGACATTCTGGCTATCTTGAAAATATATTTAGTCGTTTGAAATAATCCATACAGTCAGTTTGAAAAATTTTGTAAGATACTGCCTTCAATAAGTAGCTAGGTCACCTACATTTTTCTCAAGATTCAAAGTCATAAATTTTGTATGTCAGGAGTTCTTAGTCTTAGTGCAGCTATTTCAAAAAGTGTTTTTTTATGGTAAAGCTTGGGTAAGTGATTAAATATTTTTAAAAGAATGACATGCTTCTATGAAATGGAGATACTTATGTAGATAAAAGAAAGACCAGAGTGAAAGTAGTGTTTGGATATCGGTATTGGGAGAGTCATAGAGCTAGTAATCAGTGATCAGATTATTGCCAATAAAAGGCTAGAGAAACTAACATGGATTAATATGGCAAACTGCAGCTTTTTAATAATTCTTCAAGAAGCACTACTGATTCTGGAAATAGGATCTTCAGAGTGTGACGAAATACATGATTTTTGCTTTACCATTAGAAGATGGGTTGATAGGCAGACCTCGGTATTTCCAAGTGCTTCCTGGCACAACCTGAAATTATAAACAAGGAACGGCTTAATATCTTAATTGATGAGTCTGCTAGTCAGCTAACGGAGTCCTGAGGTAAAACTTGTTTGTGTACGGCCATTTACAGAGGCAATGTTTGATAAGCTACAAACACCAACTAAGGGGATTTTTAAAATTAGTACATTACAGTCCATATATCCAATGGTGTAGTATTTTCTTCAGGAAAATTGTACTGGGGATTAAAAGACAAGAAACGATAGGAGTTCCAGAGGCTTCCTGACGTGGGACTCCAGGATGTCTGGGTCCCTGGCCTTTGCTCTGCTTCTGCACCTGCTTCCGGCTGGGCTGGAGAGCAGGTGTGCTCACACCTGAGCCTTGCGGCAGTGTCCCAGAGGAGCCGACGAAGGAGCGGGTGATCCTGGGTGAAGGCGTGCCTTCTGGAAAATACGTAGACAATGGGTGTCAGTGGGCAGCTCTAGCTGTTTGCAGAAGGGGCTGGGCCCGAAGTGGGGGGTCATGCTGCCTGAAGGGATATAGTCCACCCCATTCCTACTCCTGCTGGTGAAGGGCACTGAGCCAGGAAGCCCTCACCTTCCTGGGAGCGGGTCACTGATTGCTCCACTTGTACAGCAACCTCGTACTATTTCCTTGTAAAGACAGTGTTCACTGATGTACCTGGCAGTGTTCTCGGCCACATCTGTCCATCAACCAATATACTGCTCGGCAGGAGGAGATGTCATTATTCAAATAATGATGCTAAAAGCACTTGGGTTTTCTTTAATGCTGTGACTGGTGATTTTTTGGAACTGGTAGATGTTTAGTGTTAGATTATGCAAAATGTTCCTACTGATGACAAGGTACACAAACAAAACCAAATTTAAACCAGTCTATGAAACTGTAACTGTATAAAAGTACAAATATGTACATTTTTGCATTTATCTACAGTAGTTCAAGATTGGAAACTTTGAAGAATATGAATCCAACTCTAGATTTATGATTTGTTCTGACACATCTTGGATGGTGTCTTAGCCTGTTTGGGCTACTATGACAAAATACGACAGACTTGGTGGATTGTAAGCAATAGAGATTTATTTCTCACAATTCTGGAGCCTGGATGTCTGTGGTCAAGTCGCTGGTAGACTCGATGTTTGCTGAGGGCTTGCTTCCTGGCTCACGGACACCATGTTCCTGCTGTGTCCTCAGTGGCAGAAGTGGGTGGATGTCTAATCCTATCACGAGGGCTCCATCTCTTGACTTAATCACCCCCCAAATACCTCCAAATATCATGACGTTGGGCATTAGTATATAACACATGAATTTAGGGGGGCACGAATATTCAATCTGTAGCAAATGCCTGTTGATGGGGAAGTCTTCGCCAGAGAAGTGAGCCAGGAAGTGAGATTTGGGATCATTCCCCACAAAAAAAAACAGCTGAAATGGCACATTCTTTCATTGACTGAGGGATATGAGAGATGTTCATGGGTGTAGCATAAATTAAAGAAAAAGAGGTAAGTATAGCTACTATTTATTAAGAGGTGTTCAAGGCTGGAGAATTTGTCTTTTTTAATCTCTCCCCTTTTTTTTTACCCATCCCCCACCAACTTCCCCTTTGGAAACTACCAGTTTTTTCTCTGTACTTAAGAACCTATTTTTGTTTGTCTCTTTCTTTGTTTATTCATTTGTTTTGTTTCTTAAATTTCACAGATAAGTGCAATCATATTGATTTGTCTTCTTCTGACTTATTCCACTTAGTACTATAAGCTCTAGTTTCATCCATGTCATTGCAAATGGCAGGATCTCATTCTTTTTGATGAATGAGTAATATTCTTTACCCATTCAGCTATGGATGGCACTTGGGCTGCTTCCATAGTTTGTCTATTGTAAATGAACCTGCTATAAACATAGGGGTGCATATATCTTTTTGAATTAGTATTTTTTTTCCTTTGGGTAAATATCCAGTGGTGGAATTACTGGATCATAAGTTGATTATATTTTTAATTTTTTGAGGAATCTCCATATTGTTTTCCCCAGTGGCTGCACCAGTTTGGATTCCCACCAACAGTGCACCAGGATTCCCCTTTCTCCACATCCTCACCAACACCTGTTGCTTCTTCTGTTCTTGATTTTAGCCATTCTGACAGGTGTGACGTGGTATCTCATTGTGGTTTTGATTTGCATTTCCCTGATGATCAGTGATGTTGAGCATCTTTTCATGTGTCTGTTTGCCATCTGGATGTCTTCTTTGGAGAAATGTCTATTCATGTTTTCTACCAATTTGTAATTGGATTGTTAGTATTATTTGGTGTTGAGTTATGTAAGATCCTTATATTGGATATTATATTGGACATTAACCCCTTATCAGATATAACATTTGTAAATATCTTCTCCCATTCAGTAGGTTGCCTTTTTGTTTCATTTTAAATCTTTATGATAACCTTGTGAATAAATCATCCTGTTAATATCATAGAAATATAAAAACAGCCTCAAGACAATTCAAGGTATCTTTCCCATAACATTACACCTAACACCTAACACCTAACACATAAATGAGGCAGTGTACAAACACTGACGTACCAGGTCTTACTCATGCCACACTGAATATAGGGGAAAGGCTCTGCTTTTTCTATTCCATCTGCTCCTGTTGGCTGGGAGATTATGTGTGAGAATCATGGATTTATATATGTTATATATATCATTACTTATTACTATTTATTTTAAATATGACTGCTTCTCTGTTTTTCTCTCCCTCTCCATAGGTGTGTATATATCATTTTATACATACATAAAATCTCTTACTCAATTTAGTCTTCACTAAGAAATGTATGACTTAGTATTATTATGATTTCAGTTAATGCAATATTGATCCATTTGCTTTGAATACATTGAGAACATTTTCTTTGGCAAGCCCAGCTGAGGGCTGCACAAGCATTGTCTTCCAACTGTTAACCATGAGGCTGTCCCAGACAGCACAACAGGATGCCTGGTCACAGTGTCCAAGAGCAGGTGTGCCTGGAACCGCTGAAATGGCCAAGGACATGGAGACAGGGCTGGCCGGGGAATCCAGCTTTGATCGTCCAACACAGAAGCTTCTTTTCAGTAATGCCCCACGCCACCAAAACCAGCAAGTTCAGAATAATAGGAAGACCACAATGGATAAAACATTGTTAAAACTAATACTTGAGCCTTATTCTAATACTGACCGCCCCTTCTGACCCTTACAGAACTAACTGGTACATCAAGCTGGTTTGTTTTGCTACTTTGGTGACCATCTGCTGTGCCTTCGGTGAGTTTCTGGGACCTTTCTTCTCTTCCGGATCCTTCAGTTTTGGAGATATGATTGATGCCAGCACAGTGTCGTGAAGTCTTTAGTTATCGACCCCACACTCTCGAGAAAGTCCCTTCCTTCTTCTATTTGACAATTACACTAAAGTTATCTTCTGCTTTAAGAATAGGGAAATGAGTGGTATTATAGAGACATTCCAGTATCAAAAAAGAAATGTACATCATTCATAAGCACATGAAAAGCATTAGAAATCAAATAAATACCAATTATTAAATTTTTTAATCTTGTCAAATAGACACAGCTTTAAACAAAAGGTGAATCTTTCCTGATCCATATATGTGTCATGCTTTTCCCAATTCAAGCTCTGACACGCTATTTCCTCTTCCCCGGGCACTACATCCCCAGTTCCACCTCCGATGCTCTTTTAACTCCTCTTCAACCTTGAAATCTTACCTCAAATGACATTTACACCTGCCCTGCTTCAGGTGAGCTCTCTTGATATGCTTTGTATTACCCTTTACATTTTTTGCCTTCCTTCTTAGAAGAGTAGTTAAATGCGTAATAGTATGATTATCTTTGTTGCTTTTATTCACTAGAATTCACTGTATTTTTAGATACCTTGTTAGCCGTGGATTCAGATCTTGGTTTTTTTTTTTTTTTTTTTTTTTTTTCTTGACAGAGTTAAATAATTGTAAGAACATGATCTGGGTGACTGACCCATGAGTCAGTGGATAACTAACTGTCACATCATTCTGGATTGTTCTGTCCTTTCCTTACAGATCTGAAAAGCCCTGCCAGTTTCCATACAAGCAAGCATGAATCTATTTCTGACCTTTTTATTATGTTTCAATGGTCTATTTGTCTATCTCTGCAACTATAACAAATTTTAAAAACAATTTATAACATGTTATGTATCTGTAAAGATAAATGTTTCCATATTTATTTCCATATTTACTGCGTCATTATCTCTGCCACACCCCCTTTACTCTCCATGGTCCCTTCTGCAGGAAATCTGATAAATAGAATACCAGGATTTTTATACGGCCTTCTTTGTTCCAGCCTCTTGTATCTCTGAGCTACATTCTGGGTACTTGTTCTTCTTAGGTCTATTTTCATATCCAGTGATTTTCTCTTGAAATGTATGGATTTGCTGTTCAAGAAGTTCATTTCGAACACTTGTTGATTTTCACATTTCCCATTTTAGACATTTTATTCAGGGGTTTTTCAGTTCTTCCTGGACATTTTATATCTTCTCTTATTCCCTATGGTTTTCATTTTCTATTTCCAGAAAGATATTAAGTACATTTTTTTTTATTTTTGATCTCATATTTCCAAAACCTGGGGTCATTACAAAAGCCTGTTTTGCTGATTGTGGTGACCCTTACTACCTCTCTATCATCCTGTGATTTGAATTGTGAATTCATGTGGTGGGTGTCTTTTATTTTATTAAGATTTTGTTTATTTATTTGACACAGAGAGAGAGAGATGACAAGTAGGCAGAGAGGTAGGCAGAGAGAGAGGAGGAAGCAGGCTCCCCACTGAGCAGGGAGCCCGATGAGGGGCTGGATCCCAGGACCCTGAGATCACGACCTGAGCCAAAGGCAGAGGCTTAACCCACTGAGCCACCCAGGCGCCCCTGGTGGGTGTCTTTTATGTGAGAAAAGTTTAAGGAATTCCTCCTGCCAATGACATTTGGAAAGTAATAATTTGAAACTATCTATATTCAATTATTTTCTTTGTTTTTTGTTTGTTTGCTCGTGTGAGACTCTGCAAGCCTTGTCAATTCAGGCTCTCAACACACTGCAGAGATGATGTGTGGAGTGGTTTTCAGCACATGGTTTTCCCTTTTCCTCTCAGGACCAGTGGCGTGATGGCCACTTCCTTCCTACCTCTCCTGTGAGTTTATTACTATTACTACTGCTATTACTGTTATTTTTATGATCAATTATTTGTACTTCAACTCTCACCAAAGACATGGCTCATTCCAAGATGGCAGCTCTACGTGGGATCCAGAGTGCAATGTCCACTGATGTCCATTAAAACTAGAGTGACCATACATCATGGCAAATCTTTGCTGTTCCAGAGTCCACCAGGCTTAGTACTAGTTCTGGATTTTTAATATTTTAAATAAAGTATCATTATAATATGATAATGTCAAATTCATCTCCTGCCACAGTCTGGTTGAGTAGTGTGAGAGAGTACTTGTGGCCAGCAAGTAGAGTGATTTTTTAATACCAGATTAAGTCTGAAACTGAGCTGTGATGAACCTTCTTTCTTCTCCAGCTCTCTCCAGACCCAACAGGTTACTGTAAGTGGTATTTTACAATCAGATAAAAAACTCAGTATTAAAAGACAAAAAACAAACAAACAAACAAACAAACAAACAAACAAAACACTAAAGGCTGCCTGAATGGCTTTGTCGATTACGTGTCCAACTCCTGATTTTGACACAGGTCATGATCTCAGGGTTGTGAGATCAAGCTCTGCATCAAGCCCTGTATCAGGATCAATGCTGGGCGTAGAGCCTGCTTAAGATACTCTCTCTCCCTCCCCCTTTGCTCCCCCCTGCCCCTCCTTTCCCCATCTAAAAAAAAAAAAAAGTGCCCTACAAATCCAAATCGAGATTTCAGTGATCCACAGCATCATGGAGAAATGGTATTCTTATTAAATTAAGAAACCTCTGGGGGAATCTGGGTGGCTCAGTTCATTAAGAGTCTGCCTTAAGTTTAAGTCATGATCCGGGAGTCCTGGGATCGACTCCCACATTGAGCTCCTCACTCAGTGGGGAGACTGCTTATCCCTCTGCCTGCTGTTCCTCCTGCTTGTGCTCTCTCTCTGACAAATAAATAAAATCTTAAAAAAAAGAAAAGAAAAGAAAAGAAACCTCTGGAGTAGAAATGCACTTGAATTAGTTGTTAAAAAAATAGAATTCATATTACATCCAATCCAACTATGTTGTTCTACTGATAAAAATAAAATCCATGGTTGTTACAAATATTACATACATACACATGTGCACACACATATGTGCACAGATACACACTCCACACTAGTTGCAGCTTAACTACACAACTCCAAAATGCATGTGGTAAATCACAGACAGATGATAGACAAATAACAGAATATCTGTATCAATCTATGTGTGTGTACCCGTGTCAGCTGGCAGGAGACACTTCCTTTCTTTGCTGCCTCCCAACATATCAATTAGAACTGTATGTGACTTTTAAAGAACTATTTTAAAAGTCAACCTAAGTGTCTGCAATTGCATTAAACTATATTTAGAAAGAAATCCTCTGGAATTTAGTTGCATGCTGTTTAAATTCTGTTGGGAAACAGTCATAAGACTGTGTGATGACAGAAATCCCATATATGTTCGGCTTTAGAAAAGTGTTAAACACTGAAAACTAGTCCTGCAGAGAGGGAAGACACGATTTACCTCAAAGATAGCCAAGAATGAACAGAACAAAATCAGGAACCCTAGCTCAGGTGTTGTTCAAGAGTTCCTACTCTCTGGGAGCACTTTGCAATGCCTAATCTGCAGTCCTGTGTGGGGATGCCAAGGTTTAAGGGAACACTTCATATCCTGTAGACAATTCAAATGAAGTTGAGAGGGTCCATGGTTTTACAAAACCTAAATTTGGGGAAATAAATAATCAAGAGAAGAACAAACTGCTAACATAGTTGACACATTTTGTTGCCTAATGGTGTTTGCAAAAGAAGGGTTCTCTGGAAAAGGACATTTGAATCGTGAATCTTCTCCATTTGGCAGAATTTTCCTCTGAGCTCACCCATTGTCTCAGCATCTGTAGAGAACATTCTTTTCTGTGGTCTACAGAGGAGATCGATGAAGCTGTCAAAATTCTAATTTTTTTTTACCATAAATGGTGACTTGGAAGAGGATTGCAGGCAATTTTCTGAAAACACAAAAAATAGTAAGAACATATTTGCGACACGTTGGACCGAGAAGCTGAACACCATGCATGTTTCCTGAATGTGCTTCAGAAGTTAACTCTGCCATAAGAGACAAGCAAGAACAAATGGCGTTCATGAAATAACAAGGTGTGTGAGAGATATCCATGGATAGGAAGTGCAGATAACACGGAAGCAATCCATGAGATGTGATATGTTTACATCAGTAGCCTGGAGGGCAAGTGGGGGGCGGGGGAAGGAAGACATAGGGGAGCCAAAAGGAGCCCTGCATATGGGACACTGAGCTTAGGAGGCTCTCAAGCATCCACACTGGACACTCATTAGAGACACCTCTCTGGGCCAAAGTGTCTTCTGTCCAAGAAACACAAAGTCTACTGTAGCTCACCAGGCTAAGCAGGGAGCTGCATGTGGCCAGGCTTGTTCATCCTGCCTCCTTCTCCCTCCTTCTTCTTTATTTTTTAAGATTTTGTTTATTATTTGAGAGGGGGGGAAGACAGAGAGAGAGAAAGAGGGAGAAAGCATGAGCAGGAGGAGGGAGAAGCAGGGAGCCTGACACGGGGCTCCATCCCAGGACCTGCAGATCGTGACCTGAGCCAAAGGCAGATACTCCACGCACTGAGGCACCCGGGTGCCTCCTTCTGCTGAGCTGTGTCTCATCCGTTCTGACTCTGGGAGCCACCCCGGCAGCAGGAATGGCTGCAAGAGTGACACGCACAGACAGCACCTGTGTCGCCAGCATTGAGGTGCGTGAGCCCTCTGCCCCGTTGCTTCTCCTGTGACTCGAATGTGTGTGAGCCTTCTGGGAGGCAGCAGGACGGAAGGACAGAGGGAGGAACTAGAGAAAGGAATCCTGAAACCCTGTGTATTCCCTCGAGACTAAGATCTACTCTGGAAATGACAACGTTTCAAGCTTGAGGAAAATTACTCCCTTTCAGTACTGAGACGTTCATAGTGAGGAGCTCATGAGAAACTTGAACTTAGTAAAAAAAACCTATTATATATTTCCACACATGGAGTTCTCAAAGTGGATGCAGTGTGTGCTTTTCATGGAAATAGTGTCCAAATTATGGAGACTTGTTTTTCTGGTGGTGGGATTTCAGGTAGATCTTATTTTGCTTTTGATACGTCTCCTATGTACAATTTACCTACAAGGTACATGTACGAAATCTGGAGCTATGAAATAGGAGGTCCTCATGTTAAAAATAAACATTTGACAAAAACTCTTGCCCCAGTATGGTGTATCGAGCTCATGAGAAGCAGCACCCATGGCACATTTGACTGGAACACGGGATAGTTTCAGAGCCTCGGTTGGCAAGTCGTGATTGTACGGCACTTTCCGTTGCTGGTCTCCTTTGCTTCCTGAACTTTCTTCTCCTTGCTTGTCTTTCAGTTTGGTGACCTGTTTGACCGAGGGTCCTGTAGGAAAAGTCTGACTGAAAGTTCCAATAATACACAGGGCTTGGATGGCAGATATCCAACATGCGGAGACGAGCCAGAATCAGAAATCGTGAGACCAGTGAAGAGAGCCAGGCGGCAGCAGAGGCCCTGAGTGAACAGACGTCTGTGTTCCCTCACTGGCCTCTCTCAGGGTCTGGTGGCCCCTTGAAAGCAGTTCCAAGGTCTGTTTGATTTTCTTCTAGAATCTTATTCATGAGAAGTGATTGTTTTACTTGTGCATAATTAATACTCCCTTCACAGTTACACTAAGCTTCAGGACCTCCATCCTTAATTCACACCATGCAATCAAGTAGATCACAGCCCAGCCATTTTTCTGTGGTTTGGGGGATTTTCATGTTTGTATCTTAACATGTGCCAGATCCAGATGAATAGATGGCTTTGGTCCTCTTGAAAGAAATAACAATGTCAACTTCACACTTGTTTTATGATGGAAAATCTTTGCCATCATAGTTTTCACATGAAAGATATATTTGCCACTTCCCAAATGTCAAGTCTAATAGAACAGGGATATAAATGATATATTTCTTTGTAGCCATCAACCCTTTAAGGTTATGACATGATGTGACATACCTATTTGTCATGATAAAGTAAGCACTTTTACTGATGTCTTGAATTTTGTGATGGTTTCAAGTACTGAAAATAGTCTGAGTTTGCAATGCATTGTATACATTCATACAGCAGGTCACATGTACAGTTAATTAAATTACTACCAATGTTATGTTATCCCTCATTATTCTACTATGAAAGCAAATCTAATTGAGTCTTTATATTTTAAGCAAAAGTCAAAATAAGTTTTTCAAAAGTAAAATAAAAAATTTTAAAGTAAAAATAAGTATTTTAAAAAATAACCAAAATCAAGGGGTGTAATCTAACAGAGAGAGTCAACGTGACAGCCATAACTCCCTTCTAAAAGTAAATAAACTTTATAGTGAAAATTTCTGTTGCTACATATAGTAAATCAAATGTATATAAAAATGGTTCCTCTTCTTTTAATAAGCAAGGGAATACATTAATTGAGCATTAAATGTTCATAAAAGTAAAACAGTGAATATGTAATGAATATGTATCAACAGGTTGTCATAAAATGAAAATTTGAGAGAAATTCAAGTCATAACAATCTGTTTATTTTCTCTTTTTTTCTATCCCCTTTTTACTCTCTTCATCCATAAAGAAATAAATTTTTAGTCATCGTTGGATCACTTCCTACTTTTCTGAATAATTCTCTTATTGATAAAAATAATAACAATGGTTTATCTTCATGATATGAAGACTTCTTACCGGAAAAATGAGAATATTTATTTTTTAGCTTTCTCTTTGTCTGTGGTACCTAAGTGAACTTAAATTCGATTCAGCAAATTTCCCCAAATAACAAAGCAGACATTCTTTTTGTACATCAGTTTTACCAGAATTTCAAATACAGCTCTACTTAAAATGTATTAAAAAAGAATTATGTTTTATCCACTGTCTTTTGTGACCTAGCACTTCTGTTACTAACTACATTTCCTTCCCAAATCCTGCTACCTGCTGCCTAGCACATGCAATCTCTCTCTCTCCCTCTCTCTCTCTCTCTCTTTGCATTGCAAAAATGCATTTTTTGTAATTTTTTTTCATTTAATCCAGTTTTGCATTAAAAACTCTACAGGATGGGGGCACCTGGGTGGTGTAACCACGTGAGTGTCCCACTCTTGGTTTCAGTTCACGTTATGATCTCAGGTAATGAGATCGAACCCCAGACTGGGCTGCGCGTTCAGCATAGAATCTGTTTGAGATTCTTCCTCTCCTTCTGCCTCTCCCCTCCTCTCTCTCTCTCAAATAAATAAATCTTAAAAAAAAACCCAACTTTACAGTACTGAAAATGTAAATTGGTGCGGCCTATAAGAAAAATAGTATGAATGTTACTCAAAAAACTAAAAATAGAACTACCCTATGACCTAGCAATCTCATCTCTGGGTATATACCCAAGGTGACTGACCTCGGAATCACAGAGGTATCTGCATCCCCATGTTCACTGCAGCATTATTCAGAATGGCTGATACATGGAAACAACTCAAATGTTCATCTGCAGGTGAATGGATACAGAAAATGTGTAAGTACATGGTAGAATATTATTCGGGCTTTAAAAGAAGGAAACCCTGCCTTTTGGGACAATATAGATAAGCCTGGAGGACATTATACTGTGTGAAATAAGCCAGACAAAGACAGAGAAAATACTGCATGTCTTACTTACATGTGGAATCTAAAATATCCAAACTCACAGAAGCAGAGAGTAGAATGGTAATTGCCAAAGGCCAGGGGGAGGGGAGAACAGGGAACTGTATCAGCAGAACTGAAAGTTCCATGAGATAAGTCGATCCTAGAGAGCTACTGTATGGCATGAAGTCTACACTTAACAATAATGTGTAGATGCTTAACACAAGACCGACCCTCTTAGCAGTTTTTAAGCACACAAATCACAAAAGTAATAATGAATAACTAGGGCAGGGGAAACTTGGGGAGTGATGGGTATATTTATGGCACAACCTGTGCTGATGGCTTTATGTGTGTACAGTTACCTCCAAACTCAGTAACTTGTGTGTATGCACAGCTCTTTGTACGTCACTCATACTCCATCAATGCCTCAAAAAAATACCCTGCAACATAAATAGCATTATGCACCTTATACAATTGAATTTACACCAAAGATTTTTTATTGAAATATAATTACTGTACAATGTTATATTAGTTTCAGGTGTAGGACGTAATGACTCAACGATTGTATACATCACCAGTGCTCACCTTGTTAAGTGTACTCACCATCTGTCACCACGCAATGTTAATACAGTGTTATGGACTAGATTCCATAGGCTCATGTTTCACCCTGTCATTGATTCCTTTTATAACTAGAAGCTTCCACGTCTTCATCCCTACAGATAGCCGCTGAGATATAATGAATCTTTATTTTTCAGCGGCAGCCTGAGGGCCCTATTGTCACATCAGCTTGAAGTCCCTCTCCCCAGAACTTTCTGCTCAAGAACACGCATGTGGTCACTGTTTTGTATGCAGAATGTGTCATTAGGATGCTTGGAAGGTTTTTAAAAGGGGAATATGGTCTTAGAATCATAAATATATATGTATGTATATGTCATCTGTATACAAATATGGCTAAATACAAATAAATTATGCTATGGTTCAAGTTAAATGTGGGCATCTTGGAAATGCTGCCAATGGCAAGATTGTCTCCATGGCTTCTGGCATCTGCTGTCCCTGTTGTGTGAGTGGTGTTTATGCGTGAGATGGAAGTTGCCAGAAGGAACTGCCTTCTTCGAGTCATGCTCGGCTGGATGAATGCTGCTGTTAGATCTACTTTTCCTTTCCATCCTCCATCTTGCAAAGTTTCTTGTTTTGGGGTAAATTCGGTCTTCTCGTCACTGGTGTGTCTTGGCACACAGGCGGCCCCAAGTAAACATCCGCAAAGGCATAAAAGAGCCATTGCTTAATCACTGACACTGAAACAACATAAAAACTGACTCATTTTTTTTTAAGTTCCGTGTCTTACCTCCTTGGGGCACTTTCGTGTTAATTATGAATATAAAACATTACATTTCCACTAAAATTATAATGGTAGTTTTATTGGGCATGCACTTACTAGGGGCCAGGCATTGGGCCAGTTATTTTATCTTATTTATATGTTTTTTAAAGTCGCCATGTATCATTTTTTAAGATTTTATTTATTTAGTTGAGAGAGAGAACGAGCGAGAGAGCGGGAGCAGAGTGAGGGGCGGAAGGAGAAGCAGGCTCCCTGCTGAACAAAGGACCCAACACGGGGCTCGATCCCAGGACCTTGAGATCATGAGCTGACAGAAGGCAGATGCTTAATGGATGGAGCCACCCAGGTGACTTATGCCAGTTATTTTACGTACGGTATATTATCCTTTCCTCACCCCCCCTCAAGTGGAGGGGGTTGTAACCACCACACACAGGTGAAGAAGACGCGAGGGGTCAGAGCTGTGTGGCTCAACCTCCTCAAGTTTGACAGCTAGCGGTGTCAGGATTGACACCCAGAATCCAGACTGTTGGGTGGGTGTTGAAACTGTGAGCCGCTGCTACCGCCTCCCATTGGTGCATGCCCTACAGTAACTGTGAAGGGGGTGGGGGGGCCCACTGATTGGTGAATATAAATGCCACCGACTGGACTCACTGGGTTTTTCTTTTCTTTTCTACGTCAGTGGAATTTTAAATTTTGTTCTGGCAAACTCTGGTTTTCTCCCCCACGATTTCGCCTGTAAGGCGTTGCAGGTGTGCTCACTGTATTTTTCAGGACAGCGTTTCACTTGTGCTAAGTTGTTCCTGATGATTACAGTTGGAAAATGGGGCCCTTTATCAAACATAAGATTTGAAAGGACTTGTGACATTTAATCATGCCTCCTTAAAGATCTTTAGATTTATTTTTGTTTCTTCACATCTCAAATCTAATAGGATGATAAATATGAAAATATTTACAAATAATCTGTTATATGTCACCTCTCATTCCCAAGCAATAGAGCAAGGTGAGATTGAACTCAGAGACTGTTTATCCTCACGGAACAGCCAAGGTTCAGCAATTATGCAAGTCAAACATAGCACAAGATACAGGTTTTATCTGGGTGGCTGGACATAGCTCCTTTTCATTACTGGATATTAATAGTGGATTCATATTTAAATCGAGTCTCTGCAAAAGGTAGGCATCCTGGAAGCTTATGTTCTTTTCCTATTTGTGAATAATCTTTGGTAACAGCTTCTCTCCATATTATCATTTACATACCAAATGCGACAGCAGATGTTAGAAAACATTTTTCTTTGAATTTTCATGTGATATATCCATACAGTTATAGCGTGCTCTCTGTAAGAACTTCCATCCTGAAAATTAGATGGTAATTTCAATTTAGAAATCTAATAAATTTTTCAAGTTCATAGCACTATTTAAAGTCACCCATCAATGAATATTTTAGAACTAATGTGATGACTTTCCAATTTATATGATTAAAAATCACACTATTATTATACACAGTTGCTTTAACCAGTTTTTTAAAATAAAAAGTAAGTTCAGCTCCCAGATGGACCTTCCTCCCTTCAGTACATCCATTAAAATAACCCAAATGTATATGTATATTTTGTATTTATATTTTATATGTATATTTTAAATTTATATTTTACATACAACATTTTGTTTTTTATCCTTTTATATCTGGATGAAGATTGTACATCTATTTGAAACTGTTATACAATTTGAAGATTGTATAGATAGAAAGATATCCAAATATATACACAGATCCTAAGGACGTTTTGGAAAACACAGAGGGCTGTCATCAGTGACACACCCCTGAGAGCCTTTTGGAGAAGCATCTCCCTTCATCCTGTGCGGCGCCGACAGGCACAGGTGCGCCGCAGGAAGGCCAACTCTAAGGTCAGAGACGGCGCTGGAGTGTGAAGGGTCCTGGTCGAGCAGCCAGCGGGAGGCCGCCTCCGGGTGGGTGTCCGCGGGGTTTTCCTGTCCCTGTCGCAAGGACTAAGTGGGGTTGGTGTGCTGAGCGCATCCGGTCGGTCTCCGTATCAGAGTGAGGTGTCTGAGGCGCCCACGAATTTCCACTGCGTCATAGAAGTTGGGGATTTGGGAGTGGGGGGGGGTGGGCCATCCTGGAGGTCGAGAAGAAGAAGGAAAGATCGGGGAAGAGAGCAGAGGACGGAGAAGTCAGCAACCTGCTGCAAGTCTGGCGGGCCGCCCTGGGCCTGCACAGCCCTGGAAAATCCAGGCGCCTGCAGCTGAGAAGCCTACAGGGAGAGGAGGTCGGTTTGAATAGTTTCTCCTGCTACCCTGTATGCTCACACAGAGTCCTGACACCTTCAGGAAAACTGCTGTTTTCCCGAAAGCTCTGTGTGTGTGTGTGTGTGTGTGTGTGTGTGTGTGTGTGTGTGTGTGTGTGTGTGTTCACGGTGCTCTGTACACGAGTATGTGTGTATGTGCGTCTTTGTGTGTCTGTGCGTGTGTGTATGCATGTGTGTGTGTTTATGGTGATGTATATTGCTGCTTTATTTTTTTCCTTTCATGATCAAGGAAAGGGGCCCAGTTCCCTCACTTAGACCCTCACTGTAGGAAGCACGATTGAATTTGTTGGACACCAAATGATCAAAATTTCAGTTCTGCAGAAGCGGGAGCTAAGAGACAAGGCTCCTGGAACATGAGGAGATCCTTGAGTTTTAACAAATCATAAAATGTGGATCAAGCTGATATTTGTGAGATATTGAAGAGCAAGACGTCTCAGCAACATTTGGGTTACCCGGAACAGGGGAATTATGACTCAACATAACAGTAAAATCTAAAATCTAAAAGAGACACACTCTGGCCTTCCAGGAACCCTGATCAGTAGATACTCATCTTGATAGAAGCCGTCCAATCTCGAAGGTTATCGGAAAACTTGGGTCATAGAAGGATAGGCCATATTTAAATAATTCAGAGGGCCTGAGGAACACTAGACTCGGAAGGCTGTCTCCAGGGTGGTCCGCTGTCTTCCAGCCAGGACTCCAGGGCTGCAGGCGGTAGGCTGTGAGGGATGGGGACTTTGCACCAACTTCACACCCAGACAAAGTCTTCCTTGAATGGGTCCCAACCCACGCCCCTCTGTTGGCTCCCAATCCTGGGAGCCCCGTCCTCCCTCCTGCAGCACCTGGGTGAAATCTGTCTTTTTTGGGATCAGAATACACTCAATTTGTTGTTTGTTTACGTAGATGCTAAGAATGAATCCTCTAGGTCTTATTCAACCTTCCTCAACTTGTTTTCCTGCAAGAAGTTCTGGTGAGAAATGTGCATAATAATTCCAAAGCTTAAAAACAAAGTAGCCAATGCATGTGCTGATTTCCTTTCCCTCCTGAGTCTTCCTGCCCTCTGTGGATGTACTTAACACATGTTTTGACTTTCAAAGGGGCAAGTGATTGAAGTTTGTTATACAGAGAGATATGAGAATAAATTCATAGAAGAAAACATTCGCAAAGCACATATTTTGATAGGGCTTGTGTCCAAAATATACGAAAATTTCTTAAGCTTCAACGGTAAAAAGTTAATCTGGTTGAAACATGGGCAGAAGGTCTGTGGAGAGGTTGGCAAATATGAAAGATGTAGAGGTTGGCAAATATGAAAAGGTGATCCACATCATTTCTTATTAAGGAAACCCAAATTAAACTGCACTGAGATACAATTACCTATCTATTTTGGTGGGAAATTAGGTGGGAAAGTCCATGAAATACCAATTGCTGGTGAGGATGTGAGTTATAGGAACTCTCAGTCATTCATTCATTGCTGGCCTGAATGAAGATTAGTACAGATGTTTTAGAAGGCAATTTGGTGGTTTCTCATGAAACGAAATATAGCGTCAGCATACAATCCAGCCACTATGTTCCTAGGTATTTACCCAATTGATCTGAAAATGCATGCCCACAGAAAAACCTGTAAATGAAGTTTTAAAGCAACTTTATTCATAATCTCTCAAACCTGGAAGCAGCCACGATCTCTTCCTGGAGGTGAATGGAGAAGCAAATTGTGGTGCATTCACACAGTGAGATGCTACTCAGTAAGAGGAGAGGAATGAGCTAGCACGGCACACAAAAGCATGACTGCATTGTAAAAGCATATTGTTAAGAGAAAGAAATCACTCTTAAAAGGTTAACTACTGGGCGCCTGGGTGGCTCAGTGGGTTAAAGCCTCTGCTTTCGGCTCAGGTCATGATCTCAGCATCCTGGGATCAAGGCCCGCATCAGGCTCTCTGCTCAGCAGGGAGCCTGCTTCCTCCTCTCCCTGTCTCTCTGCCTGCCTCTCTGCCTACTTGTAATCTCTCTCTCGCTCTGTGTCAAATAAATAAATAAAATCCTTAAAAAAAAAAAAAAAAGGTTAACTACTCTAGGAGTCCATTTATGATATTCTGGGAAAGCCAAAATGTGGAAATGGTAAATAGATCAGTGGCTGCTAGGACCCCAGGAAAAGGAAGTGTTTGAATAGGTAAAATGCACAGACTTTTTCATCACAGCGGAACTTTTCTGTATTGTACTTTAATGGTGGGTACATGACAGTGTGCATTTGTCAAAAGCCATTGAACTTTATAGCACAAAGACGAACCCTTAATATATGCACATTTTTAAAGAGCATTTACAAGGAAGAGGATTCTGGGATGGAATGCAGAATGTGACAAAAGAATTTAACTTATAAATGTATGATACAACCTTACTGAATGGGGGAGGGGGATAAATGTGGCCTGAAGTAGTTTGGGGAAGTGAGTGGAGTCTGTAAGACTACAGACAAAGGAGTTATGGATAAGCACGGTACTCCAGTAAGTAAAGCTGTTTCCCCTGAGGGCTGTGAGTTCATAATCCTGACACCACTCCACACGTATTCTGGGACTGAAGAATCAAATAAGTCTATGTGGAAGGTTGGGGGCAGATTTCTCACTATTTGAATGGGAAGTTACAGAGAAGTAAGGGGAAGAGGCTAGAAAGACCCACATGGTGATGGATTAGAACGGGACACATCACTGTAAGCTCAGGTTTAGCTAACATTGGTGCAGATGGTTCCATGGAGCTGCACTTACACATATGCAGTTATACACGGATCAGGATCACTCCTATTTCCTTGCTCTTTCTCTTGGGGTGGACAGCCTAAAGGCAACAGCACACCTCACACCCAGGTCTTGGTTTCTAATATCATCTAATATCATCATTATCTAATATCATTGTCTAATTTCATCTAAGATCATCTAATAAGAAGGTCCAGGGCTTCTTGGGAAAATGGCTGATGCTGAGACTCTGGGCAGGAAATGGACAACCTTGGGCACCCTGGAGAGTAGAAAATGAAGATGTGCTCAAAAACAGAAATCAAAGCCCTGCATGGATGGAGTGTGCGATAAGCACACAAAACCCAACTGAAAAGCCCCCAGTGGCCAAGACTGAAACAATGTAAGTCCCCCCAAATAATAATAACGTAGCATGGGATTCTAGCCTAATATATAAATTATTACCTATGACTGCTTTGTTTCACTTAGCATTATATTCTCTAGGTCCATTCATATTGATGGAAGTGGCAAGATTTCATTATTTTTTATGACTGAGTAATATTCCATTATGTATATGTGTGTTTGTGTGTGTATGTGTCATATACATGCATCATATACAAGACATGTCATATATATATTATATATATATATATATATAATATATATATATCACCTCTTCTTTATCCATTCATCTATTGATGGACACTTGGCTTGCTTTCATATCTTGGCTGTTGTAAATAATGCTGCAGGAAACATAAGGGTGCATGTATCTTTTTCAATTAGTGTTTTCATTGGGGGGGTGGAAATACCCTGTATTGGAATTACTGGATTATATGGTATTTCTATTTTTAATTTTTTGAGGAACTTCTGTACTGTTTTCCAGAGGGGTTGTGCCAGTTTGTGTTCTCACTATATGATTTTACTCATATGTATAATTTAAGAAACAAAGTAAATGACCAACTTAAAAAAGAGAGAGAGAGAGAGAAACAAACAAACAAAAAGCAAACTCCTGAAAACAAAGAACAAAGTGGTGTTTGCCAGAGCAGAAGTGGTTGGAAGGATGTGTGAAATAGGTGGTGGGGATTAAGAGCACACTTATCGGGCGCCTGGGTGGCTCAGTGGGTTAAAGCCACTGCCTTCGGCTCAGGTCATGATCCCAGGGTTCTGGGATCGAGGCCCACATCGGGCTCTCTGCTCAGCGGGAAGCCTGCTTTCTCCTCTCTCCTCTCTCTCTGCCTACTTGTAATCTCTCTCTCTGTGTCAAATAAATAAATAAAATCTTAAAAAAAAAAAAAAAGAGCACACTTATCGTGATGAACGCTGGGTCAGTGTGGAGCTGTTGAATCACTCTATTGCTCTCCGGAAACTAAGATAACACTGTATGTTTCTTACACTTGAATAAAATTTTTAAGTAAATTAATTAATACCCATGGGTACATAGTAATATTAGTAAATGATTGGATCAATAAATAAATGAGTCCTCACAATGGATATACTTCCTGCTCGGAATTCCCAATGATTTATGTAGATCTCTCCCCCTCAGGCAGGAGTATCACTCTCCCTTTCCTGAGTGTGGGCTACACAGAGTGACTTCTCTCCAAAGAGTGAAGAACACAAACAGAGGGAAAAAAATAACTTTCAATGGAGAAACCTGACACCCTACCTCAGCCAGGCAATCAAGGTCGATAGTCAGTAGTCATAAATCTGGATGATAGTATGTAAACTTATGATGTCAGAGATGACATTTTAATTCAGTGACCTTCTTTGTCCAAATCTATGACCTCAGTCTAATTATGAGAAAAGCATCAGAAAAATTGTAATAGTGGGGCACCCTACAGAACATCTGACCAGTGCTCCTCAAAATTGTTAAGGTCGTCAAACACAGCAAGTCAGAAACTTTCACAACCAGCAAGAGTCTAAGATGTGATGATGAAACGTAACATGGTACCTTGAATGGGGTCATGGAACAGAAAAGAAAAAAAAGGCTTTAGATATAATTAAAGAAAAATGAATAAAGTATGGACTTTGATAATAATGTACAGATATCTGTTCATTCAGGGGACATGTTAAGAGAGGGAAACTGGGTGTCGAATGTATGGGAACTTCATTATCTTTGCAATTTTTTTTCCTGTAAGAGTGTATTCTAAAACTAAAAAAAAAATAATAATAAAATGTACAGAATACGTTCTATTATTTTACTTAAAATATTGTTTTTAGGAATTAGTTTTCATACCTCTTTGAGTAAAATTGTTATCTATTGTTCTATAAGAACACACATTTTACTCAAAATAAATTTAGGATAATTTAACTTAAAAATAATATTTCATCGCTCTATATCCCTGTGTGTTCCTAGACAACCACAGATAAGAATTTTCCTCCAAAGAAAGCAATGCATAAAGACAAATTCCTAAAAGTAGTACAGTAAACTCCTGAAGAACTTTCTGAATAAATATTCTTCTAGCAGTCCTCTCACAGACAGTATCTCCTAAAAGCTCCCACCTCTGGATCCATTTCCCCACCCCTGGATTCAGTTACTGTCTCCATAGCTCATCTTACATTTTCGCCTCATTGTTTCATGCATGCTTCGTGTTCCCAAGTAACTGTGTTTTCCTGGCATGCTGAGGAGTTTTCTCTTCCTTGGCATCCTTCTGTGTCTAGCTCAAGAGCAGGCATGAAGGAAGCCACTGGTTACTTAGTGAATACTCATTTATTCCTTGAGTTTTATTCAGAATTTGTCTGTTTTTCTGTATTATTTTGTTTTGTTTTTTAATCTGTAAGTTTCATCCGCTGGCGCTTGGTCCTAATGTGGCAGTCAGTAGATGCTTCCCACGGTGGCCAGATTGCATATTTCGGGGCTGGGGGTTTGAAGAGGCTCCATAAGGTGCATTATGTCCCCTGTCCTTTTCTCCAGGAAAACTGGGTAAAGTTGGTTCATACAGACCCTCTTTTTATTTTCATCATAAATCCAAAGCTAAGAATTTCACATCAGTGACATGCCGTGGGGCACACCTCCTTTATCATGCAACCTGTTGGAAGTAGCTTTCTTCTTCTACCTCACTAGAATACTGGGTTCTACACAGCACCAGAAGGTACCCGTGGAATGGGCCCCTGACATTTCAGTGGCTGCCTTAGAGCCAGACTGGCCCCCCTGAGGGAGTGGCCACTCACCCGTGCAGCGCGGGCAACCGCTGCCGTTTTGAAGCAGGCTGACTGTCATGCATGTTTCTCTTGATCACATTTGCAGCTTCCAGAATGTTGCTCCTTATGAGTTTTGGGTCAGGGTTTTACAAATATCTACTACGGCACCACTCAAATGTACCACTTTAGAGTGCAAGCTCTAAATATAGCATTCAGGTTACGTGAAAGGGAGACTTTTTCTATTTCATCATGTTAAAATGTTGCCTTTATAAAAGCGTGCTGGAGGGGAAGGGGGTGGGAAGGGTGGGGTGGCTGGGTGATGGACATTGGGGAGGGTATGTGCTACGGTGAGTGCTGTGAATTGTGTAAGACTGACGATTCACAGACCTGTACCCCTGAAACAAATAATACATTATATGTTAATTTTTTAAAAGTAAAAAAAAAAAAGCATGCTATGATTTTTGCTCATGATGTGCTCATATCAGACCAACAGGGAAGGGTGTTTACATTTCTGGAACATGTTTTGGTTCCACTGTTTTTTACAGGAGTGGTCAAGAAACATTTAAATGAAAAAACTCCAGCCTCTTATACCGTAGAAAAAAGAAGAGAAGGAGTATGAGGGAATAAAGATGTTTGATTTTGCAATTAGAGGTGTATTCGTATAATTTTTAAGAATAATATGAGGCTTTGGGCTAAAGATCCTCATGAATTTGCATTACTCACACTAAAAGAAAGAGGAGCTTGGAACATGCAGGCAAATACAGCTTCTGCTGAGAATAGAATAATCCTATGAAAAGGTAACCCCAGATAGCTTCATTAAGAACATAAACTGGGTGCCTGGGTGGCTTAGTTGGTTGAGCATCCAGTTCTTGATTTCATCTCAGGTCATGATCTCAGGGCTGTGACATCGATCCCCCTGTTGGGTTCTGGTGATGGGTGTGGAGCCTGCTTAGTGTTCTTTCTCCCTTTCCCTCTGCCCTTCCTGCTCTCTAGAAAGAAAGAAAGAAAAGAAAAAGAAAAACTGCCTCTGATGACAGCATTTGCATGGATTTTTCTTATGCCGACTTGAAAACAAAATGATTAGAACTATAAAACCAAAATACTAGAATTCAGGGATTAAGATCTAGCAAATAACCATTTGTAGATATTTAGAAATAATTTAAATTGATTTTTATGTTTAGTTAATTTTTTCATTTAAATTCTATTAAATTTTTCATTAATTTGCTGGGTGTTCCAGATAAGCAATTGCATTTCTGAACCTGTTTCCCCATTTTATTTTGGTAAGAGTTGTACACCTTATGTTCACTTCTGATCTTATTAAATGGCTATATATTTCAGAATCTTGTAAAATAATGATATTAATAATCATTACTGGTGTTAATTTTTAAGTAAAATTTTACCATAGAAAAGAATAATGTATGAAGATATATCTTCCTTGTTATGAAAAAAAAAATCACCCATGTGTTTCACCTCTGAAAGGTTTTTGCTTATTGCTTTTTTTAATCAGGGAGTGTATTTAATTGCACTGAATAGCTTCTGAGATAATGAAATATGTCTGTTGGTTTGATGTATTATAGAAATTGATTCCCAAATATAATATTAGCCTTGTATTCTTGGTCTAATCCTACTTGGTCTTGGTAGATTATTTTTTAATATACCATTGAATTTAATTTTCTTTTATTTTAATTTAGTTTTTTAAAAACAACTATAATCTTAATTGGAACTGGTTCATCATTTTTCAATTTCTTGATCAGGATTTAAAATAAGCATTACTATATTATTAATGTATTACTTCTGATAAAACTAAAAACCAAAGTCAAAGCCCTCAAATTACATTTTTACTCAAATTATATAGGTCTTAAGTTCCCCTAATAAGCAGCGAATTTTGCATTGGGAAATACAAGAGTAGGTGTCCTACTTGGATCTGGACTATATGAATACCTGCTTCATCCTGTAAATACATACATGAATCTAATCTCCCATTTATTATTTCTATTTCGTTTTTTAAAGATTTTATTTATTTATTTGAGAAAGAGAGAGAGAGAGAGCACATGAGCAGTCCTGAGCGGCGAGCCCAATGCAGGGCTTGATCCCAGGACCCCAAGATCATGACCTGAGCCGAAGATGAACATTGAACCACCCAGGTGCCTCTATTATTTCTATTTTAAAATGCATATTGAGGGGCACCTGGGGGGCTCAGTCATTAAGCCTCTGCCTTCAGCTCAGATCGTGATCCTAGGGTCCTGGGATCGAGTCCGGCATTGGACTCCCTGCTCCACGGAGAGCCTCCTTATCCCTCTACCTCTGCCTGCCACTCTGCCTATTTGTGCTTTCTATCTCTCTGTCAAATAAATAAATAAAATCTTCAAAAAAGAAAAAAGTAAAGAAAGCTGCTATGAACATGCATGTACAATTTGCTGTATGAACATATACTTTAAAAAAAATAAAATGCACATTGAGGTAGCCCTGCATAGAACACAAATATCAAATATTGCCAGATGAAGCTGTAATGAAGAAGAAAGCTCCCATTCTCTCTCTTCCAAAATTTTCCCCACTCTCCAAAGGCAACCCTTTTATTTATTTATTTATTTTTAGGTCTTATGTAGGTGTTTCTAAAGCTCTAAATAACACTACCACTCCAGTGGAAACATTTTACCTCTCTTCCTTGCTTCACTTAATTCAGGGACCTGAGCATCTCTCTATAGATGTGATCAGAAAGGCTGGGGGGGGGTCGTGGGGGGGGATCTGCCAAGAGCCCAAGAGAGGGATCGCCGCAGTGGTGTGACGGCTCGGGGGGCCAGTTCACCTGACTCGAAGTGTGTCAGAGGCTTTTTGGAGGGGCTAATGTAACAGTGAGTAGAGACGATTGCTGCCTGCTGCCCTCATCAACTCTAAGGACCTCATGACCCCAGCTGGCTTCCGCTATTGCCAGCAACACAGAAAGAGTAAAAGTCAGCGGGCGCCTGGGTGGCTCAGTGGGTTAAAGCCTCTGCCTTCGGCTCAGGTCATGATCTCAGGGTCCTGGGATCGAGGCCCACATCGGGCTCTCTGCTCAGCAGGGACCCTGCTTCCTTCTCTCTCCTCTCTCTCTGCCTGCCTCTCTGCCTACTTGTGATCTCTCTCTCTGTGTCAAATGAATAAATGAAATCTTATAAAAAAAAAAAAGAGTAAAAGTCAGCACACGCAGGCAAACACAGGAGCAAGCAGACCCCAGAGACGGAATCTCTCCACGCCAGCCGTCCCCTGATGACCTGCTGTGAGCATCCACATCCATGTAGACCCAAAACTTAGGAAAAAACCTCCCTGTTTTTTTTAGTTCATCGAGTCCCCAGTTCTCATTTTGCATAAGCTAATTTGTAATGGATTTCTCTTCCTTGTCATTGAAAAACTCGTGGCTGAGCAGAAGTTGGGACCGTTACTGGATCTGCAAGTGGCAGAATGTGTAGTTTGGAACTGACGTAACTGTACTAGGAAAAGAAACAGGAGGATTCTTTGAAGAGGATTAAATTGGTTAATCTCCTACTTTTTGTGACGTGGGACTCAAGCTGGGGGTCTACCAAAGCAAAAGATTTGGAATACAGTAGGAAAAGTAATCGTTTGCTGGAATAGTTGGCTGTTTATCACTTGAATTGTGTTCTCTAAGACGGGGCAAATTTTAAGGGAAGCTGGAGCATCTGCCAACAGAGAACTGTATAGCATGACTCACATTGACCCCATCTGCATGCAGCAGCAGACACGTCAGATAAATCTGCTTAATACAAGAGGCTTTAGCTAGAGTTGGTACCAGCAAATGCAGGGAAGTGCCAAGTGCAAGGAGAACATGTGGGTTATCTGGTTATCTGTGGCCCCCAGAGTCATCAGCGAATCCTTGGCCTTCTCACTGACCCCTAAGTATACCCACTGACCGCTAAGTAAATAATAATGCCTGTTATAAGTTCACTGCTTGCATCCATCCTGGAGGTCGGAGTTCCTGTTAGCCCTGACTCCTCACCAAGATCTCCCTTTCCACTACAAGGAACTGAGGCCAGGAGAAACCACAATGTTACGGTGCATTTTGCTCAATAACTGAAACCAAAATGCCGAGCCTCGATCCAATGGACCATATGTTGATGACCTGCTTGGCTTTTTAAGTTTTTCATAAACTCTAAAGCGACCCAATGTGCTTTCACCTTACTGTCACCAGAGAAATCCTGTCTACTCCCAGCCACCCAGGCTTGTGAATGCCTAGCACCCCACGTGATTTGCGGGCCCCAGAGGTGAACAGCAGGGAGCTGCCATCAAGTGCTCCTCTGCTCCCTGAGTCATCTGTGGATCTCCCCTCTCCATCAGCTATTGATTTGGTCTTTCTCTTGTACCCTGATAAATCTGCTCATGTGTTTGCTGGTCCAGGTTTATCTATTTATAATTCAGAGTGCAGGTAAGAGTTCTCGATTTTATGCTACTAGGGATATAGATCTGTTTTCTGCAAGGTGTTTTCCTGGATTGAGAAGGCTCACTGCAATCCCCGTGGATGTGGGCATGGCTGGTTTATGGGTTTAACTGAAACTTCTTCAAATAACAAAAAGGGGAGGGTTTTATGCTGAAAAGCCCACTCACCTTCCAGGAGCGTTTTTTTCTACCTGAGTACATCAATCCATTTCTTTAGCATGTGAACCCCAGGCTCTTCTAAGGGCAACTGGCTAAAAGTCTCCCACTTTGCTGTACCCTCATTCATGTATGCTGGGCTGTGTTTATGTGTTTGTCTCTGATTAGTGTTCTGTTTCGATACATCTCCACCGTGGAAGGCTGGGACATCCTTCCAGGAAGAGTAAACACTTACAAAACAGCTGTAACTAAATGGAGCATAAAATTCCCCAGGACCAAAGAAGCCCATAAATTTGGGGTTCTGAGTGTGAGGCAGAGCATGGAAAATGGGCATCACAGAATGGGGGTCCATGCAGTCTCGGATAACAATGTGGGTTTTTCTCCTATAAACGTTAGAAAAGGCATTTCTTGGGCGCCTGGGTGGCTCAGTGGGTTAAAGCCTCTGCTTTCGGCTCAGGTCATGATCTCAGCGTCCTGGGATCGAGGCCCGCATCGGGCTCTCTGCTCAGCGGGGAGCCTGCTTCCTCCTCTCCCTGTCTCTCTGCCTGCCTCTCTGCCTACTTGTAATCTCTCTCTCTGTGTCAAATAAATAAATAAAATCTTAAAAAAAAAAGAAAAAGAAAAGGCATTTCTTGATCAAAGATGTCACCTCGCTATTTTGTGGAGAACAGGATTATGAATGGAAAATAACTAGAGATTTAGAGGGTAATTCGTGATATTTATCATTCATGAGGATTCATGCATGTTGTGAAGAAGGTGAGGATGAATAGAAAAATTAAAGTGTTTTGACGATAGAATCAACAAGACTTCATAAAGGTTTAAATATAAATAATTAGGGAGCCTTGGCTACATGGGTTTCTAAATTCCTAGCTTGTTTAGGAAGAACACAGGGCCGGAAACAGGGAAAGGGAGCCTGGAACAACACTAGACATGGGAACAGGAAAGGAGATCATGAGCTTCATGTATATTGAATTTGAGATGTCCTGGGGGTTCCTGGCTGGACGGGCCAATTCACTGGCCGGGCACGAGCTTGGAGCTCAGAGGAAAGGTCTGGCCTGGAGATTGGGGAAAAAAATAGGGGTGCATGGGTGGCTCCGTCATTAGGTGTCTGCCTTTGGCTTGGGTCATGATCCCAGAGCTTTGGGATTGAGCCCTGCATCGGGCTCCCTGCTCTACGGGGAGCCTGCTTCTCCCTCTTCAACTCCCCCTGCTTGTGTTCCCTCTCTCGCTATGTTTCTCTCTGTCAAATGAATGAATGGAATCTTATATACATATATATGTATACATATATATACATATATATATATATATATAGAGAGAGAGAGAGAGAGTCACCAGCATTTAGATGAAAATTGAAGCAAAAGTGCAGAGCACCAGAAAGTAAAAGTACTTATTTCTGGTTAGACTCAGATACTGCATGAACCCAAAATCCAAATGAAAAGTGGCTCCGCATGGAAGGTTGTATTTACTTGCCATGTGGAACGGTCGACCAGTCGGTCCTGCCACACAGCACTGGTACCGCAGTCCTCGCTCTCGTTTATCTCACTGCTTTCCTGCATCGGTATGGTCCAAGAGGGGTGCCGGAGCTCCAGCCATTAAATCTACATTCCAACCACGGGAGGAAGAGAGTAGTATAGCTCTTCTCCTATCAAGACCCCTGCGAAGAAGTTGCATATACTTTTTGCATGCCCATCATATGGGCCAGAAGTTACTCACATGGTAGCCCCGAGGAGGCTGGGAAATGCTGGGTTTATTCTGGGTCTCCACATACAAAGAGAGTATTTAGGGAAAGCAGAGGAGTATATATTGAAGAACATAAAGCAACTTCACCGCGGCAGGTGGAAACACCACCAGCAGCAGCTTCCAGTGGCCCTTACTGGTTGCCATCTGCTCTCTCAAACATTTTCATGAATTACTTACTTTGATCTTGACCACCATCCTTTGAGGCAGATATGGTAATACTACCTTCACTTTGGAGAAGAGAAAAGAGTGATGTCGAGTGACTTGCACAAACCTCAGGGAGCCCTGAAATCTCCCATTGAGGTTCAGTTTTCAGAATGAGAGCAGAATTGCTTCCCAAATTTGACAAATGTGGCTGAATGTGAGGAGGAAAGAAGGCTTCACTAGATCACATGATTTCCCTCTCCTACCTTTGGCTGAGTTACCCACTTACCATGTTCACAAGTAATGAGTACCTATGAAGCAGAGAAAAGTGAAAACGAACCCATAAATAGGAGCACTTATGACTAAGACTGACAGGCAATGGCAGAATGTAAGAGGGTTTCTTCTTAGTACGACACGAGTAAAATTTTTCTAGAACGGCATTTGGAGATACACCATCTTAAAGAGGGACTCAACATCTCGACACCAATGAGAAAGACTTAGGATGCTCTGTCCGCCACTGTTTCCATCACTGGATTTTTTTTTTTTTTCATTACCAAGGAACTTCAAATCTCCAAACACTAGAAACTAGAAGGTAGAGAGTACTGGAACGGTGACATTTTGGAAGCTGAGTTTGCTGAAAATAAAATGTGGGAGAGAAGAAAGAGGAGGCCTGTTTGAGGGTCTGCAAGTTTTCATGTACTGCCTCAAAAAAACGTGCCAGGGAAACAGGCAGGAAGGCAGGAAGACTCAGTCCTGCAGAGCCCCCTGGAAGGAAAGCCTGTTACTTTGCAGAAGAGGTTGAGGACTGGGCATGCCAGCCTCCACGCAGGTCTGTAAGCGGCAGGGAGGATGGTGCCCAACAAGGGCACACAGCCACGCGTTCATCCGCTGGGGACCACCTGGTCTGGATGGACTTTCTGCACAAACAAGACACAGAGGGATCCAAACGGGAGCCAGGATGGAAAACATCATATATACAAAAAGGCGACCTGATTTTAAGGATTTGGATTAGAGTAACATCTTTGAGCATACACTTTAGAAGCATGAGAAGAAAATGTTAAGAAATTGTCATTCTCAAGAAAATACAAGAGGATTTTAACTATGAAATAGTTACAAAGCTATAAGGAATGGATAAGATGGGATGAAAGTATGACAGAAATATAACTATCATTTCAGAAGGATTTCTGAGAAAGCAATAGTGAAGTATCAGAGGCGGAAGTCCACACTGAGGGAAAAAAAAAAAAAGGAAGTTCACATTGGGACTGACTTTGGGGACATTCCACCTGCGACAGCGAAGGACCATGCTGAACACAGTGAGAGACGGCAGAAGAGGCAGTGTGGGGGATAATGGTGGTGGAACCTACGGAGGGACCCATCGCTGAACACGGGCAGCAGGTGGAAATTTGAACGAAGCAGAGAGTGTGGCAGAGAAGTTCCGGGGGGTGAATCGGCATGGAACTTTATCATGGCTTGATTACTGGTTTCATGGGGTTGGGGTTGTGCTCACTTTGTCAAAATGTATCACACTGTGCACTTGAGATTTGTGTACTTTAGATTTATTACAGTTCGATAAATTTTATTTAGAAGTCACTGTTCGAGAAGAAATCTGCCAATTTGGATCAAAAAGCAAAACCCCAAAGATATAAATGAGAAAATCACTCCAGGGCTGAGAAAAAGACATCTATCTCCCCTTCCTTTCCAGACAGAGATATTGAATGGATGTCAGATCCGGATAGTTACAGCCATGCTTTTAAGCATGAAATGCGTCTTCTTTTGTTAATAAAAAGCCCTTCATGTGGCAACATATAACATTTTTAAGATGTATACTAAGTATACATTGTAAAAAATGATTTAAAATATCCTAAATGCTTTAGTAGAAAAATGTGATATATTACATTTTATATGACTTGAAAAGCATATCTTAAAATGCCTCTTTTATTTGAACTGCATTAATAATCATTAGTTCTGCTCTACAAGTCAATAAGTTTGAAAATCAGGGGAAAAGCATGATATTAGAATAATTGAGAATATATAGCCAGAAGGAAAAAGATATATGTCTCTACTCTCTACATTTATCATAAGCATTGCAATAAATATAATTTTATATTTCTTTCCATTTTGTGATATATGCCATACATAATTTTTGCAATAAAAATTATAAAATGTTCTATTTTTAAAATTTTCGTATTTTACTAAATTTATTTTCTTTTTCTTCCAACTGGTATTGGGATACTTCTACACTTTTATTAGTCATTAATCAATCCCTTTTAAAATTAATTAAGGTAAGTTTGGGATAGAATGTTCAATACTTTTGGTACTACCTCTTCCTCATGTTTCTTGCATTTATTTTCCTATTTGGAAGTTACTAGTTTCTTATTTATGCTGCAGAGTGGATTGTATGCAGGTATTATTTTAATGAAAATATTAATATATTATATGATTAATGTTCCTAAATATGGTAGCTTTCATGTTTTCTGGGTGAAAAGTTGATAAAAATGTATTTAATGTAGTTAATTTTAGCTTAAAATAATATTTTACAAAGTCATCATACCTTTTCTCATTAACTTCATATTAAATTATATAATATAATTTATTTGCCCATGTCTATTACTTGCTATTATGATCAGCAGTGCTGAAAATACATGGTCTATATAGTTGCATGTGAGTGAAATCAAAGAGTTTGATTATTCCTATTAGCTTATATCTCTATTAAATGTTTAGTTACTTGTCGTTGGAGAAAGTAATATATTCACCAGGTGGAAACCCAAAATGGACAAATGGTGAGCCAGCCCTCTGGGCATGAAGTGGACACATGTAACCATTTTGGGCTGCGAAAATGTGAATGCCATTGTTGTGAATCCCATCCAAGCTGACGGAGGGAAAACTTGTCGTATTTTCCGGGATTTCTTCTGTGGGCATGATTATGGAGAAGACTTCCTGGTAAGACAGGAAAAAAACAACAAAATTATGGGCCCAGAATGGAGAAAAACTACACTGGGAGAGTCCGTTCGGCATTTTGTCCACTTTATATGAGCAAGAAGGAATGCTTGGTGTGTCACTGAGCTGAGATTTTTGGAGTTTTTCGTTACTACAGAATAGCCTACCCTAAATAACTGGAGACAGTCTCTCAGTTTCCACAGACTCACTGTGTTCAGATTGTTTCTTCAGACATAGTTTCTTCACCTTTAATCTCATATGGGCATATAAGACCCCTACAGACTGTTTATTCCTTGCTTATTCTTTTCCTAAATATCTTTGAGATCATGACATGTGAGTACTTGAAGTTCCATGTTCTTTCCAATGCTGCCTATTTTTGCATTTGGGTATATATCATTTAACCAGGCTATGTATAGATATTTTCGGCATTTCCAAACTTTCCAATTGTAAGCAATGAATGAAAATAATTTTTATACATGCAATGTTGATTTTTACTTGTAGGATAAATGCTTATTGGTGAAATTACTGGGGGCCAAAGGATTTGGAATTTCAGTCCCCAGAAGCAGATCCTAATCTTCTTTCCTGGGATCAGTGTGCCTTTTGGGATATTTAAGTGGAATTTGCAATTTTTTTTCTAGTTTTCATAAATGANTTTATACATGCAATGTTGATTTTTACTTGTAGGATAAATGCTTATTGGTGAAATTACTGGGGGCCAAAGGATTTGGAATTTCAGTCCCCAGAAGCAGATCCTAATCTTCTTTCCTGGGATCAGTGTGCCTTTTGGGATATTTAAGTGGAATTTGCAATTTTTTTTTCTAGTTTTCATGAATGAGTTTTTTTTCTTTTATTATCAAATCACTTTCTTTAGAGAGAGAAAGAAGGGGGATAGTGGCAGAGAGATAGAGAAAGAATCTTAACTAGGCTCACCACCCAGCACAGAGGACCCCAACTCCCTGAAAGAGCGACCTAAGCAGAAATCAAGAGTTGGGGTGTTCAACGGATGGAGCCACCCAGGTGCCCCTCAAATTGTGATTCACGTTGTTCTCCCAAATGAAAAATGTAAAAATGAAAAATGTAGGCAACAAGGAGCTTTATGAGACTTTTTGACATTTGCCAATATGGCAGATGAAAAAAGGGTATGTCAAATACATTTAATGTGCCTCAGTTATAATAAGCAAAGCCAAGTAATGTTTGAGAGTGTTTCATAGCTCTTATTCTACAAATGTGTGTTCTTACTCCTTGTTTATACTTTCTGTGGGGTTACTTTTTTCTCTCTCGTGAAGTTCACATAAATTCTAGGAATTAGCCTTAATCTTTCTGGAATTCAGTCTGGGATGACAAAAGTCCTAAGAATCCAACTTGTTTTCTTTTTAAAATTGCCACATGATTGTTCCAATAATTTTTACTGAATTAAAGNAAAATTGCCACATGATTGTTCCAAAAATTTTTACTGAATTAAAGTGTAGCTTTTTTCTTGTTGATGTTTTTGTCTACTCCTGTGCTAACACCACACTATCCTGTTGCATCATTACTAACCAAACTGCTATATATTTGGTAGAATGCCTTGATCATCCTTCGTCTTCTCAGAATATCTGGGAATATTATATGACATTTTGATCAGTTTATTTAGGGTTTTATTTTCAGTTTATTTAGTACTAAAATAATTTTATTTTTATTGTTGTTAGGACATTTTTAATAGATTATTATGTAATAATTAATATTTTTAAATTTTCTCATGGAGTTTTCTATTCAAGATGAGCATATTTCTTTTAGGTTTTTGACTCATTTCTTACTTGATTATTGATACCTTTAAGGGTTCTTCCTAAAAATTTTGCAAGCTGATTTTTTTGGACTTAGTAAATGAGTTTTTAAAAATTATTATCATGTCTATGAGGAACTTGAGGGGAAGGGTGGGGGGTCGTGGGGGGTAGGGAGGGAAAAACAATGAAGCAAGATGGGATTGGGAAGGAGACAAACCGTAAGAGACTCCTAATCTCACAAAACAAACTGAGGGTTNGGCTCGGGTTGCGGGGTGACCAGGCCGTTCAGCGCCTGCTCGGGGGTGGCGCGGAGGGCTGGGGGCCGCTGGTGCGGAAAAACAATGAAGCAAGATGGGATTGGGAAGGAGACAAACCGTAAGAGACTCCTAATCTCACAAAACAAACTGAGGGTTACTTGGAGTGGGAGGGTAGGGATAGGGTGGGTGGGTTATGGACATTGGGGAGGGTTTGTGCTATGGTGAGTGCTGTGAAAGGTGTAAGCCTCATGATTCAAGGACCTCTACCCCTGGGGCAAATGATAAATTAAAAAAATTATTATCATGTCTAGTTGGTTGCAATTTTATTTAGGACAGCTATTAGTTTTGTATATCATTTGCATATATGTAAATATGGAACTATCTCTTTTTCTAACTTTTCTTAGCATATAGGCCCACATTTTCACATTCTATATATATGTATAGAATTCTACATTCCCACCAACAGTGCACAAGGGTTCTAATTTTTCCATATCCTCACCAATACCTGTTTATTTCCTCCTTTTTCTTTCTCTCTTTCTTTCTTCCTTCCTCTCTCCCTCCCCCTCTCTCTTTCTCCTTCCCTCCCTCCCTTCCTTCCTTCCTTCCTTCTTTCCTTCCCTCCCTTTCTTCCTTCCTTCCTTCCTTCCTTCCTTCCTTCCTTTCTTTCTTTCTTTCTTTCTTTCTTTCTTTCTTTCTTTCTTTCTTTCTTTCTTTCTTTCTTTCCTCTTCTCTCTTAATACCCATCCTAACTGGTGTCTATTTGCAGTTTAGATTTGTATTTTCCTAATGATGACTGATGTGGAGCATCTTTATATGTATTCATTAGTCATTTGTACATTGTCTTTGGAGAAATGTTCTTTCTAGTCCCTTATGCATTGTTAAATTGGGTGTTTGGCTCTTTGCTGTTGAATTTTAGATGTTATCCATACATTTTGGATATTAATCTATCATCAAACATGTGATTTTGCAGATATTTTCTCCCATTCTGTGGGTTGCTTTAGATATTTTGAAACTTTCATTGATTGAGTGTATAATTTGAACTGTTACACATTTGTTGTTAAGACTCCTCATATAAACCTTCATATAAGTGGATAGAGTTATCATATGATAGTAGATTAAACTGTTATAGTTTTGGTTTCAGAGGTAAAAGTTTAATAGTTTATGTTGCCGGGGTTTATATATCAAATATTGTTTATTTTGTAATTATAATTAAAAATATGAAATATTTACCTCCAGTTATTTTGATCTAGTTTCTATATTTATTCCTTCATTGTTTGAAGGTTTTCAAGTAGATTTGAAATCTTTAGCTACTCTTTGTAGCCCAAATAGTGTCATTTAGGAGCTCAATATTTTCTCCATATAGTTGGAGCCCAACTCATTTTTTCTTTAGTTGACTGTAAAGTGATAGAACTTACTCCCTGAGTTTATATAAATAGATGATAAGAGCATAATATTAGGCTCAGCTATTTTTAACTTGACAATTCCTTCAGCAGAAAAGAATATGTTAAGAATATATTAAGGAATCACAGTTCATAATCAAATCCACTGAGGAATTCATTACAGCACCTTTCTTTTTCTTCATGATATATGCAATTCAGTATCATGATGCAAAAATAAAGTGGGAGAGCTGAGAGTAGTTAGCAAGCAAAAATGAGTAAATGGAAAGATAAAATGACTATGATCGACTAATGTGCATTTTGTTATAAAAATTTTTGTTATAAAAATCATAAACTACTTCAAACTAGCTTTATAAAACTTAGATTTAGAAACTTTGTGTCTTGTATCTGGCATGTCATATATTTATATCTCTTCTCTGTAAATGAACATGCTTTTCAATTTAATATGCTGTTCCTCAATTTGTTTATTTTTTTTTTAGACTTTTAATACAAACTTCAACCATTTAATTATGTTTAAGGGAGAAAAACAAAACTAGAGCTGCCCCTGCCTGCAGCAGGAGAGGTCAGAAGCTATCATACAACTTAAGGTGTACAGAACGCCTCTCTCAGAGTGTCCGCTCCACTTACTGATGAGAATGCCTCATATTCCAGTAATCAGCATCTCCCTGATGTTAATACTCTTCATCTTCAGAGATGCACTAGTAAAATCAATCCATCCCAGTTATAATATAAGGCTTAATTTTAGATATATAAAATATATAATATTATTATATAAAATATAATTAATATATAATATATAAATAATGTAGTATGTTATAATTACATATATGTGCATATATATAATTTATATATNACTAGTAAAATCAATCCATCCCAGTTATAATATAAGGCTTAATTTTAGATATATAAAATATACAATATTATTATATAAAATATAATTAATATATAATATATAAATAATGTAATATGTTATAATTACATATATGTGCATATATATAATTTGGCCTGTAGTATTTGAATCAAGGTCACACCGTCCCTGATCCCCCCCAGCTTACGAAGTGGGGATTCCACTCCAGACTGCTGCAGCCATTTGAGACCACAGGTTTCCCTCTTCCACGGCCCAGAGAGCTTTCTTCCCAAGAAGAGCAAGACTTCAGGGTCTCTCTTCTACCCCAGCTACTTGTTACTGAGGCTAAGTCCTGGGCACTGCAGTTGAGAGATAGAGTCCTTCTGCTATCCCCTCCCTACTCATAAGATAACAGATTTACCTTGGGGGCAAAATGCTGAGGATATGGGACCCTGGTGGCCCTTCTCCTGGATCATGAGAAAGTTGTTCTATGCCAGGAGACACAAGTCAGGAGAACCTCAAGCTCCCTCCACTCTACCAAGTTCTCAGTTTCTAGAGTAGGGCGGTTGTCACTCAGAAAGAAGCTCACCATTGTCCCCACTCCCAGCTCCAGAACCCTGGCTCTGAGAAGTTACCTGGGAGGAGAAGCCAGCCATAAAGCAGACAGCTCTAACTCTGCACATAAAGGAACTGACTTCATCTGCAAAAGAGCAAGAAGAACTTCAAATCTTAAAGTGCTCTGTAGAACACTGGAGGTGGTGGTAAAAAGCAGTTGGGAAGAGATGATGGAGAGAGTGAAGACACAACACAGATAGTAGGACGGCCCATTTGTAGGAGAGAACCAGGAGGAAGAGAGCTGGAAGGAGCCTTCCTGTGCTCTCAACTAATATCAAACATTGACCTCGAAATATGTTCTTTCAAGGAGGAAGAACTTGATTGGATTAGTTCACAGAGAGAATTATACACATTGAGCGTTGTTGAAAACACTAAAGAAGATGACCTACAATTAGTAGAATTTAAGATGCTTGTGGTCAGGGTGAGAATGGAAGAGAACCCTAACTAACATTTCCCTAAGATGACGACAGGAATATCTTCTCTTTCACCTTCCTGCAGAGAAACGTCAGAAACTCAGTGTCAAAGAGGCTACTCCCTGTGCTCTTTTCTAGGACTTTCATGGCTTAAGGTCTCACATTTAGGTCTTCAGTTCATTTTGAGTTTATTTTTCTATTTGGCAAAAGGAAACTGGTTCAGTTTCATTCTTCTGTCTGTTGCCGTCCAGGGTCCCCAGCACCATTTGTTGAAGACACTGTCTTTTTTCCCATTGGGGTATTCTTTCCTGTTTCGTCAAAAACTGATTGATCATATAGTTGTGGGTTCATTCTTGGGTTTTGTATTTTTTTTAATTTTACTTATTTATTTGACAGAGAGATAGAGACAGTGAGAGAGGGAACACAAGCAGGGGGAATGGGAGAGGGAGAAGCGGCTTCCTGCTGAGCAGGAAACCAGACTCGGGGCTTGATCCCACCTGGGATCATGACCTGAGGCAAAGGCAGATGCTTAATGACTGAGCCACCCAGGGGCGCCCATGGGTTTTGTATTGTGTTCCATTAATCTATGCGTCTATTTTTATGCCAGTATCATACCATACTGTTTTGATCACTGGAGCTTTGTAGTATAATTGGAAGTACAGAATGATGATGCTTCCAGCCTTTTTTTCCCCCCCAAGGTTGCTTTGACTATTCAGGGTCGTTAGTGGTTCCATACAAATTTTAGGACTGTTTGTTCTAGTTCTGTGAAAAATGCTGTTGGTATTTTGATAGGGATTCCATTAAATGTGTAGATTGGTTTGGCTAGTATAAACATTTTAACAATATTTGTTCTTCCAATCCATGAGCATAGAATGTCTTTCCATTTCTTTTGATTGTCTTGAATTTCTTTCATTAGTGTTTCATACTTTTCAGAGTACAAGTCTTTCACCTCTTTGGTTGGGTTTATTCCTAGGCCTTATTATTTTGATATGTATGTAATTGGGATTGATTCCTTAATTTCCGTTTCTACTGCATCATTATTAATGTATAGAAATGCAACCAAATTCTGTACCTTGATTTTGTGTCCTGCGACTTTACTTGTGTATCAGTTCTAGCAAGTTTTTGATGAAGTCTTTCAGGTTTCCTATATAGAGTATCATGTCATCCATAAATATTGAAAGTTTTACTTCTTTCTTGTCAATTTGGATGCCTTTTATTAAATTGATGTGGCTAGGACTTCCAATACTATGTTAAATAACAGTAATGAGAGAGGACATCCCTGTCTTGTTTCTGACTGTACGGGAAAAGCTATCAGTTTCTCCCCATTAAGGATGATGTTACCTATGGGCTTTTTGTATATGGACTTTATTATGTTGAGGTATGTTCTCCCTAAACCTAGTTTGTTGAGGGTTTTTATCCTGAATAGATGAACATTGTTAAATGCTTTTTCTGCATCTATTGAAATGATCTTATGGTTCTTATCCTTTTTTTTATTAATGTGGTCTATCACATTGATTGATTTGTGAATATTGAACCACTCTTGAAACCCAGGAATAAATCCCAATTGATTGTGGTGAATGAGTTTTTAATGTATGGTTGGATTCATTTCGCTAGTATTTATTGAGAATTTTCGCATCTATGTTCATCAAGGATATTGGGCTGTACAGTTTTTTAGTGGAGTGTTTATCTGGTTTTGGTATCAGCATAATGTTGGCTTCATAGAATGAATGTGGAAGTTGTCATTCCTTTTCTATTTGTTGGAAGAATTTGAGAAGAATAGGCATTAACTCTTCTTTAAATATTTGGTAGAATTCCCCTGTGAAAACATCTAGCCCTAGACTTTTCTTTGTTGGGAGTTTTTGACTTATATTCATTGCTGGTAATTGGTCTGTTTAGTCAAATTTTCTGTTTGTTCCTGATTTGGTTTTGGTAGTTTATATGTTTCTAAGAATTTATCCATTTCTTCCAGGTTGTCCAATTTGTTGACATATAGATTTTCATTATATTCTATTAAAATTGCTTGTATTTCTGTGTCGTTGGTTGTTTTCTCCTCTCTCATTTCTGATTTTACTTTTTGGGGGGAATTCTTTCTCTTTTTTTCTTGGTAAGTCTGGCTAGAGGTTCATCAGTTTTATTGACTTTTTTCCAAAGAACCAATTCCTGGTTTCACTGATTTATTCCTATTGTTATTTTATTTTCTATATCATTTATTTTTGCTCTAATTTCTATTATTTCCTTCCTTCTGCTGGCTTTAGAATTCAATTGCTCCTTTTCTATCTCCTTTAGGTGCAACATGAGATTTTTATTTAAAATTTCTCTTGCTTCTTGTGTCAGGCCTGTGTTGCTTTGTAATTCCATCTTAGAACTGCTTGTGCTGCATCCCAAAGGCTTTGGACCATTGTGTTTACATTTTCATTTGTTTCTGTACATTTTTAAATTTCTTCTTTGATTTCCTGATTGATCCATTCATTCTTTAGTAGTGTGTTGTTTAATCTCTGTGTATTTGTGGTCTTTCCAAATTTTGTCTTCTCGTTAATTTCTAGTTTCATAGCATTGTGGTCAGAAAAGGTGCATGGCATGATTTCAATCTTTTCGTATTTGTCGAGGCTAATTTTGTGACTAATATGTGATATATTCTGGAGAATGTTCCATATGCACTTGAAAAGAATGTGTGTTCTGCTGTTTTAGGATGGAATGTTCTGAATATATCTGTCCATTGCTGTAAATGTGCTGTTCAAGTCTCCTACTATTGTTGTGTTATCATCAGTGAGTTCCTTTATGTTTTGTTATTAATTGTTCTAAATATTTGGGGGCTCCCATGTTGGGTGCATAAATATTTGGAATTGTTGGATCTTCTTGCTGTATTATCTCCTTTATGATTATATACTTCTTTTCTTTGTCCCTTTCTACAGTCTTTGTTTTAAATTGTAGTTGCCCAATGTAAGTATTGTTACTCCAACTTCCCTTTGACATTCATTTGCAATTTAAGTGTTTCTTTAACCCCTCACTTTCAATCTGAAGGTATTTTTAGGTCTCAAATGCATTTATAGGCAACATATAGATGGGTCTTGTATTTGTATCCATTTTGACACTCTATGTCTTTTCATTGGAGCCTTTAGTCCATTTACATTCAAAGTAATTTTTCATAGACATGTATTTATTGCCATTTTATTACCTGTTTTTCATTGTTTGAGGAGATTTTCTTTGATCCTTTCCTCTCTGTCACTTTTGGTCTCTCCTTTGCAGTCAAAGGGTCCCTGTTAATAGTTCTTGTAGGATGGTCTAGTGGTCATGAATTCCTTTAGTTTTTATCTGGGAAGCTCTTTATCTTTCCCTCTATTCTGGATGTTGGTCTTGCTGGATAGAGTGTTCTTAGCTGCAGATTTTTCCTTTTCGGCACTTTGAATATATCATGCCACTCTCCTCAGGCTTGCCAAGTTCAAAAATCTCCAGCTAGTCTTATGGGCTTTTCCTTGTAAGCTAAGGACTTCTATTGTCTTGCTGCTTTTAAGATATTTTTTTTTCTTTATCACTATATTTTGCAAATTTAATTACAATATGTGTTGGTGTTGGTCTGTTTTTAAAAAATTTGATGGGAGTTCTCTGTGCTTCCTGGATCTGGTTGTCTGCAGATTAGGGAAGTTTTCAATTTATTTCTTTGAATAAATTTTCTGTCCCCTTTTCTCTGTCTCCTTCTGCTGGGACTCCTATAATATGAATGTTACTACATTTGACAGAGTCACTGACTTCCTTAAGTTTATTGTCATGTTGCATAAGTCTTCTTTATTTTTTCAGCTTCATTTTCTCCTGTTATTTGTCATCTAGGTTATTAATTCATTCCTCTCCTTCTTTCAGCTTGCCGTTCATTGTAGCAAGCCTGTTTCCAACCTCACTTACTGCACTGGGAAAGAAGAGATTTTTTTAACAAATGATTCTCGGGTTAGACACATGTGATTGAAGGACATTGGATTGTTACCTCCCATCATAAACAAAAATTAAATAGAAATGCACTAAGAGGGGAGCCTGGGTGGCTCAGTCGTTAAGCATCTGCCTTCTGCTCAGGACGTGATCCCAGGGTCCTGGGATCAAGCCCCGCATCGGGCTCCCTGCTCAGTGGGAAGCCTACTTCTCCCTGTCCCACTTCCCCTGCTTGTGTTCCCTCTCTCGCTGTGTCTCGCTCTGTCAAAGAAAAAAAAAAAAAAAAAAAAAAAAAAGGAAAGAAAAGAAAAGAAAGGAAATGCACTAAGAGTTTAAATGTAGAAGCTAAAAATAGAAAGCTTTTTGAAGAAAATATGAAGGTAATTCTTAATGACTTTGGATTTCTCAAAGAATTCATAGGTATGACACCAAAATTTTGAATAACTAAATAAATTAATAAATACATTGGACTTCATTAAAAAATCATATTCTTTTTATTTTATTTTATTTTTATTCTTTGCCCAAGGGGTACAGGTCTGTGAATCATCAGGCTTACATCTTTCACAGCACTCACCAAAGCACAAACCCTCATATTCTTATGCTCCAAATGACATCTTCAGGAAAGTGAAAAGAGAGCCCATAGAATGGAAGAAAAGATTTAAAAATCATGTATCTGACAAAGTTCTTGCTTCTAGAATATAGAAAGAATTCTTAGAAGTCAATAATGAAAAGATAACCTAATTTAAGAAATAAATAAATTGCCTTGGAATAATTTTCCAAGGAATATGTACAAATGACCAATAAGCACATGAGAAGAAGCTTGACATCATTAGTGATCAGAGAAATTCAAATCAAACCCACAATAAAATACCACTTCAGGGGCGCCGGGGTGGCTCAGTGGGTTAAAGCCTCTGCCTTCGGCTCAGGTCATGATCTCAGGGTCCTGGGATCCAGCCCCGCATCGGGCTCTCTGCTCAGCAGGGACCCTGCTTACTTCTCTCTCTGCCTGCCTCTCTGCCTCCTTGTGATCTCTCTCTCTGTGTCAAATAAATTTTAAAAAATCTTTAAAAAAATAAATACATAAAATAAAATACCACTTCACATATACTAGGATGACTACAATAAAAAAATGAAACAATAAGTGTTGGTGAAGTTTTAGAGGACTCAGAGTACTCATACACTGCTGGTAGGTGTGTAAAATAGTTCAGCTACTTTGGAAAATGGGTAGTTTCTCAAACAAACATAGAATTAACAAAAAACCTAGAAAATCCACTTCTAGGTATATACCCAAGATAAGTGATAACATCCGTCCACATAAAAATGTATACATGACTGTTTATAACAGCATTATTTTTAATAATGGCACAGGGGAAACAATGTAATTTTCCATCAGTGAACAAATGGATAAACAATCTAGTATATCTGTACAAAGAAATGTTATTTTCCTATCAGGACGAAGTACTGATACAATGTGGATGAAAGCTTGAAAACATACTAAGTGAAGGAAGGCAATCAAAAGAGACCATATATGAATACATTCAAACAAAGTGCACAGAGTACAGCTATCTATAGAGACAGAATGTAGATTAGTGGTCGTTTAGGGTTGCAGTGGGTTAGGGGTTGGAAAGCAATAGATAAAGACTGTAGTGTTTCTTTTTTTCTTTCTTTTTTAAAAGATTTTATTTATTTGACAGAGAAAGACACAGTGATAGAGGGAACACAAGCAGGGGGAATGGGAGAGGGAGAAGCAGGCTCCCCACTGAGCAGGGAGCCCGATTCGGGGCTCAATCCCAGGACCGTGGGATCATGCCCTGAGCCATAGGCAGATGCTTAATGACTCAGCCACCCAGGTGCCCCTAGTGTTGCTTTCTGAGGTGATAAAAATCTAAAGTTGACTGTAGAGATGGTTTTAAATATCTGTGAATATATTAAATCCATTGAATTATGTACTTTAAGTGGGTGAATTATACGATATGTGGACTGCATCTCAAAAGCTGTTTTTTGGAAGCAATTTATATAAACAAATATTCACTCATAAAATTGTAAAACTCAGGATAAATAAATAATCTGGGAATGGAAACTAGATGGATATCTGGGTAGGAAGGAGTATCAATAACTAAGAGTATTAAGAGTAATACTTAGAAAGTACACTTAAAGGAGAAAACATTCCAGGAAATGTTTTTAAGAAAAGGTCATTTTTTCTTGAAGAAATCCAGGCAAGTGGCATTACATCAACAGCTACTTGACAATCTACGTCTTATACAAGTATTACTGTTTCTAAGAAACCTCAAATTAGGAAATCAGAATTTTCAACCAAAACATTCTTTGTGATGGACTAAAGATGGCCACAAATGTTTACTACTTCTCTAGGAGTTGGAATCTAATTCCCCTCTCTTAGTTTGGATTGTCCTTAGTGACAAGCTTGATTAATGAAATGATAGAATGATAGAATCTGGAGTATCTCACAAGAAAGTTTACAACTTCCACACTTAAAGTAACATCCAGGGAGCCTTGAGATGTAAGTCCAATAGCTCCAATGTAGGTGCTCAGGTAACATAGTCACTATTGAACCCAACTTTCGGGCTCTCCAAGCTAGGTTGTCAGGGATCTGAATGCAGCTGCTTTGGGGGTTGCACACTCTCTCATCTGACAGCTTCACATTACAGAGTGACTTCAGATGACATGTGGAGAAGAGGGATCAGCCTGCTGAACCCTACCCAAATGCCTCACCCAAGAAATCATAAATACAGCAAAATGGTTGCTTTCAGTCACCACAATTTGCTGTACTTTTTCTCAGAGAATACATAACAGAAAGACCTCTTTCTCTTCCATCCCAGGGAAACCTACTAGCCCTCCCTCAAATATTAGTGTTCCACAAAACAAAGTTTGGGAAGCAGTAAATTTTGAAAATGTTTTCTGACTTTTTCATTTTTTTCAGTTTATATCACACCAGTATATTATTTCTAGTTATGCTTTATAATATTGAATACAAAGATAGAACTTATAAAATATTCAGACTTTTTTCCCTAAAAGTTTAAAGTGTATTAGCAAAATCAAATAAACAATGCTAAATTCTGAGGGTTTTTCCTTTCTTTTCACCTGAAGCAATCTGTTGAACAATAGAATGGCTCCCAAACAATTGCCTAGATAAGAACAGTGAGAGCTCAGCGTGATAAATATGATCAAAATACAGGCATTTACATTGACTCCGCTTAAATCTAAGATGAATATCAATACCTGAGGGCGCCTGGGTGGCTCCGCGGGTTAAAGCCTCTGCTTTCGGCTCAGGTCATGATCCCAGGGTCCTGGGATGGAGTCCTGCATCAGGCTCTCTGCTCAGCAGGGAGCCTGCTTCCTCCTCTCCCTGCCTCTCTGCCTACTTGTAATCTCTCTCTCTCTGTGTCAAATAAATAAATAAAATCTTTAAAAAAAATACCTGAATATGAAGGTTGAAATCTCCTTCCACTTAATTACTTTCAAAACATCTGTCTAGAGGAACAATTAACAATTCCATCTTCACAAGTTACTTAAATATAAATGCAACGATTAGAAAATGCATGTGAAATAACATTGCCTCTGTGGAAAAACCCAGAAGGAACAAAAGGTAATCATAATACAGTTAAATTTTCCTAATGACTTTTTGGGAAGCCAAATTACATCTGCTTTATTTTAATTTTTTAATTAAATATAACTTTTGTTGGTATTTTCTTATTACAAAATAGCACTTTTATATTGATAAATAGAATGTAAAAGTAAAATAAAGAAAAAGAAAAAAGTGAATGACACAATCTCAATATTTGGAGAAAGCTAATGTTAACCTGTTCTATATATCTTACTTTTTTTTTTTATTTGACAGAGAGAGAGAGAGAGAGATCACAAGTAGGCAGAGAGGCAGGCAGAGAGAGAGGGTGAAGCAGGCTTCCTGCTGAGCAGAGAGCCCAATGCGGGGCTCCATCCCAGGACCCTGAGATCATGACCTGAGCCGAAGACAGAGGCTTAACCCACTGAGCAATCCAGGGATCTCATCTTACTTTTTTTTCTATACAGTATTTTTTATGTGAGATTGTACTCAATATACTGTTTCAAGATTACATATTTTAGTTAGCTCTGAATTTCAGTTCATAGCAACAGCTATTAATAGAAATATTATTTTTAAAAAGCAAATCAGATATTACAATGCTTTAGCATGATTTATCTTCTAATTATTATCAGTGAAAGTTCAGGTTTTTTCTAAATATTTGCTATTATTAAAGGATTGTATTGAGCAACTTTGAGCATTTTAAGTATGGATATTTGCTTATTTTTGTGAGGCTATGTATTAACTTATTCATAGAACTTTCATATACAAAGGATAGGTATATTCTAATATGTAGAAAATAAACTTTTTAAAGTCAATATTTCTATACTTTTCTTGTTTTACTTTTAGTTATCAGAAAAGTTTCTTTTACCTCCAGAATTGCATAATAATGTGTCAATTTTATGTTAATATTATAGCTTTGTTTTTTTACCAATTTTTTATCGTGATAAAATATACATCATAAAATTCACCATTTTTTTAAGTTTTATTTACTTATTTGACAGTGAGAGAGGGAACACAGCAGGGGGAGTGGGAGAGGGAGAAGCAGGCTCCCTGCTGAGCAGAGAGCCCGATGTGGGGCCCGATCCCAGGACCCTGGGATCATGACCTGAGCCAAAAGCAGAGGCTTAACGACTGAGTCACCCAGGCGCCCCTAAAATTCACCATATTAACCATTGTAAAGTGTACAGTCCAATGACATTAAGTATATTTACATTGTTGCAGCTGTTGGGTTTGGCCAGAAAACACTGAGGTGGTGAATGAAAAGATTACTCCAGACACATTAGTAGAAATGAGAGAGCATGGGGACCAGAGGCTCTAGTGGCAAGAGATCCTGAACCAGACTCTTCCTCCATCTTTATTGTGAATGTTATCAATACAAGGAAATAAGAAAAAAAGAACGTATGTGAAGCTGTAATAGTCAAGACGTTGGCATAAGGAGTAGCCTGTGCATAGAACAAGCTGTGCCCATGACTTCCAAAGACAAATGTTTCTCCTAAGTCAGACATTCCCTCCCTGAATGAGTGCACTGAGCCGTAAGGAGGATCGGGCTGTTTCAGCCCAGAAACCTTAAAGGGGGGCCCAGTTTTCTGGACACTCCTCATTTATTTTTTAACTCGTCTCATCCAGGGAGGCATATGTCTATTAAATCTTATCAAGACAGACATGAGGAATTCCCATATGCAACCATCACCACCACCCATCTCCAGAAGATTTTTTTTCATCTTGGAAACCTAAAACTCTAAATCCATTAAATAATAAGTTTCCATTTCTCCCTTTCCCCAAACTCTGACAATCATCATTCTGCTTCCTATCTCTGATTTTGAACTCTTTAGGTACTTCCTATACCTGGAGTTACACAATATTTGTCCTTTTGTAACTGCCTTATTTCACCTAGAATATAATCTTCACAGGTCATTCGAATTGGTTTATATGTCTGTCTTTGTGCTGATACCACATCTTTGTGATTACTATACCTTTGTAATAAGTTTTGAAATCAGGAAATGTGAGCTCTCCAGCTTTGTTCTCTTTTTTAATAGATTTTTTTTTTGGCTAATTAGGGTCTCTAGAGATTCCATATCAATTTAAGGATAGATTCTTTTTTTCCTGCAAAGTCATTATTAAGATTTTGATGGGAACTGCTTTGAATCTCTAGAACAATTTGAATGGTATGGATATCTTAACAGTATTGAGACTTCCAACCTGTGAACATGGATTTCTTTCCATTTATTTGTGTCCTCTTTAATTTCTTTCAAGAATATTTTATAATTTTCATTGTACAAGACTTTCACCTCCTGGTAAAACTAATTCTTAAGATTTTTTTTTAGTGGTATTCTAAATGGAGTTGTTTTCTTAATTTTTTCTCCAGATTGTTTATTGTTAGTGTGTTGAAATGCAACTGATTTTTATGGGTTGACTGAATTTTGCTTCTTTGATGTATTTGTTTATTAGTTCGAACAGGATTTTTGTGTGCATGTGGAATCTTTAGATATTTCTGCATTTATTAGAAATAAATTAGGCTATCTGCTAACAGAAATAATTTTACTTCTTCCTTTCCAATTTGGATTCATTTCTTTTTCTTGCCTAACTGCTATGGTTAGGACATCCCTTGTTTTAGGCAATAGAAGTGGTGAAAGCAAGCATCCTTGATTTGTTCCTGATTGTAGAGGAAAGGCTTTCAGTCTTGTACTGATTGTTTATTCTTTGTTTGTTTCATCTTGTTTTGTTGCAATTGTCTCTTATTATGTTGAGGCAGTTTCCTTCTATTCCTTGATGGTCATTTTCGTTATAAAATAGTCTTGAATTTTGTTAAATGTTTATTCTGCATTAGTTGAATTGATCATTTTTTTTCTTTACTCTGTTAATGTGGTATATTACATTGATCAATTTTTCATATGTTGAATGATCCTTGAATTCCAGAAACAAATCCCATTTGGTCATGGTGTGTAATCCTTTCAACATGCCACTGAATTCTGTTTGCTATTATTTTGCTAAGGATTTTTACATCCACATTTATAAGGGATATTGGTTTGTAGTTTGTTTCTTTTTTTTCTTTATTTTTAAGCTTTTCATTTCAACAAATTAAGTTTGTATTTTCCAATTTACTTTATTTATTTATTTATTATTATTTGCACCAGGGGTACAGGTCTGTGAATCATCAGGCTTACACCCTTCACAGCACTCACCATAGCACAAACCCTCCCCAATGTCCATCACCCATCCACCCGATCCCTACCCTCCCACCTGCCAGTAACTCTCAGTTTGTTTTGTGAGATTAAGAGTCTCTTATGGTTTGTCTCCTTCCCCATCCCATCTTGTTTCATTACTTTTCCCTCCCTACCCCCACG
>LNAC01000366.1:14131-32547 GCA_002007465.1 Ailurus styani | reverse complement strand
GTAGTATTCCATTGTGTATATATACCCTATCTTCTTTATCCATTCATCTGTTGATGGACTTCTAGGTTCTTTCCATAGTTTGGCTATTGTGGACGTTGCTGCTATAAACATTCGGGTGCATGTGCCCCTGAGGATCACTACCTTTGTATCTTTAGGGTAAATACCCAGTAGTGCGGTTGCTGAGTCGTAGGGTAGCTCCATTTTCAACTTTTTGAGGAACCTCCACACTGTTTTCCAGAGGGGAAAATTTTTATTCTTTTAAAATTTTTATTTAAATTCCAGCTAGTTAACATATGATGCAATATTAGTTTCAGGTGTAGAATTTAGTGATTTATCACTTCCATAAAATATCTGTTGTTCATTACAAATGCCCTCTTGATCCCCATCACCTATTTCACCAGTCTCACTACCCACCTCCCCTATGGTAACCATCAGATTGTTCTCTAGTTAAAAGTCTGTTTCTTAGTTTGCCTCTCAGTTTTTTACTTTTCCTCATTTCTTTTTTTTAAAGATTTTATTTATTTATTTGACACAGAGAGAGATCACAAGTAGGCAGAGAGGCAGGCAGAGAGAGAGGAGGAACCAGGCTCCCCACTGAGCATGGAGCCCAATGCGGGACTTGATCCCAGGACCCTGAGATCATGACCTGAGCCAAAGGCAGAGGCTTTAACCCATGCAGGCACCCCTCCTCATTTCTTTTTTTCTTAAATTCCACATATGAGTGAAATCATATGGTATTTGTCTTTCTCTTGCTGACTTATTTTGCTTCGGATGATACTTCCATGTTGTTGCAAATTTCATACTTTCTATGGCTGAGTACTATTCCCTTATATATATATTACACATCTTCTGTATCCATCCATCTATCCATAGACATTGGCTGCCTCTGTAATTCTCTTTATTTAAAATTCCAAGTAAATGGCAACTAAGAAACTAATGACAACTTGTAGTTTGTTGCCATTGTCATGATACATGCTCAGGTGCTCCAACCATTGTTTTTGTAACATCAGAGAAAATGTCAGCCCACCAAAAATGGCAAACTATGTCTTAGTATTGTTTTATACTTAGTATTAGTTTATACTTAGTATTGTTTTATAAAAGCAATTTTCACCTGTGAAATCCCTGAAAGTGTTCTGAATTACCTGAAGGTAACATTTTTGAGTACTACTAAAACGAACCTCAAATTTCATAACAGGGGCACTCAGATGGAGATCTACAATTCATTTTCTAGCTATCATTTTTTCTCTAAGATATATTTTTTCATGAATTAAGCCTGAACAAAGCTTTATTAACTTATTTCTATCTATCTTATGCATAACATTTATTTATTCTAAATATCTTTTCTCTAAAATTTTAAATTTGTGAGCTTTAATATTTTTTATTTCCTTGGATATTTCTGTGAAAGTTGGAAGAAGTGGAATTGGAATTTTTACCCAGATGTCAGTTTGATCCAGAGGTGACTAAATTTCAAAGGACATACATCATTGATTCTGCATTCCCACAAATGGGAACGTATACTTTGTTATGTAAGCAAACCTCAACCAGTTGGAGCAGAGCCTCAGCTATGTTCAGTACTTTTGATTTACAAACCGCTTCATGGAGTTTTTCTTCATGTTTCAGGTGTCGAACAATAAATGTCCATGTGTTCAGAAGCAATATAGATTTTATAGTATACTCTGTATATGCTTGAACACAATGGAAAAGTGGCCACAGGGACAAGCAAAAACTACAAAATTGGAGAGGCGGGCAGTTGGAAGTTTGCATCCGTTGAGGTACTTGTAGCTTAATATATTTTTAATCTATTGCCTGGTCTTTTTCTCTAACACTTGAAATAATCCAAAACCTCAGTAAATACATTTTAATATGTAAACTATAATAAGCAGAAATGGGTTTTAAAAGGCTTAATGATACTTAAACTAATTATTTAGAAGTGTGAATTTCCACATTTATCCAAGATCATCAAGCCTCCAGGAATGACTGATTGGACTCCTCTATGTGGAATGCCATTTAAATGCAATAACTTGGAAATATTCAATGAAATATGGCCTTCTTCCTTTGCAATCTATAATTAAAATGCCAATTTTATCTCAGCAATCTATGTAAATTTACATTTAGAATGAGCAAATTAAGTTTTTATTATAGCCTAGAGTATTTATTGTTCCTTTTTATGTTTGGGCATTTTTAAGAGAAGGAGAATGAGTGTTATGCCACAAAAGGTTTTGAAAAAAATGCCTTTGCAATTGTAATAATGTAACAAGTGTAGCATTGTCAGGTGACCTGTAGGTGGTTATTCAAAACCACCCCAATATTAGATGCGGGATGGCTTGTTTAAAAATGGGAAAGCCAATAACACTATGAGTGAATGCACTTTTTCAATGGTCATAATTTACATGCTATAAAGGCAGCATCTGAGAAAATGTGTTAGTGTGCACTTACAGACAACTAGTCAGAAGATAAAAGTCAGCATAGGTTTTCAAAGTGACTCTATCTCCCTATTTAAGGATACTTTGCTCATCATAGCAGCTCAGAAATCTCATTAAGTTACTGGAAATGAGCCTGGCTCTGCTTTTATTATCAGTTCTGCGATACGGCTTCCTGGACAGCGTGAGACAACTGTTAAGGAAAGGGTTTTGCAGCACACATTTTTTTTTTATAGAGTTGCATGTTTTTGTAATACCAAAAGTAGTTGTAAAACACAAGATGTTTTTCATTCCCAGACTGGTTTCAGGGAGGGTCTTGGACAGGAATTAATGTGTGGTGCAATTTCATATTTTAGGAAAATGTTTTACATATTTGCATTCTCCCCTCTCCTGTAGTGTTGGTTGCCAAGCGGAGTTGCTGCCAAGAATCCTTACCCCATAATAAGACTGAGTGGAGGTGGAAGGTATAGATGAACTGAAGGCAAGTCATTAAACCAAAGCTAAACCTTTTTTTTTCCCATAATGAAACAGAAAATCCCTCTTGAGTGTAAAGATTTGGAAAAGAAACCATTACTGTATGCAAACTGTCTCAAATTATTATTTTATTGTACAAATGAAAAGATTGAATTAAATGGTATAATAAAATGCATATAAGGAATTAATTAAGCAAAAGCGAAGACAGATTCAAGTTCAGATTCATCTGATTCTGAAGTCCATGTTTTTGGCATTATTCCACACGCTTCAGCTTCCTTTGTTGCTCCAAATATCCCCAATGCTCCCTGCTTCCCTGCTCTCCACCTTTTTCCTTCCAAGAATGGACAATTTAGGGGTGCCTGGGTGGCTCAGTCATTACGCTTCTGCCTTCCGCTCAGGTCATGATCCCAGGGTCCTGGATTGAGCCCCGTATCCGGCTCCCTGATGAGGAGGGAGCCTTTCCCACTCCTCCTGCTTGTATTCCCTCTCTCGCTGTCTCTCTCTTTCTGTCAAATAAATAAATAAAATATTTTTAAAAATGGACAATTTAATCCTAGTGATTAATGTTATAACTATGAATTTCCAGTGAATTATCTTGAGTTTTTATAGGATTATAATTATAAATAAAGATCTAGTTTTGCAGCTGTTGTCCAAATGTGTTTTTTTAAATAACATATTAAAATTTACATTTAAAAATGTATGTAAATTTTCTAAAATTCACTTGGAAAAATTATCATAAATTCATCAAGAACTACTTACTAAATTTTTCTTATAACTAAAAATCCCTGAACATAACACAACAAACATAAGACACTGAAAGGTGAAAAGGAGAAAGTTTTCACTTAGGGGCCTCAGGACTTGAGGACCAACAAAAATATTCACTGGGTTTTCTTTTTGCCTCCCATATATAGCAGATATGGCACTAAGAAGCCTCCAAATTGGATTCCACAACATGAATAGGAAAAAAAAAATGCCAAGAAAAGTCTATACCTTTCTGCTAAGGAACTTGGAAACAGTGGTCCAACAGAACAGATAACCCTTTTGGAAATATCCACCTTATCCCATCCAAGCACTCATGAAAAACTGTCCTTTACTATTACCATGATTTCAGCTGGGAGGGACCCTGATCCATGGGGACAGACGGTAGTCCTCTTATTTCTTCCTCCAGGGCTGTCGTCAGCAAGAGTGAACACATTGCTCTCCTTTCATCTTCCAATCAACAGAAACCACCACTGCTCCAAACCCCCCCAGCAGAGTAACATCAGCATTGCTGGCAGAGAGATGATCTTCTAACCCTGTCCAGTGAAAGCTTTGATTCACTTGCTGAAGTAGAGTCAGTAGGGATGAGAGGGAGCTGATAACCCCAAGCATGGCAGAAGAAAGCAATGATCTGATTACCCACTAGGGATGGTCAGCAGAGTCCAGTGAGCTTCCACCTGAGCTTCCACCTGCTCCTGGCGGCAACCTGACATCACAGTGCAAGGCAAGGCTGGTCACCACTAGTCCCACCCCCTAAGAGTCACTGGGGCTTAGTGGGAGATGAATCTCCCTACAACCCAGCAGCAATAAACAATAAGTCTGAAATGAGACACTATAAGACACTATTTCCTTTGACCCCAGTGTCAGCAGAGCTCAGTGAAAAGTTGCGCCTCGGGCCTAACCAGAAGTCAATGAAATTAAAGAGGTCATGGGAGGTAGGGCTAGTTGGCAACCTACCTTACCTTCATCTCCTCTGGTATTACTGGGGCCAAGGAAGCTAATCATTTGCCCCAACAGTATAGCAACAAGAAGTATGAATCAGTCCACCATGTTTTCTCTCTCTAGTATTAGTGGGGTCAACTGGTGGTGGTTGGGGGGGGTGGGAACACATTCCACCCCAATCATCTGTAATGAAGCCATGTGAATCATTGTTGCACTTTTGCTGCACCAGTTTTGGCAGACCTGGCAGAAAGCTCGCACACTACACCTTAACAGTGGGACAGACTGCTAAATATAAAAATTAAATAGGATCTGGATTTTTTGATATAATATCCAAAACATACAGGGTGTTTAAAAAAATCACTTATATGAGAAGACGGACAGAAAGTAAAAGTCACTATTTTGAATTACTCCAGAGTATTTTGTTCTTAACTAGGTCTGCCCTCAGGAGAAATTATTTTATAAGAGCCTAACCTGGATTTTATCAGAACCTAACTTATCTGGGGTAAGGGAAAGACCCAACTCCATCCCCTTCTGCCATCCTGTCCCACCTAACATGGGGAGTAAGGAGTGTGGAACTAAGAAAAATTCACAGTCACACAGTCTGGGGTCACATGTTCACCGAAAGGTCGACTTACTCAAAGAACACTAAACGCTTCCTCTCCCCACAGCGTACTACTACATTACTAAAGGTCTGTTTACTGCAGTTCTTTTCACCAAGTACGTAATGTCCAGTCATCAAGAGCAAATGACAAGGCATTCTAAAACTGAAAGGTTAGGAAAAAAAAAACACAAAAAAACATGGTTTAAAGAGATTGAACAAGCATCAGAACTAGAGACAGATATATAGTAAAATATTAAAAATATCAGATTAACACTTAAAAATATAATTAATATACTAAGGGCTTTAAGGCTTTAATGGGATGTAATGATGTTAGATGTCATGATTCTATCCTAAGAAAAAGCAAAAAGTTAACTAAACTGAAAATCAGCAACTATTCTTAGATTCAGCAGACAAGTAAGGTGACAGGGCAAACCACAATCCCCCAGATTAAAGATCGACTAGCAGATACAGAGAATCATAACTTACTGGAGTAGAAACCTCTGAAGGAAGTAGTAGCAGGGACATTCTGTGCGTCAATTAACAGAATAATTATAAGGCATGGTAAAGGGCCAGACATACAGTTTGAAGATACAAAACAAGCATCAGTACTAGGCTCAGATATGGTAGGGGTGCTGGAGTTATAAGACTGAGGATATAAAACAACCATAATTAATATACTAAAGTTCTAAAGGAAAAGGTATACAGCATGAAAGAAGAAATGGGCAATGTAAACAGAGAGATGAAAATCTCTGAAAGAACTAAAAAGAAATGCTATAGATCAAAAACACTGAGAGAAATAAATAATGCATTTGACTGGCTCATTAGTAGACTGGAAATATCTGCAGAAAGAATCTTAGCCTGAGAATGTCAATAGATATTTTCAAATATGAAAAGCAAAGGGAAGAAATACTGAAAAACAAAAAGTTTATCCAAGAACTGTGAGACTACAAAAAGTATAAGTTGAGTGTAACAGAAATATCAAAAGGAAAAGGAAGACACAAAGGAACAAAATCAATACTTGAAGGAAGAATTACAAAGAACAGCCACAAATTATCATCAGACATGAACCACAGATTCAAGGAGTTGAGAACATCAAACACAATAAATGCAAAAACAAAACAACAACAAAACAAAACAAAACAAAAAAACTCTACTTATGTATCATATTCAAATTGCAGAAAATCAAAGATAAATAAAAACATCTTCAAAGAACCTGAAGGGGGAAACACTTTTTTTAGGGGAACAAAAATTAGAATCGCATCTAATTTCTCCATTGAATTTATGAAAACAAGAAGAACACAGAGTGAAGCATTTAAAATAATGAGAGAGAGGGAAAAAACAAAACAAAACACAACAACCCAGAATTCTATACCTGTGAAATTATCCTTTAAAAGAAAAGGAGAGGGGCCCTTGGAAGCTCAGTTATGTGACCCACTCTTGATTTGGCTCAGGTCATGATCTAGGCTCACATAGGGCTCTGTGCTCATCAAGGAGTCTGCTTCTTGCTCTCTCTCTCTCTCTCTCTCTCTCTCCCTTTGCTCTTCCACCTTCTTGTGCTCTCTCTCTCCCCCTCTGTAAAATAAATAAATAAATCTTTAAAAGAAAAAGGAGAAATAAGGACTTTCATGAACAAACAAATTTGAGAGTTTTTTGGTTTTTGGTTTTGTTTTGTTGTGTTTTTTGTCTAGTAGCCCCACCTTACAAGAAATTTAAAAAGTTCTTCAGAGAGATCAGATCAAATGAAGAAAAAAGAGCTCTGATGATTGTAAAATAAAAATTTGTTTTTTTTCATAATTGAGGTAATATATAATAATTTGTTCAAATTATATCATCCATGTATTTGATTATATATGATTATGTACATACTCAGAAAATTAGGAAACTTAGTTTGATAAAGAACATCTACAAAAAACCTACAGCTGCCATCATACTTAGTGGTGAGAAACTTGAAACTTTCTCACTTAGATCAAGATCAAGTCAAGGATGTGCTCTCTTACCAATGCTTTTCAACACTATACTGCAAGTCCTTGCTAATATAATAAGACAAAAAGGAAGTAATTTTATATAGATTAGGAAGACAGAAATAAAACTCTGTTTTCAGATGGCATGATTACTTATGTAGAAAATACAAAATGATGGGAAAAAAACCTCTCCTGTAACTACTGATTATAACAAAGTTGCAGGATACAAAGTTAATACACAAAAGTCAATCACTTTCCTATATACTATCAATCAAAACATGGAATTTGAAATTGAAAACATGTAGCATTTACATTAGCATCCTGCAAATGAAATACTTACGTATAAATCTAATAAAATAAGTAAAAAAAATTACATAAGCAAAAGTACAAATCTCTGATGAAATAAATCAAAGAATAATGAAGTGAATGCAGAAATATTCTATGTTCATGGATAGAAAGACTCAATATTTTCATGATATCAGTTCTTTCTAATTTGATCTATAGATTTACTGCAAATTCAATCAAAGTCCAGGCAACGTATTTTGTGGACATCAACACACTTATTCTGAAATTTATATAAAGTGGCAAAAGACAATATCTAACTCAGTATTGACACTACCCAACTTCAAGACTTAAATATAATGTTACAGTAATGGTCTTCATGAAAGATTTGACAAATATATCAATAGAGCAGAATTGCCCAGAAGTTGACCTCTATCAATTCAGTCAACTAACCTAGAGAAAAAGGAGCAAAAGGAATACTATGAAACAGACTGTCTTTGAACAAATGGTGCTGCTGAAACTGGATATCCAAATGCAAGACAACAGACATATAAATAATCTAGACACAGGCTAGATTAACAAAAATTATCTCCAAATGGGCCAGAGATTTAAATATGAAATGCAAAATTATAAAACTCTTGGAAGCTATTATAGGCAAAAAACTTACTTGGCCTTGGGTTTGATGATGCCTTTTTTGATGCAACACCGGAGCCTGGCTCATGAAATAAATAATTGATACATTGAACTTTATTAAAATTGAAAATTTTTACTCTTTATAAAATAATATCAATAGAATGAGAAGATAGGCCACAGATTGGGGAAAAATATATTTCAAAGAACACAACAGATAAATGACTACAGTCCAAAGTACCCAAAGAACTCTTAAAACTCAACAATAATAAAGATTCTGACTTAAAAATGGGCAAAAGATCTGAACAGATACCTCAGCAAAGAAAATGTATAAAAGACAAGTGAAGGGCGCCTGGGTGGCTCAGTGGGTTAAAAGCCTCTGCCTTCGGCTCAGGTCATGATCTCAGGGTCCTGGGATCCAGGCCCGCATCGGGCTCTCTGCTCAGCAGGGAGCCTGCTTCCTCCTCTCTCTCTCTGTCAAATAAATAAATAAATTTTTTTTTAAAAAAAAAGACAAGTAAACACATAGGATGTTGTCCAACATTAAATATAATTATGAAATTAAAAATTGAAACAGTAATAATGCCACTACACACCTATTAGAATAGCCAAAATTTGAAACACTGTCAATGCCAAATGTTGGAACAGATGTGTAGTCATAAGAACTTTCATTTGTTGCTGGTGGGAAACCAAAATAGTATAACTACCATGGAGACAGTTTATGAGTTTCTTACAAAAATGAACATACCCTGACCATATAATCCAGCATTGCACTCCTTGGGATTTATCCAACTGAGTTGAAATCTTAAGTGCACACAAAAACTTGCACATAGATATTTATAGCAGCTTTGTTTATAATAACCAAAACTCGAAAACAATCAAGGTGTCTTTTAAGTGAGTAAATAAACAAATTGTGGCTACATTCAGGAAATGGGATATTATTTAGTATTAAAAAGAAATAAGCTATCAAGCCAGGAAATATAAGGAAGAAATTCAAATACATGCTACTAAGTGTGGCAGTGATTCTGAAACGGCTGAATACTGTAACAATCCAACTACATAACATTCTTGAAAAGGCAAGACTAGGAAGACAATAAATTAGTGGTTACCAGGGATTAGGAAAAAGGAAGCACACAGATAGGTAGAAAAGAGGATTTGGGGGGCATTATCACCGTATGATACCACATGGTGGATACGTTTCTTTGTACAGTTGTCAAAACCCATAGGATGTACAACACCAAGACTGAACCCTAATGTTAACTGCAAACTCTGGATGATAATGATTTTTCAGTGTAAGTTCATTAATTTTAATAACTCTACCACTATTTTGTGGGATGTTGATGGTGAAAAAGTTGTATGTTTGTGGAAAAATGGAGTATATAGAAATTCTTCACTTCAGCTCAATTTTACTGTGAACTAAAACCTGCTCTAAAGTAGAACTTTTTTTTTTTTTAAGAGTACATACACTTAGTAACCTGAAATTAGATAGGAATTTCCCTTATTGGGTAAACTTCCAATATATATCTAAAATAGAATATTTAATGGAGAAGAGTTGAAAATGTGTCTTTAGACATGGTTAACCCTCATACCTCCTAAAGAATCTCTCTTCTCTTTCACACATTGAGCCATGAAAAAGAATTGAAAAGTAAAACGATTATAAATAATAATAATAATAGCTGCCATTATTTACCAATGATATGATTGTTTATGTCAAAAATTCATAAAAATAAATAATTTAATTAACACCCAAATTAGTAAGCTTAATGGATTCTATAATAATCAAAAATATTTTAATTCTATATAACAAAAAGCAATCTTGAAAATACGATTCTAAAAATGATATATTCATAAACACCAAATATCTAGGAAGAAATATAACAAAATGTTTACTATCTCTTCAGTTAATAGTAACAAATATCATTGGGGAAATTACAGATGATTACTAAATGGTGGAGTATGTCACACTTATACATTGGGAAACTGAATCTTTTAAAGCCATCAGTGTATCCACATTCCATAAATGTATAGATCTATGGATTCAATGAATTGCAAATAAATATCTCAAAAGGCTTTTTATTTCTAAGTTTTTGGTTCAACTTGACCAGCTGATTCTATTTTTTTAATGGAAATATAGAAACATCTCTGGATGTTAGTAATCCTTTCTTTTCATTATTGTGGAAGCCATTAAGGCTATTCGTAGTAACTAAAGTTTTCTCCCACCAGTCATGTGGTGACAATTAACTCCCCTCCTCAAACCTAGTTATGATCAAAGACATTTGAGTAGATGTAACATCTGTCACTTCTGGGTTGAACCTTTAACAACCAGCAGATACTTAGCTACGTACTCATTTCCACAGCAAGATAGGGAACTTTCAAGAGGGTTTTCATTGGATGGAATGCATTAGAAGGTGGAGAGGGGACAGTAAAGTATCCTCCAGACTGAGAAGTCACTTTGAGATGGAAAAACAAAGCAAGCTCTTTCACACCTTTTGCACACAGTTTTACTGAGGGTAACATACTAACAGGGAGGGATCAGGCAGACAAATAATCCAGGAACTATGCATCCATTCTCTGCCCATTCCAGACCTTAACCCAAAGCTTTTACAGAGCAAGTGGCATTGTGGTGAGATCAAAGGGTAGTAATCTAGAGTTGGCCTTCTGTGCTCTCGTCATCACTACTAGTTATCTATAGTGGGCCCTTCTGTGTGCAGGTCATCACTACTAGTTATCTACCTTGGACCCTCCTGTGTGCAGGTTGTCCCTACTAGTTATCTAAAATGGGGCCTTCTGTGTGCTGTTCATCTCTACTAGTTATTTACAGAGGGGACTTCTGTGCTCTAGTCATCTCTGCTAGTTATCTAAAGTGGAACCTTCTGTGCCCCCATTAAGGGATGATCAAAATAAGCCTCAAGTTCCCCTCAGAGCACATATTAACTTCTATGGACCTGGAACACATAGTCCTGAGAGAGGTCATCGTGTAGGCAATGGTAAAATGGAGGGCCAAAGAGGGAGACAGTGTTGCCAGCCCTCCCACAACATAATGCAAAGTCACTGGCCTGCTGCGCTATCATGCATAACGATAGAAATAGATATTGTTGCTTTCAGCCATAGAGTTTTGAGACTGTTTGGTACCTGATTAATTTGGAAATTGGCTCTTACAGACATATGTTTCTATAATGAAAACCTAAAATGAGACAGCTCAGCTGACAGGTGATGAAGAAATTTACATTGGAGGCTGGTATGATGGTGATCCTTTCATGTGGTGAGAAACATTTGCTAATACGCTTGCCCACGGTATCTTGAAAGCAGATAATGTTTCAATTGTATCTTTAAAGGGAGAGATTGAATAAACAGAACATATATGGTATGAAGTTGACTAATATAAATTGCAACTGAAAAGAAACCATGAGAAATGATCTCATAGGAGACAGCTAATTTGTAGAAAGGACTGAAACAAAACAGAGCATGTCAAAATGCCCAGGATTATAGGGCTACTTAAGCCAATTACATTTTAACCCATAAAGTTACTTAAAAAACAAAACTGAGGAGAACTTTGGGTGGCAAAGGCTGGTAAAATAGTCAGTTTTTCAGACCAAGAGGCAGTAGCTTCATTCCTCCTAAGTTCTCCCTCTTACAAATAGAAAACCCTGGAGATAATGCAATAAATCACTATGGGAAGATGTCATGTTTGGCCAGCAAACCCTGAGATGGTAAAATGAAAAGATTTCTCCAGACACCCCACTAGGAGAAAGGAGAGGGCCTGGGGACTGGATAATCTAGTGGCAAAAAGTCCTGAACCAAGGTCTACCTCCATTTTTATTATGCATGTTTTCAAAGATTCAAGATCAGAAAGGAATGTAAAGTTTCAATAACTAGGGCAGTAACATTTATAGGCATTGTGTGATTAGAACTATCTGTGTTTGTGACCTGCAGACAGGGAGTAGGTGACTATTAAGGATTTATGTCTAACATAAGTTAAGCATCTTTCCCCTGGGAGAGAGCATTGAGCCACAGTTAGGATCAGGCTGTTTTCAGCCCAGAAACTCAAAAGGAGGCCCAGTTTTCTGGTCACTCCTTCTTTGCTTTTCAACTAGCCTCTCCAAAGGAGGATTGTGTTTATCATATCTTAGGTAGCCAGGCCTTGTGACCTCCCACAGGGAGACTGTGCAGAGTGGAATGGAGAAGATGACTTTCTAGGGGTGTTGGGACTTGAGAAATGAAGCAGTAATGAGATTCTGGGGTGTGCTTATTGCCTCCCAAATATCCCAGAAAAGACACTTGCAAAAGGCTCCAGATTGGAACTGCCAGAAACACACACACACACACACACACACACACACACACACACACACTTCCAAAAAAGCCTATTCTGCTAACCAAAGTATGGGGAGCATTATGGACTTAAAGAAGAGAAATCAGAATGTCTGGGAGGCTCAGTGAGTTGAACATCCAATTCTTGACTTCAGCTCAGGTCATGATCTCAGGGTCCTGAGCAGGATCCCTGCATCAGGCTCTGCACTGGACATGGAGCCTGCTTCAGAATATCTCTCTCCATCTCTCTCTGCCCTTCCCCCTGCTCGCTTGCTCTCTGTATCTAAAAATGAATAAATAAATCTTTAAAAGAACAGAAATCTTTTTGTCAATTTCTAACTAACTAAAACCAAATTACAGTGAGAAAAACATACTTTCTTTGGGTTTTGTGGGGCCACATAGAGAGCTGACTTTTCAGCACAGGTTCCAACCCTTTCAAGAATATTGTTCTCTCACCTAGTGGCATCTTGAAGGACACGGAGAATGATGAATATCAGCTAAAAGATGAAAAGAGAAATAAGCAAACCCACAACTACAGTTAGAAGCTTTAGCACCCTACTCTAAGCAACTGAAGAAACTACTAGATAGAATATCAACAAGGATATAGAACATTTGACAATACTATCAACAACAAGATCTAAACACACATATATAACATTCTACCCAAACTTAGGAGGTACATGTTTTATTTTTGTTCTTCAAAACCTCATGGAACATTTATTAAAATAGACTGTGTCTTAGTCTATAAACAGAGTTCAAAAGACTTAAAATCACCTACAATATGTTCTGTGGCCATAATGGAATTGATTTAGATATCAATAACAGGAAAAATAAATAGCAACATCCAAACACTTGAAATTAACCAACAAACATCAGAATAATACATGATTGAAATATAAAATCTCAAAGTAATTAAGCAAATACATAGAACTTAAGGAGCATGAAAATCCATAGTAAAAAGTATGTGAGAAGCAGCCAAAGCAGTGCTGAGAGGGCTATGAATAGCACTTAATGCTTCTATTTAAAACAGGAATGGTCTTAAATAAAAAATGATAGTTATACCTTAATTAAATAGAGGAAAAGCAAAATAATGTAAAGAAAAAATATACTAAATGTTAGCATAGTAAATGAAATTAAAAACAAGGAAATGATTAAGAAAATTAATAGAACAATAGTTGATTTTTCAATAAACTTGACAGAAATCTAACATGACTAACAAATATAAAAATAGTGAAGACACAAATAATTATCAGAAATTGTATGTGAGATATGGCCAAAGAGTCTGCTTCCATCAAAAAATAATTGGGGAGGGGCACCTGGGTGGCTCAGTGGGTTAAAGACTCTGCCTTCGGCTCAGGTGATGATCTCAGGGTCCTGGGATCGAGCCCTGCATCCGGTTGCCTGCTCAGCAGGGACCCTGCTTCCCCCTCTCTCTCTGCCTGCCTCTCTGCCTACTTGTAATCTCTTTCTCTCTGTCAAAGAAATTAAAAATCCTTAAAAAAATAATTGGGGAATAATATAAACACATTTAAGCTCATGTATTTAGTTGCTTCATAGAAATGAACCAATTTCTTGAAACTAGAAACTACCAGAACCCATTCAAGATGAAATAGACAATCTGAATTGTCTTGTAAAAATGCTAAAGAAGGAAGATCATATCATCGTATTGATTGAGGCAGAAGAAACTTTTGACAATATCCAAAACCCAAGCATGACTTAAAAACAAGAAAAAACAAACAAAAAAAATATACCCAAAAACAAAACAAAAAATAAATAAGAGAAAACAAACAAACCCAAACCTTTCAACTAGGATAAAAGGAAGGGAAAGCTGAGAAAGAAAGAAAGAAAAAAAAAAAGGATGTCTATTCTCACCACTCTCTTTTAATGCTATTCTGGAAATTCTTGCTAGCACAACCAGGTTTTAAAAAGAATAGCTGCATAGATTGGAAAGTAATAAATAAAACTGCTCCCTTTTGTAGATGACATGATTATATCTACATAAAAAATTTGAAGAGGCCTATCAAAAGTATTTTTAGAATAAGATAATTTAGTAAGTTTTCAGGCTATAAATGCAAAATGATCACAGTTTTATAGATAAATAGCAAACATATGGCAACAGAAATAAAAAGACAACATCATTTATAACTGCTTGAAAGAAAATAAAATATACAGGTATAAGGGGCACCTGGGTGGCTCAGTCAGGTAAGCATCTGCCTTCAGCTCAGGTCATGATCCTGGGGTCCTTGGATTGAGCACCACATTGGGTTCTCTGCTCAGCTGGGAGTCTGCTTCTCCTTCTCCCTCTGCCTTCCACTCCCCCTGTTTGTGTGCTCTCTCTCTTTCTGTGTCAAATAAATAAATAAATAAATACAATATTTTTTTAAAAAAATATAACAAATATATATCTATAAAATTATTATGTCACTTCTGTGATCTATATACCAAGAATTATAAAATATCCAGTGGAAAACATCAGAGGAGACACAAATGGAGAGACATACCATTTTCATGGAATGGAAGACACAACATGGTAAAGATACCAATTCCCTCCAAATTGCCTTAAAGGTTTAATGGAACCACTATAAAAATCCCAACACGTTTTTATAGACATACTTATTCTAAGATTCATATGGAAAGATAAACACTATAAAACAGATAAACCAACTTGATGAATAAAAATAAAGTGAAGGGAATCATTTTATTGTATTAAAAGGTTAAAATAAGATGTAGTATTCAAAATAATGTGTTATTGGCATAGAAATAAACAGATATGTTGGTGAAACCAATAAAGAATGTGACAGACCCACAATAATGTACCAAACTGATTTATTGACAAAGGTGGGAAAGCTATTCTCTGGACAAATGATGGGCCTTTCAACAAATGCTGAAGTTACTGGATATTCACAGGCAAAACAATGAATCTTAATGAAAATCTAACACAAAATTAGAAAAATCTAACATCTATACAAATTAATTAAAAAATACATTGAACTCATGATGGGCCATAGACTTAAATGTAAAAACTAAAACTATACAGCTTTCAGGGGGAAAAAAATCAGAGAAAATTTTCGAGATCTTTCCCTAAGTGAAGAAATTTTAGACTTGATACCAAAGTACAATCTTTGGAAGAAGAAATTAATCAATTGGACCTCAGGTAAGTATGGAATATTTGTTCTGTGAAAGTGTATGTAAATAAGTTAGAAAGGAAAGCTACAGATTAAGAGAAATTATTTGCAAACCACATATCTGACAAAAACCTTAGTGTCTAGAATACATAAAAAACTCAAAATTCAATGACAAAAACAATTAGAAAGGGGGGAAAAGATATGGAGACATTTCACCAAAAAGAACATACAGATGGCAAATAAGCATATGCAAATATGTTTATAATCATTAGCCATTAGAGAAATGCAAATTCAAACCACATTGAGATATGATTACATACCTCCCAGAATAACTAATAATAACAACAACACACATGGGTGAGGACATGTTGAAACTGGATCACTCAGTCTTTGCTGGTGGGGACGTACCATAGTACCCACTCTGAGGAAGGGGATAGCAGTTTCTTACAAAAATAAACATAAGATTACCAGGTGATCTAGTGATTGTACACTTGGACATTTCTTCCAGGGAAATGAAAATTATTTTTACAGAGTGAAATATATGTAGAATATTTCTGGCAGCTTTATTTTTAATAGCCATGAAGTGGAAACCATCGAGAGAATTATTCTAGGGGGAAAGAGCCAACTTCAAGAGTTTATGCACTGTATGATTTCAGTACCAAAATGACAAAATTATAAAATTGGAAAACAGTTTCGTGATGGCTAGATTACAGATCTGGGAAGGAAGGGGGTCACCACAGCTAAGAAAGAGTAGCCTGAAATATCTTTGAAATGGAGCTGTTCTGTATCTTGACTGTGTCGTTGCTTCACAAATTTGCATGTGTGACAAGGTTGCATAAAAATAAAGGTACATGCACACACACAAGCGGGTACGTGTAAAACTGATGAGGTCTGAAGAAGGTTGCTGGGTTGTATCAATGATATTATTGTGATTATATTTTACTGTGTAGACGTTTAAGATGTTACTTTTGGGGTAAATTGGGTGTAATTGTATGGAATCTCTGTTTGTTATCCCACAATGGCACGTGAATCTACAATTATACCAAAAATGTCTATTTTTGAAAACTTTGTATTAGAAATTGTGGTTTTGACTGACATCCATTGTGAAATCTTCTGTGTAAAGCTATTTCAGAAACAAGGTTTAATTAGCTTGTGGAATGTCCTAGGCTTCTATATAATTACTAGTCAACAATGGTACCCAGAGGTATCCTGAACCACTGGAAAATCTGGGGAAGATAATTTCTTATGTGGACATATTGCTGGTCCCCAAAGATAATGGGGTTTTAATTAAGGAAAAAGGTAGAAATCTATATCTCAATTCTCATTAGAAATACGTAAATGTGGACAATTAATCCTATAGGTTATTTCATGAATAATACCATCAAAGCACAGTTAATAAAAACAAAACCCATTAGAGAAGGCAATAGTATTCTAACTGTATTTAGGTTCTGGTGATTGTGTGATAGCAATTAGGTATGGGTTTTAGTACTTTCCATTCACCTGATATATTTATAATCAATATGCATAATACATTTAGGTCCTTAACTGCAATCAACTGAATGAAAGTATGGAGAAAATGTCTAGGTGATGGTGAATGAAATGTGTCTTTGACTTGATAAGTTAGGTTCTTAAAGCTACTTTGTAAAGATCTCTCTTAATAAACCTTAGAAGTTTGGGGCGCCTGGGTGGCTCAGTGGGTTAAAGCCTCTGCTTTTGGCTCAGATCATGATCTCAGCGTCCTGGGATCGAGGCCCGCATCCGGCTCTCTGCTCAGCAGGGAGCCTGCTTCCTCCTCTCCCTGTCTCTCTGCCTGCCTCTCTGCCTACTTGTAATCTCTCTTTCTGTGTCAAATAAATAAATAAAATCTTTAAAAATAAATAAATAAACCTTAGAAGTTTGTACTTAAGCAAAATACTATCAAATATCTATCTAGGAAAAAGATGATACCATTATGATCATCTGTTCATTTACTTTTTCTGAATGGTCAAGCATAAAATCTGCCTTCCTTTTATCTGGAAGTAAATGAAGAATATAGGTTGTAAATGACTTTATAATGAGAGTGGTTATAAAAGAGCCATTCTCCAGGCACAAGAGTGTGTTCAAAGCACATGGAGACCTTTTCGTATTTGCTTAAAGAACTGAGGCTGCTACACGGAAGCCCAAAATAAGGATTTAACTTATTAGTTTGTGCATTTACTTATCTACGTATTATTTCACGTGCTTGTGAAACAACATCTCTTGAGTATGTTCCAAACATCCCACAGGTCGTGAATTTCATATTTCCCATTCTTATAAAATTCAGAAACGAGGAATGAGCCTCATTTAATAATCAAGTAAGTATAAAATGGTGCTGTGTTAAGGATGAGCACAGAAATAAGTTTAGTCAGAATGAACGTGTTTTTTATTGGATCATCCTTTTGACATTATGAGCCGGGAAGGTAGAGTCAGCTCAGGGGAGCTTCTAGACAACTGAAGAGTGAAATGGTAACTTACCAGCTTTCTGACCCTTTCCCCAAAACAATATAAATTTGCAGCTCGGATGTCTTTGCTATTCATTTATTCAGCAACTGTTTATGGAGCACTTGTGGGAGAGGTATTCCACTGTTATTAACAAAATCAGGGTTAAACATCTCTTGCATTTATTCGAAGTCATTATTTTCATTCTCAAAGAATTCATATTGTGAATGTTGCTATAAAGAGACATTTATAAGCATACACAGGACTTTTTAAACAGTATACACCACTAATAAGACAAAATTAAAATTTGATTTTTCCTGAATGGTCTAGAAAATGCACTGTTAGCATATTAACTTTAAGAGTGAACAATCTTGATTTAACAGAGATAAATGTAATATTTGATGAGCATCATGTATGTGCAAACCTTTGTGGCCAGTGCTTTTTTTTTTTTTTT
>LNAC01000366.1:0-14011 GCA_002007465.1 Ailurus styani | reverse complement strand
GGGCCTCGATCCCAGGACCCTGAGATCATGACCTGAGCCGAAAGCAGAGGCATCAACCCACTGAGCCACCCAGGCGCCCTGGCCAGTGCTTTAGATCTAATACTCTGACAACGGAGCTGATAGCTGCATTTTAAAGATGAGTGTATTTCATCTGTTTCATATATAACTTCAGTGGCACACAGGAAGTAAAGGGCAGCATGAGAAACCAAACCAATGGCTTGCTGCCTCCCAATCGTACTGTTTACATTAAACCGCTGGTGCTCAAACTTGTTCTGAAGACCCAGGAGGTGTCTTGTTTTTCTATTCTTCCACCTGTCTGTATCCCATTCTGCACCACAGCTCTGTGTGGGAGATAGCATTTTAACAACTTTACAGAAATCAGAACTTAAAAATGTTCACAAACATCGATGATATCACAGTGAAAGCATTTGGTGAAAACCGAGCTTTGAACCTCGCTTTGATGAAATCCTTAGTGACCTGATTCTCAAGTGCGGAGTGGACAAATCTGCATTCAGCACTCACATCTCCTTTACATGGCAAATATAGGGGCGAAATTGGATAATAAGCAACAATTGTTTAAAAACAAACTCTCCACAAGAGCATCAGGCTTTTGCAACAGAAAAAAAAATCAATTTACCATTTTTTAGCTGACAAGAATATTTAGTAATAAAAAGATTGTGAGGGGAGGAAAAACATAAGGAAATAAATGAAAAATGTGAGACATTCACCAAAAATCATAAAAGAAAAAAAAAAGCATTACCATCAATTCTGACAAATCAGTTACAATTGTGAAATGATCCATAATTCTTTCTTTTTGCAGTGTGATTAGGTACTCAACATTCCTTGAATTTTATCCCTTATTATCTTGAGTTCATTTTCTTATCTCTTTAGCAAGCCAATCTCTGCTGAATGAATATTCTGAATGTCCTGACATGTACCACTCAGAACTTATTTTGCATTTCCATCAGATGGAGATTTAAATCTCATTGCTTAATAACCCAATAGACATAAATATAAGCTTTCACTGAAATTGCATTTTTGCAACTTATGAACAATAAAACATCTGTATGCTACCTATACAAGAAGATATTGAAATTTGTGTGAACATATACTACCCCTCAGCTCCCCAATTCATACCCTTCATGAATAAAATCAAATAAAAACCACCGTTGGATTGAGAGCTGATTGTGTCCAGCACTAGGGATTGACACGTGGTAGAGAACGTGGTAGAGATCCTGAGCTACTTTGCACTAGAGTGAGTTCATTTGTCCTTATGCCTTTTGGCTTCAATTTTTTCTCAAAATTGTAATTGAATTGCATTTATACACCAAACCACATAATTAAGAAGAAATTTCCATTCACTGAGATCATACAGCACAGTGGGAAAAGCCCTTATTTTATAGTCTGAGAGGCCTGGTTTGGAATGTAGGCATTTCACACATCAGGTATGTGACCCTATGACTTAACCTACCTGTACCTCAGCCAGTTCACTCAAACCAATAAAGACCTAATGAATGCCTCAGGTGGTCTCTACTGTGACCCATATCAGGAAATCAAAGAAGAACATGGAATAGACTGCCCCTAAGGGCTTTAAATATCAGTAGGCGAGGTTAGATTTTTAAACGAAAATGTGTCATGTGTTGTAAAAGCTACTACTCTGTAATTGTATATAGGTTCATCAAAATTTAATGAATAAGGACAGTTCCACCCAAAAGAATGAAATGGATTTTCATAGAGTTAAGACCTCCTGAATTAAATTATGAAAGTAGACATGGGTTGGACACTCAAGGATAGAACTGAGTGTGAACAAATAATTTGCTTGTTCAGGCATCTTTAGGACAATTGGTCTGGCTGGAGAATGCATTCATGTGGGTGTGGGAGAATGTGGGGAGGAACACAGGGTGGAAAAGAAAGCTGGGAATGAAATATTGGAGGACGTTTCATGGCAGACTAAAAAGGGTGTGGGAGGCTTTGCTCTCTAAGCATTCAGAACAAGAAAATCTGGGATGGTTACAAGAAGGAAGAACAGACAGATCCATGTGGTCCCATACATGTGACATGATTGTCTTCAGACATCCAGGGCCAGCTGAGGTTGCTGGTAAAAGATTGGCAATGGTAACAATCAGGACACTGTGATTTTCCATGGCAGGACTCAGAAACCGAGCTTTAGGAAAGGAGGGAGATTTTTGATGGATCCAAAGTGCCTTGAAAAGTTTAGCTTAGCCTAAGTATCTTCTTCTTGTAACAGACATTGTCTCTGTTGCAGGTCTGAAGAAGTCTGAGCTTACTCTTTTTTTTTTAAAGGTTTTATTTATTTATTTGACACAGAGAGAGAGAGAGAAAGAGAGAGAGAGAGAGAGAGAGAGAGATCACAAGTAGGCAGAGCAGCAGGCAGAGGGAGAGAGAGAAGCAGGCTCTCCACCGAGGAGGGAGCCTGATGTGGGGGGCTCAATCCCAAGACCCTGGAATCATGACCTGAGCTGAAGGCAGCGGCTTAACCACTGAGCCACCCAGGCATCCCAATTCTGAGCTTATTCTTGAAGTTCAGTCACCAACTCATAATATTGAATGGATTGACCAGGAAATAGATGGATGCATATAACTTTTAGATTTAATTATACCTTTGTTTTAGGAACAAGACTCTTTATTATACTTTAAAAACATGTTATTGTTCATTCGTTTCTTGACTTCAATCCTCATATTCATGCTGGATTGACTTTACCTTCCATTTAAAATATCTGCTCCTTATTTTTCATCTTTTTATTTGCTTTCTCTTATTCGATGGAATTAACTCAAGCTATGAGAGTAATTTGGTTTTCAGCTTTGTCGAGTGTGTCTCAAAATTTCCAAGGTATTTCTAACTCATGGTTTGCCTTGGCCCTCAAATTATTTTCTTACCGTTGTGATCTCTCCTTTAATTTTCTTTGGATGATGCTTCACCTGCTCATCTTTGTTTTTATTTCATTCATGACTTTTTAAGTATTTTTAAATTAAAAAGGACTTATTGAGAATCTTCTTCTTTTACTTGGAATATATATTTTTTAAAGAAAGGATTGTTTAATTTTTGTATGCCCGCTAAGCAGCTTTCCTTTTGGGCTTTAATATATGTACATAATTAAGAACTTGTTTCTTTTCATCTTGTTCATACTTAATGTTGGCAGCCCTTTCTAGAAATTTTACATACTTTAATACACTCTCTCCTCATTTGGCTGAAGCCTGTTCTCCTCCCAATAATCTGACAGCGAGGTACCAATTTCTGGACCTGATATTTGTCAAGAATTGGGGGAAGGGTGAGCACTCCCATGCAGTTACCTTCCAAGTTGTTAGAAAAATAGTACTTGATATATTCTGAATATTTAGAAGAATCCCCTGACTCAGGATGACTTCATCCGCTGCAAAAAGTTTGTCTTGTGCTTTGGGTCACTTCATTCAGATAACAGGAGCAAAGTTTGGTCATCTTTGTCTTGCTGAGACCCTGAGTATTGCCCTGATTTTTCTGTGATTTGATTCTGAAGAGTATTATGCTAAATTTTTTCCTCATCTGTACGCTTTCCCTTCAGCTTGCTTTTCTTCCCACTAGGAAGTATAAATTAAATTTCTCACATATTGACACCTGAGTCTTGTCTCAAGAACACCAGCTGGAGAAATGGGAACAAGGTTTGTCCAGATCTTTCATTTCACTCATTAGCTTTTTTTTTTTTTAAATAATTTGTACCAGAGCTTTCTGTGGACTTGAGTTTGAGAATGCTATCAATAAGTAGCATTGGTGGATCTGCCTATGAATCATCAGTTCTGTTTGGAATCTGACGAAACAGGAAGGATCTCAAACATGTTGAGGAAAGTTCCTTCAAATAGAGTTTTCCACATTAAAGCATCAGTCACATTCCTAGATCTGTCCTTTTTCTGAAGAGTCTGTTATCTGTTGAATTATGTCCCTTCAAGGGGACATGTGAGAGTCCTAATCTCTGGCATACCTGTGAAATACAACCTTGTTTGGAAATAGGGTGTTTGCAGATAATCAAGTAATCAAGTTAAGATGAGGTTTATTGGATTAGGATGGGCCTAAATCCAGTAACTAGTATATTTACAATGAAGGAGAGATTTGAAGAATACAGGAACTCGGGCGCCTGGGTGGCTCAGTGGGTTAAAGCCTCTGCTTTCGGCTCAGGTCATGATCTCAGCGTCCTGGGATCGAGGCCCGCATCGGGCTCTCTGCTCGGCGGGGAGCCTGCTTCCTCCTCTCCCTGTCTCTCTGCCTGCCTCTCTGCCTCCTTGTGATCTCTCTCTCTGTGTCAAATAAATAAATAAATCTTTAAAAAAAAAAAAGAATACAGGAACAAGCGGGCACAGAAGAGGGAGGCAGAGGTTGAAGTACGTGGCCACACACCAAGAAACCCACGGAGCCGCAAGAAGCTGGAGGCAGCGAGGAAGGGCTCTTCTCCAGGACCCTCAGAGGGAGCATGGCCTTGCCAACGTCTTGATTTTGGACTTCTAAATTCTAAACCATTGTGTTAGGCCATCCTATTTATGATAATCTGTCATAGCAGCACTAGGAAGCAATGTCAGGTCCCAGGGGTTTCCCGGGAGTGCGAGACAATGCAGATCATGTTTAAAAGCTTGAATTCAGTGGCATGACCACTAATGTTGTAAGTTTGATTCTGCCATTTCCTCACTATATATGCACTTGAAGAATTCATGACTCCTTTAAGACTATTTTTATAAAATAGGAAGAGCTAAATGCAGGTCACAAAAATTGAAAGAGCTTGTGAAAAGTGATGAGTACAGAGCCTGCTCTCCTCAAGTAAGAATTGAATAAAAGGTCCACAGCCTCAGATAGGATGAACCATGACTTTCCTCCCCAAATATGAAAATTAAACTAGATAAGTATAGGGAATATTGCTGGCACATAGTATTTCTTTGGTTTCCCTGCATTTCAACCTTTACATCTCTGAAGTTATAGAGTACTTTTCCGCATTTTTTAAACAGTTATTTAAGGTACGTCTGCCATAAACAGAGCAGGCTGGCTTCTAGGGAATGCAATGGTAGATTTAACAAACACAGCCTCTGGCCTTACAGAGTTTGTACTCTGTCAGAGTAACAGGTAATGAAAAGAACACAGACCAGAAAAGCACGGCTATTTTAATTATCGCTTGTGGAGTATAACCCTCCCACAGAGAGGGTCTATAAAAGATAATAGGGGGAGTCCAAATCAGCGAAGAGCTTCCTGAGAGTGTGTTACTTAAGCTGATACCTGAAAGATGAGAAGAAACCGACCTTGAGAAGGTCATGCAACTAATGTCTCACACATGGACAACTGTGCGGATAAAGGCTTTGAAAATAAAAAAGAAGGAGCATCCAAAGGCATGACATATCAAAAGAGACCAGCCAGTGAGGAGAAGTGGTCTGAGATGGAATTCATCAGGAGTCAAATAATACAGGACCTTCTAAGCCTCAATAAAGACTTTGGATTTTATTAATAGAATGATATTCCTTGAAGGATTGACGTTGAAACATCATGTTCAATTCATTGACTAAAACGATTGTTCCTGCTGCATTGTCTAAGTGGAAAGAAGTTTTGAGGACGACAGGAGAGGAAATTGAGAATCCAGTTAGAAGGCTATCGTAGCAATTCACCAAGAGAGGTGGCATATTTGGAAAAGTATAGTGGCAGACGAATTTAAATAACAGCCAACGAGATATTCTTGAGATGTGGGAATGAATGGACTTTTTGAAGAATCGACTGAAGGAAAGAGGCGTGAAGCAGGACTTCTCTGGAGATTGTGCAGCTGAGTGGTGGGAGTTGCATTTTCAAGGACTCATTTAGAGAAGCCTGGGTAGGGATGGGTTCAGAATTAAGGGTCGGGTGGAGAGAGTTATTTTGGGGGCATGGCATGTGTGGATGCTTACGGACATCCAAGAGGACATGCCAGATACACCTAAGAGAGAAGAATCAGGGCATCAACATCAGATACTAAATAAACCCAGAAAATGGCCAAGATAATGAAGGGAGAGAACAGAAAGGGAAAGAGGATGAAGGCACCGGATGGAACGTGGCAGTGTAGCAACAGTTCGCTGTGGGATGGAGTAGCCAGTGAGGAAATTAAACAGGATCCAATGAGTATGGAGGGAAGCCAGGAGAATGTGCCCTCAGAGAAGCCAACGGAGTTGACTGTTCTGTTGTGGAAAAGCAGGTATGTGAGGTCTGTGGAAGCACTGGAGTTTCAGGAGATGAGAAGAGAGGAGTTCGTTCTAGACCTGGCGTCCCGGAGGTTGTTGGCGATGTGGGCCAGCAGCGCAGGTCAAGTGGTGAGAGAGCAGTCACAGTTGTGCTCACTTGGTGCATGTCCAAGCTGGACATGCGTGAGTCGTGGACTTACTGGATACACACAGCACTGAATTAAAAATGGAGGGAATGAGGATGAACCTGAGGAAGAAGAGTGTTCAGGCCGCTCAGGGCCTCCCGCCTCCAGAATGCTGGGCAGATGGGAATCCGGCCACTCAGAGCTGGACCTGAGAGAAGACTTCCAACACATCACAATAGGCTAATTCTCATGAGGTGACGGGCCTCTGAGAAGGAGAAGAGCCGCTCTGTGCCTCCAGGAAAGCATCAGCCTCCATCAGGAAATAGATTTAGAAGCTGGAACAGCTCCAGAGCGCTGACATCCAACACATTTCCCCACACCCAGAGGCTGCTCTGTGCAAGTCCCTCCCGGGTGGGGGGGGGGACATCCCAGGAAGGAGGAGGAAGGGCGTCTGCCGTCCAGGCTGGTCTGCTTGGGGAATATTCATCCCTGACCCAGTCTGGGGGTATGGGAGAGACACAGTCCAAAAACTGCAACAAACAGAACGTGATGAGGCATTAGAGGATGCAGGAGAGCCCTTCGCCCAGCCTCAGAGGGTCAGGGGGTGGAGTCGGGACATGGAGGCATGATTCTTAGTGCAACACCTGTGGGGGGTGAAGAGAACACGATGGCAAATTCCCAGTGATATGAATTCTGTAAAGAGGAACAATACAACGTGACACATATATTTATATAAAATACATAAAGAGAAACATGTAGGACGATAGAGTCAAGTTTATGAGAAGTTGAGGAGGTAACATATACAAATATATGCTATCCATACATCGATAGCAACAGGTGAGAAAGAAAGCATCTGCCAATTTTTTTTTAAAGATTTTATTTATTTATTTGACACAGAGAAAGAGATTGCAAGTAGGCAGAGAGACAGGCAGAGAGAGGAGGAAGCAGGCTCCCTGCCGAGCAGGGAGCCCAATGCGGGGCTCGATCCCAGGATGCTGAGATCATGACCTGAGCCGAAGGCAGAGGCTTTAACCCACTGAGCCACCCAGGCGCCCGCATCTGCCAAATTTTGAACTGCCATACTGCGTCTGGAAGTTAAGATTGGTCAAAAACAAACTCAACCCAGATAAGAGAAGACAATAAAAGGCTTTTAACCAATAATTAATGTAATAACCTTTGGATGAAGTTTCACCTACAAAATTAATTCAGTGTGGGTTAAACATGAGTTTTGACACACATAAAAAAGAGCTGAAGTTCAAAGACCATTAATAACGAGTAAAATAAATGACAGTGTCTTCAGGAAGGAAGTATTTAATGAAGTGTCACGGGGGCCAACAATATGCCTGATATTAATTAACTTCTTAATTAATTATATGATGAAAAGAATAGGCTTCAAGTAAATGCAATTTTCTGTTGATAGGTAATGAAGGACGATGACAACATTAGCAAAAATGGAAAATGCAAAGTGGCCTAAAGAAATCAGGAGTTTAGGTAGGCACACTGTACGGAAAAATAGTTGCTTTGATGATGAACAAAATTTAGAAAAGTATGTAACTTAATATGTTGTGACTTGAAAAATGGGTGGTGCAATGATTCATGAGGTGTGTTTATATTTCAATCTTAAAGAAAAGGCATGCAATTAAATTTGTGAACTTGGACTAAATAGAGGGTCCCAGCATAATTTGTATGGCAATAATACTTATTTCTATACTTACGTGCCAAGCTATTATTTAAAGCTGTAGCAATTTAGGTTATTGAAAAAGTGATAATTTTATCGATTTCTATGAAATCTACTGAGCACAGGAAAGTTGGAGACAGTGCTGGGCTCTGGTTCCACAGTGGTGCATTGGACGTGGCTGTCCTAATCCAGAGCTCTTCTTCTACAGAGAGCCTGAATAAGGATGTTTCATCGCTCTGCCCACCAGATGTCTCTGTATAAATGACTGCCGTGAACAGAAGGAATACTATCTTCCTTGTGCTTCTGACTACAAATTCCATCCGAAGACATCATAATTTTCACTGCCACCCACCTGGTTTAGGCCACTGTCCTTTCTAGTCTGAATGATTGCAAGAGTCATGTAATTGGTGTCCCAATTTTCATTCTTACCCTGACGTTCATTTTCCACCCAAGGAGAAGAACTGTCTTTGGACAATGAGCCGGAGCATGCCTGCCCCTGATGTAATGTTATCCTGAGCTCTACATGTCACTCAGAACAAAGCCAGAGAGACCCGATATGGTCCTGACCCTCCTCTTCCCCCTCCTCACCTCACTCTTCTCCAGACACAAGGCCCTCTGCACTTTTCCAGGCCAAACACATTTCCCACCACAGGCTCTTGGCACGGCCGGTTGTCACCTGCCGGAGGGTCCTTCTCACAAGGAGCCCCACAGAGTTCTACATGTTTTCACTGGGTCTTTGATGAAATGTCACACTCTAAGTAAGGTTCTTCTAAAGTTCTATTTATAATGAAGACATCCCCACAAAATGTCTTTTTTTAAGTATTTTATGTAATTAATTATTCTTTTTGGTCTCTACTGCCCCACCCTTCCAAAATACACACTCTATGAATGCAGTACTTTCTGCGGATTTTGCTCACCCTGTATCTCTAGCACTTAAACCAAAAATCTGCCATGAACGGACTTTTAATAAACGCTGTTCAATGAATAAAAAAACGCCAAAGAGGATCGAGGTGTTGGAATGACGTCATTGGGTCCTGAGAGGAATCAGGATATTTCACAGTGGGATATCTCATTAGGTAAGAACTAGGGAAAGAAGGGGAGGGCAAAGGATAGGAATACAGGTCTGTTTCCTCTACCTGCCAGTCCATACTCTCAACACCCAATTTGTTCAGAATGTCAAAGATGTATATTAATGATGTGGCCCCTCAAACCCCTCAATATTTGGCATATGCAGCAGAAACATCAAGAAATAAAATAGAATGTAAAGGAGTGAAAATAACGCATGGAACTGTGCTATTCTCAGGCTGGTATATCTTTGACTTCGTGCATGATGCACATTTTGACCTGAGTGGTTTGGGGAAGCTAATCTAGGCCTAGGTTTCGCTGTTGTAGCTTAGGTAGGAGACCACAGGCCCTAAGATGCATGGTTGAACAGCCTTGACTGAGGACTATAGCTTTGCCCTGAAGACAAGTGATTATTTTTTAACGGCCTGGTTGCAGATACTGTGCTTAAGCATACAACTGTAAGGGGTGAGATTACAGCCTCAGAAAAGGAGCCATAGCTTTAAGGGACCCTGCAGAGACAGAGGTCTTAATGTTGCCCTGTGGGTAGCTTCCATAAGAGCTGACTTTGCATGCATCCTGGCAAGTAGCTCTGTGGAAAGCCGTGCATTTCTGTACGTTGTGGCTCTTGGCAACTGAGTAGGTTCAGGGCCTCAACCAGGCTAGGTCTCGAAGATGCAGAGAACCCAGAATTCAGGCCATTAAAGCTTTGTAGAGATGCAGCCTTACCTAAGCAGTCATGTCAGAGGGGAAGACTCAGCTCTGGACAAGGAGGATTTCCTTCTATCAGAGTTATCCACATTAAGGAAGCAGAAGAATACTCCCGTTTGAAACCCCAGGCACCACGTAGAATTTTCTGTGCACTTTTTCCTGCGGCTGTTGGTCAGCCAGCACAAAATCCATTCTGTGGTTGCATCAAAGAGGGAAAATATGATGGGGTCCCCAAACTGCACGTGCACAGCGAGGCCCCAGGAGTTTCTGGATTGCTTATCATCTAGGAGAAACATTCCTTCATAAGCAGGTACCCCAGCCCTTGAGCTACACCATAACAATTGCATGGACAAGTCTGCAGCAAGAGTTCCATGACACAGCATTCTTGGACGAAAAGAAATGCTCATGCTTTGTTATTAATTCAGGATGTGGATACCAGAAAAACATGCCGTGAAGAAGAGATGGAAATTAACTGGTCTAGAATATATTAGGAAAAGAGGCAATTAAAGCAAAACCTGCTGACACTTTGCATATTCATCAATATTAAAAGCAAGCGAGTCCAGTGCTTCTGCCCTGGAAGGAAGGCTGCATGTTGGTGGATCTTCCTCCCAGGTAGGCAAAGCTCAGAGGGCAAAGCCAACCATTTGCTGAGTCCTTGGGCACTTACCCTTAGCCCAGCCACGGCTTCCTCTCAATCAGTGCTAGCAGACATGAGAGCACTAGAAGGTGTTCCATTGGCTCTGCTACATTTAAAACACGATTTAACAGCAATTCACTCTTCCTGTGGGAATTAATATAATTTAGCATATACTTTTACATAAAGCAGACCACTGAATTTGCCCCCCTAAGTCCTGCCCACTGAGCAGACTTACCCCTACGTGGAAATGGAAATCAGGGGCCATTGCTGGCCAGGCACAGCCTGCAGCGAGGGGGAGCCAGCTGTGGGCCCTTTCCTCTGTGGGTTGCTGCTAGGCATACCCCATGAGGCCACAGGCACAGGAAATGCAAAGCAAGTTGCAGATAGCTGGAGTCTATGTATGTTCTTATGCAGCTTATTTGTCCTTTAGGATTTGCTACGGGCTGTTCTTTCTCATACACGTAAGGCTTACCAGGTAAAATGGGTCAGAACAGCACAACCAGAAATGTCACGCATCTTTTATTTCGTGGAGGGCACATGGTAAAGCAACCTGACTCTCCTTTGATTAGAATCACTATCCTAACATTTCCCTGACCACTACAGCCCTGCAAACTTTACCAATATGAAAGGATCTAAAACTTCCCAGGGTTTACCTCCCTCCTCTGGCAGGCATATTCAAATACTGGAGGGCTTATTGCCTCCTATTCACTGGGTCAAGGTAGCATAATGTTTTTGTTTGTTTGTTTAAAGATTTATTTATTTATTTATTTGACACAGAGAGAGAGAGAGATCACAAGTTGGCAGGGAGGCAGGCAGAGGCAGAGAGAGAAGCAGGCTCCCTGCTGAGCAGAGAGCACGATGCAGGACTCAATCCCAGGACCCTGAGACCATGACCTGAGCCGAAGGCAGAGGCTTTAACCCACTGAGCCACCCAGGTGCCCCAAGGTAGCATAATGTTATCAATGTAATGAACCAGCAAGAAATTATATAGGATGCCGAGCTCATCGAAGTCCCTCTGGAGTATATTTTGGCAAAGGGCAGAAGAGTGAACATAATCTTGAAACAGATCAACAAAACTGTTTAGTTGTCCATGTAATTGCAAAGTGCTTCTGAATTGCTGTTAAGAATTTCAGAATCGATAGCCCTGCCAAGTTTCAGAGGCTACCCCACCCACTGAGGCAATGCAGGATAACCAACAGTCATCCTTTGTCACACGGCTTTCATGTGTAAATTTGGCTAACTAGATAAATGAGACATGGTAGGAATTCCTCTTTAAGTTAACAGTGATTTCTGGAAATTCCCCAGGGATGTAGTTTTATGCTTTGGGTTCATATCTTGATGTGTAGAGTGTTAGTTCCAGGGGCTTCCATTTGACGCTTTTCACAATACCCTTCATTCCATGGGCCAGGGATCTGAGTGGAAATCCTATCATCTGGTAGTGAGAAATAACCTCAGTCTGGACCCACGGTCCAGCTGGGACCCATCTGACATAGATTGAGGCCAAAGCCTTATTCGGACCGGTGAACCACTGTTTCATTACACATCTCTGGTAGACAGCGTAAGTTATGTGAAGCATGATATTAAATAATATAATAATATAATATTAAAAGGTCGTCAGAATTTTTTTTTCATTTCATGAGATATTATCATTATTTTGCCATTGCCACAGATGTAGGGTTGCCAGATAAATTATACCATGCCCAGGGTGCCTGGGTGGCTCAGTGGGTTAAAGCCTCTGCTTTCGGCTCAGGTCATGATCTCAGGGTCCTGGGATCGAGGCCCGCATCGGGCTCCCTGCTCAGCGGGGAGCCTGCTTCCCCCTCTCTCTCTGCCTGCCTCTCTGCCTCCTTGTGATCTCTCTCCCTCTGTGAAATAAATGAATAAAATCTTTAAAAAAAAATTATACCATGACCAGTTAGACTGTCAAATAAACACAAGTGCTTTTTGATAAATATTGCATAGAATATACTTACATTAAAAAGTTTCTAGTTTATTTGAAATTCAGATTTTACTGAGCATCCTATGCCTTTCTCCCCTAAATCTGACAACTGTGCACGTGACACCTCTGTTTTTCAAACTCTAATTAATACTCTGGATTATTTTGTAATTTTGCCTACCTTGCCTCTGATGAGTAACTGTGGAATGAAGAATCACTTGATCTTCACCGCGTTGGGTTCCCATTTTCCACTATGATCATGGAATCAAGTCCCAAAGCGGTATCCAGAAGTGTTCTTTCTGCCTGAAGCTTCCATGCCACACAGTGTAGGATGTTGTGGGGATATGTAAGCCTGGTACTCATGAATGTGCCGACATGGAATTCCAGGGGAGTTCACATGGCATGAAGCCATGCTTGCCAATGGAGCCAATGGAGCTGTATCTAAACATTGCATCTCTGTATCTCTTGAGTGCACCATTTCTGAGATGCTTCCTGCAAGGCCCTTTAACACAACATGACTGAGCCTCAGTTCTCAGCAGTGACAACCATGCTGTGCCTCTCTGTGTTGGCTTCCTCTCCTTCTATGCTTCATTTCTCCCCTCCCCTTCTTTTGGCTTCTAAGGTTATTCCCATAATAAACTACCTGCATGAGAACCCTTGTCTTAGGCTTCTCTTTCTGAGTCAGTGAAAGCTGTGAGTAAAACACAGTGTTATCAGCTCTTGGGTTTGTTCCTCAACTGTATTCTTGTGTGACATATTCTTCATAAGCATCCTTGGAGATGAGGGGTCTCAAAGTTGCCCTGGAAGGTCCTGGGTTTTCCTCAAGCTTCCTAAGTACATGTCCCGAGTTTCCCACTTCTCTTTTACTCTGTGTATGCGCTCTACGTTTTTTCACTCTGCAATTAAACATCACAGCTATTTGAGCTACTGTCACCTTAACCTCGCTGGCACTACATCCCATGCTACCACAGCGATAATTAGGATTAAATGTGGCCATCACATAGCATAAATCAACCATTCTCCATCCTCCCACACAGAGATTATACCTCATATTATATACCACGGTGTAATGCATTCCTTTTATTATACATGTTCATATCTATGACCAATCCAACATCAGAATTTCATTACAAATGCCTATAACCTGGGGTCTTTTCTAATACTAATTATTATATTGATGATAAATTCAAAGAAAAACAGATGGTACATGACAAATACAATAATCTGAGAAGGATTTGCATGTAAAGTGATTGCCTGCAGAGGCTGGAGCATAGGGGAGCCACAAGTGATAGTGCAACATCTGGTCCTGGTAGTGACACAGGGTTATCGTTAGTCCCAAAGACATGATGGGAGGGAACCTTCCCCAGAACCCAGCAGGAGAGCAACTGTAACACTTAACTTCATGTCCAACTTCCCTAGGCCGAGGTACCCAGCTTTTCTGCAAACACCAGTCTGGATGTCTTTATGTAGGTATTGTTTAGTTGAATTAATATTCAACTCAGAAAACTTTGAGTAAAGCAAAAATAAACAACAAAAAAGAAAAAAAAAAAAGAAAACTGTTGGGCTGGCAGGAGATGGAAGCTATACAAAATGAAAACCCGTCCAAGATGGCGGACCTTCCTATCAAAGCCCGTCCAAGATGGCGGACCTTCCCGCCAAAGCCCGTCCAAGATGGCGGACCCTCC
>LNAC01000365.1:1668680-1730913 GCA_002007465.1 Ailurus styani | reverse complement strand
TCCTGGGACCTGATGATAATCGGTCTCCTACTCCTCCGCCATCTTGCCGCTCCTCCCTGGCTGGTTGTTTTTAGGAAAAACAGAACTAACAATATGGAACCAAAAATGATGTTTAAAGGCTAAGCAGCTATGCTTTGAATTTACTATTAAAATTCTTTCTCTCTTTTTTTAAATACTGTTGTTTTTACATAAAATTGTACTTTTCCAGAGCTGCTGCTTTCTTTTTCTCTAGACACTTATTCTCTCTAAAAAGAGACACCTTTTTGAAAATCAGAAAGCTTTAAATCCAGGTTTTCTTCCCTAATTTCTTATTGAAAGCTAAAAATAACTGTTGTGCCCCAACATCTAAAGCCTTTTATTTTTTTTTTATTAGTTTTTAAAGTTTTTATTTATTTATTTGGAAGAGAGAAAGCATGAGCTAGGGGAGGGGCAGAGAAGCAGACTCCTGGTGAGCTGGGAGCTGGGCATGGGACTTGATTCCAGGACCCTGGGATCATGACCTGAGCGGAAGGCAGACACTTAACTGCCCGAGCCACTCAGTCACCCTCTAAAGCCTTTTAATCCATTTTCATTTGTTGGGTGGGGGGGGATGACAGATTTCCTAATTAAGAAAAGTTTTGAAGATACCAGTACAATATCACCAAAAATTTAGAGCAGTCCTTGAAAAAATAAAGTTTGTAGTAACCTAATTCCTTTTTTTTTTAAGATTTTATTTATTCATTTATTTGAGAGAGAGAGATAGTGAGAGAGAGAGACAGTGAGAGAGAGAGAGCAAGATCTCGAGCGGGGATGTGAGTGAGAAGCAGGCTCCCTGTGAGCAGGGAGCCCAATGCAGGTCTCCATCCCAGAACCCTGAGATCATGACCTGAGCCAAAGGCAGATACTTGACGGACTGAGCCACCCAAGTGCCCTCTAGTAACCTAATTCCTGTTCTCACTTATCTTTTATCATTTTCTTCTCATTTGAAGTTAAGCAAGATTTTCCATTAAGAAAAACTAAGAAGCATATCATATTGTTGTTAACATACTGATGCGAAACCACATTTAAATCAGCACTTTGTTTTTCTGAGACAGTGTGTGAAATACAACTTTTGGTTTAGGAAAATAGCTCAAACCTATTACATATGCCATTTCAAATTCTTCTTTTTTAATAAGCAAGGTATAAATCGTATATTTTTTTAAATTAAAAATCTCCAGGAGACGATACTTATATAAGACCCCATAGAATAAAAATATTTACGTCATTGCATGTGATTTTAATGTAAGACCTCTAGTAATTAATAAGCTTACACACACACACACACACACACACACAACCAAGAAATAAACACAAGAACCTTGGTTCTTTCCCTAACATTTGAAAGGGAAGACAAATATGCTTTAAAAGCATATAAAAAATAACTATGCCTTCATTCTTTTCTATTCACCTTTCAACCTAGTGAATATTAGATTAATTCTAACTTTTCTGTCTTTAACTTTACTCTTAGAACTTCCTTTTTAGGGTTCCTGGGTGGCTCAGTCGGTTGAACATCTGACTCTTGGTTTCAGCTCAGGTCATGATCTCAGGGTGGTTAGAGTAAGTCCCTAGTGGGGCTCTGTGCTCAATGAGGGGTCTGCTTGGGATTCTCCCTCTGCCCCTCCCCGTGGTACGCTCTCTCTCTCAAATTTTTTTTTTAAAAAAGGAAAGAACTTCCTTTTTATTTTACAAATCAAAGTAGAACTCCTTGCTTCTCTTTCTTTTCCTGCCTTAGACTTCCACCTTGTGGCAGATGCTCAGTGGCAGGTATGCCCAAGTAGCTATTCTCTCCCTTTTCGGGGGGTAATTCATAGGCGACAGAAAATATCTTTAAAACCTGGCCCATCTTCTTTCTTTGGCTGCCTTGAATCTGCATTCTAGCTTTTCATTTGGAGTTACAGTAGAGCCACAGCGAATCATGGAACAATTTGTCCTTCTGCCATTTGACTTCTATCAAAAGGAAAACAAGTCTTGGAATAAAGAAACATCTATTCCTTGGCGGGGGGAGCCGTGGGCAGAAGGAGAGGGAGACTCTTGAGTAGGCTCCACACCCAGCATAGAGCACCATACAGGGCTTGATCTCACCACCAGAGATCATGACCTGAGCTGAAATCAAGAGTTGGACACTTAACTGACTGTGCCACCGAGGCGCCCCAAGAAACATCTCCTCTAGCAGATGACTTATGCTTATGCTATTATACATGGTTTTAAGAACTGTTAGTATTATTGTTATCACAGCAGCATCATTAGTAACACTCCTACTGTTACTATGATTGGCTCACATTTATTGAATTATTTAACGATAAATAGTAAGTAATAAATTATTTGAGGTACTGTTTAACCACTTTATGTGAATAAACTCAATAAAATAAGGATGAAAATAATTACCTACAGTTTCATCTTTCCTTGTCTTAATTCTCTATTTGTACATCTAATATTTCCTCTTTGGTTTACTTATCTATTTCTTTAAAGTTTTAGCTGTTTTCTTTGGACATAGATTTCTGCAGATTTGTTTATGACCAACCAGTTTCATTTTTACACCTTGTATTTTTTAGGGGGAAACACTTCCCAATCCGTCAGATTATAAATCTTCACTCATAGCACTGACTGCTCATAACTGGCTATTTCGCATATCAGCAACTACTGGAAAAGTCCTTGAGAAAATATATCTTGCTTCATATTGCAAATTCAGGTATTAACTGTGATTTTGTTACTCAAAATTTTATTAAAATATATAAAATATAAATATATATACAAATTTGAGACTTGTGGCCCAGGAAATTTCAAGGTTTTTTTGGTTTGTTTTTAAGTTTCCCATTGTAGGGCGCCTGGGTGGCTCAGTAGGTTAAGTTTCCCATTGTATATCTGGATTTCAACTTATAAACCTTTCCTCTTTTTCTCTTCTTATTACTACATTTGAAGATCTGAAGATACAGACCCTTTATCATTTATTTTTGTATCACTCGTAAGTAACTAGCCTTGGCAGATATCTCTTACCCCCCCTTTTCAAATTTCCCTTCTACAAATAGTATTTTATATGTTCTGCAAATAGTATTTATATGTAGGTCACATTTCATGATAGGTTTTCCTGAAGGCTAGTTTGTTTCAGTTAAATCACTTGCCTAGTACAGTCTAAGAACTATTGTTGTTGTTGTTTTAAGTGATCTCTATACCAAATGTGGGGCTTGAAGTCATGACCCCAAGATCAAGAGTCTCATTCCAACTGAGCCAGCTGGGTATCCCTTAAAAACTGTTATTTTAACTTAGTAGTTTTATATATTATATATAGACATATTGGGAATGAATATATGTATGTAGAATGTGAAAAATAACATTTTCAATGTTTTTTGTTAATGTCCATTTTAAGGTACGATCTTTTGTTTTCTAAGTTTTGAATACTGTTTGGTCAAACACAATTTTTTTTTTTTTATTCTTTGCCCCAGGGGTACAGGTCTGTGAATCATCAGGTTTATATCTTTCACAGCATTCACCAAAGCACAAACCCTCCCCAATATCCATAACCCATCCATCCTATCCCAACCCTCCCACCCCCGAGTAACCCTCAGTTTGTTTTGTGAGATTAGGAGTCTCTTATGGTTTGTCTCCTTCCCCATCCCATCTTGTTTCATTATTTTTCCCTCCCTACCCCCCACGACCCCCAACCCTGACTCAAGTTCCTCATATCAGAGAAATCATATGATAATTGTCTTTCTCTGATTGACTTATTTCGCTCAGCATAATACCCTCCAGTTCCATCCATGTTGTTGCGAATGGCAAGATTTCGTTTCTTTTGATAGCTGCATAATATTCCATTGTATATATATACCACATCTTCTTTATCCATTCATCTGTTGATGGACATCTAGGTTCTTTCCATAGTTTGGCTATTGTGGACATTGCTGCTATAAACATTCGGGTGCACGTGCCCCTGAGGATCACTACCTTTGTATCTTTAGGGTAAATACCCAGGAGTGCGATTGCTGGGTTGTAGGGTAGCTCCATTTTCAACTTTTTGAGGAGTCTCCACACTGTTTTCCAGAGTGGCTGCACCACCTTGCATTCCCACCAACAGTTTAGGAGGGTTCCCCTTTCTCTGCAACCTCGCCAACATCTGTCGTTTCCTTACTTATTGATTTTAGCCATTCTGACAGGTGTGAGGTGGTATCTCACTGTGGTTTTGATTTGTATTTCTCTGATGCCGAGTGATGTTGAGCACTTTCTCATGTCTCTGTTGGCCATTTGGATGTCTTCTTTGGAGAAATGTCTGTTCATGTCTTCTGCCCCTTTCTTGACTGGGTTATTTGTTTTATGGGTGTTGAGGATCAAACACAATTTTTATTTACTGATACTCTAAAAGGATTAAAATTAAATATATGTATGTATTTTTAATAGGAATATATCCATATAAGGATGTAGAGGGAATTTTTAAGTTGTTTTTTAGAGTAAATGACTTTGCTTTTATAATTTAAATAAATGTTTATTTATGAAATATCTGTTATATTTTGATTATAAGGAAACTTAACTAAATGAATAACCTACTCTTCATTATTTTACAAGATACCTGAGCTGGGACACTCCTCAAGAAGTCGTTGCAGTCAAGTCAGCTCAAAACAAGGGCTCAGTATTGGCCCGGCAGGTAAGACATCTTTAAATATCAATAAATACATTTTTAAACATTAATAAGATGAGGAATTTGTTTCCAGAGGAAATTGTCTGCAAATTTGTCAGAAAGAACTAATCATCTTGGATTCCTAAAGAATGGTGTAAAAGTTAAGAAATGGTGTATACTTAAGAAATACCCTTTAAGCCACTTTGGGGAAGTATAACAGATTATTTTACATTCCATAGTGGAAAGAAATTGACGAACCTTGTTCTTCAAAGTAAGGGAGCTATCTTTTTCAAAGAGAGCAATCATTCAAGCTTTAACTTGATAATTTTTTCTCATTTCATATAGACATGTCAGTATAATTCTACTTTTAGATGATGTGACTACGATAACTGTGTCTTTTGATTAGGCTCTTTATTATTAGAATTCTAATTTATAATGTAATTTATATTATGTTAATATAATGATGTATGTATAATAATAATGTAATTATATGATATATATCAGAAATATATATTAATTTATATTATAATATAGAAAATATGTTTTATTATGCATATAAAATGTTTCTGCTGTGCAGTGTCTAAAATGTGTTTTGTTGCTAAGAAATGTTTACTCTTAATTTTTGTTTATTTTTATTTTTTTATTTTTTAAGTAGGCTTCACAGGGTGTGGAGCCTAATGTGAGGCTTAAGCTCATGACCCTAAATTCAAGACCTGAGCTGAGATCAGGAGTCAGACAGTTAAATGACTGAGCCGCCCAGGCACCCCTATGTTTACTTTTATAGATTTTTTTATTTTATTAACATATAATATATTATTTGCTTCAGAGGTACAGGTCTATGAATCATCAACTTTTATAGATTTTTGTGTGTATGTGCGTGTGCATCAAAGGGCTGAAGGTTTAATGGACATATTTTGAACATGTATGCTTTCCTGTTTAAGTAACTTTGCAATGTAGATAAATGTTTTCAATTCATGAAAACATCCATATAACTATATGCTTTTCAACTCATGAAAAGAATGTTTCTTTAAGAGTTGTGCGTAATTTAATCTTTCCTTGTAGGCAGGCATTCATCAGCCTGTTCTGCTGTACCTTGCAGTGTTCCATGTTTTACCTTTTTCACTCATAGGGATTCTGGAGATCAATAAGAAGGTAAGAACTCACTTCTTATTTAATGGCAATATTAATTTTTTGATAAAAGATGTGATGTCAATGTATGTTTGTTTATTAGGTATTTTGATTGCAAATGTTCCCCTGACTGTAAAAAGCTTTCTGATCTAGTTTGTTTCATAGCAAAATACATGAGAATGTTTCATTTAGGAAGAAAGCCTAATCATCCTTTCATCTTTCTTCATGTTCTTATGCCTTTCGAGTGGATAGTGTTGAATACCTTTGGTGTCATTAATAAACCACTACTTTATAAAATTATGAGATGAGTAAGGTGTTTTTTTTCAGAGGGATATTCCAAAGCTTGTTAAAATGACCATTAGGAAGATGAAAAGCTAGAACAAAGCGAATCATTTTAATTGCAAAGTATAGATCTAAAATTTATTTTATGATACATAAACAAGATTTATAATTAAATATGTGAGTTTTCCAACTTGTTCAGTTATAGGTTTTACTCTTGTCATTTTTCTTGATTTATGGTCTGTTACATGGGAAGAAAGAAAGGACATAGTTCCTTTGAGTAAAAGAATCAATAGCTTCCTACTTTCCATTAAAAAATTGTTACTTAGTCTGGGTGGATTGCTATTTATTGGTCTATTTCTACTAGTCTTTAATTAAGTACCTTAAGCATTACTGAGGTCAGGTCTTCATGGTCCACTAAGAGTCATTAGCAAATAAGATGAACGTATTAAAAAAGTTTTTGTATAAGCATAGTATGCTAAACTACATAAAGGTGAATCAGTAGTATCAATTACACTCATTGTGTGCCAGGCACTTTGAGTAGTTTATAACTTTATAACATATAGTGGGTTCAACTAGGAAGTTAAGCAGCTACCCAAATCCTAAGTAAATGGAGAAGCTGGAATTAGAACCTAGATTTGACTCCAAAGTATGAGCCAAATTTTAAAATAGAGTGGCTACTTTATTAGAGCGTTCATTATTTGAAAACATGTTTGAATTACACAGGTCCTCCTTTTCAAAGTGGGAAACAAAGATCAGCAAATAAAAAATTATGAGCTAGTCAAGATTGAAGCAAAGCATAATTATCTTTCTGAGAGATGACAAGAAATACAAATTATGAATTTAACTATTTTCTTTGTGCTTGTGGATTAAGTAGTCGTGTGTGCTTATTACAGTCTACAACAGGAACGAATACTTACCTAAGTCATAAATTGTTTCTATTTATTCTTAGATGCCTATGATAATCACTGGAGGGATTTGGTTTTGATTAGGGTCAGTTGGAATTGAAGTGAATCTTCCACTTCCTATGTATAAAAGACTACCCAGGGGCCAAGCTCAAAATGTACTTTAAGCTAGTTATTGGGGTAGTAAATCTTCACTAAGTAATTTGTCTTGAGTAGAAACAGATTTCCACTTGTCCTTTCAGTGCTATGAATATTCGCCTATGTTGGCTTTTGTTAAATATTAAAATAGGCACAGAATCAAGTTATTTTATCAGAGCTCTGTGGAGGATTATGACAGGATCCAATGCATAGAACAGAAACAGAAAAGGAACAAAGAGCCAAAGCCTTACTCAAGGTTAGCCAGGCTAAATGTCTCTATAGGTGCTTGCTTGGTATTTAACATGTTTGACTTTTATATGACTAAAAAAATTAAGCAGTATTAGATATTTAAAGGACAAAGTAATGATAAAATTCTGGAGTTGGCTGTTTTTCATTATAAGTACTTTCTTAGGTCTAATCTTTTCATTTTTAGCTAAAAAATAAGTCTCTTTGTAAATAACATTTTAGCATGAAGAATAGGTCCCTATATTTACTCTACTACACATATCCTGCATGGTAGAATTAGATGGTCTCAGTGTATGCCTATGTCCATGAGGAATAGACTAAGTTATTAGAAGGTATTGACAAAACTGTAAAGTGAATGGATGAAGCAAATGAATGCGGTGAATCATTTTCAGGGTTAAGTGCTGCACCCCCGTTAGTGCTCCACTCCCAGTAGTGCTCCTGTTCGAGACTCTAGTGGCCTACTACCCTAATGACACCTTAACTTCAAGTCTCTAAATTATAATTAAGTTATAATGGTAGGCAACAGTGTTGTAGTGGTGACCTGAATATCAAGCAAGTGCACAAACCACTGTGAACACTCAGAGGATTGGCCTTCTGGTCTTTTCTCAGGTGATTTTCTGGTCTTTCCCCTCAGATTTTCGGGAACGTTACAGATGCTACCTTGTCTCATGGAATACTGATTGTGATGTATAGCTCAGGACTGGTCAGACTCTACAGCTTCCAAGCCATCACAGAACAGGTAGAGAAGACTGAAATTTGCCATATTATAATAACTCGAGGTTTGGACTGAGGTATGATTCTTTTTTTTAATGAAATGCTTTTAGAGTAAGACAGTTGTATAGATTCCAACTCTACAAAACTGTACAAATGCAGAAAGACAAAGTAACCTTTAAAAGAGGGGAGGGAAGATAAACAGAAAGGCCCTCGAGTCAATGAGGATATTTTCTCTGTTATATACATGTGAATTTGAATTTTTCTCTCTTCAGACAGCAATAAGTAGGTGCTAAAGCCACCGTTTTTGTTTTGTTTTGTTTTTAGTTCATGCAACAGAAACTTGACTTAGGGTGTGCATGCAGATGGGGTGGGACTGCTGGAACTGTAGGAGAGGCTCCTTTTGGCATTCCTTGTAATATTAAAATCACAGGTATGGCTACTATATAGCATTTTTTTCACCTTAAAAAATAAGTGGTCATATAAATATTTATTGTAATCATCCAGATGTTTTCTCATAATTTAATTATAAACACAATTCATCTTACTTCTCTACAGCATACTCCTTACTATTGAATAGATATTAACAAAATCTGTCAGTTATTCATTGAACTGAAGGCCTGGGGATACTGAATCTTGTTTGGCTTTTAATTAGGGGAAGGTGAAACCCAACATCACTGATAAGATAAATGCAAATTAAAATTATAAGATAGATCTTTTCAAATTCTCAAATATCAAAAAGTTATATAACAGGATTGTTAAAAGTATAGAAGTATATAAGAATATAACAGTATATACATTTATTGTTGGGGTCCTTTGTGGAGGACAGTTTGTGTATCAAAGCTTTAAATGTATATACTCCTTGAACAATTCCATGTCTAGGAATTTATACCAGATGTATTCACATGTATACAAAATGACAGATGTGCAAGTACAACATTGTTTCTAATAGCAAATAATTGGAAATAACGTGTACATTGGTAGGTGACACTAATATTTCATTGTTTGGGCATATCATAAATTTAATTGTTAAAAAAAATTTTTTTTGCATTGGTATAGAGCAATTCCTAATATATATTACTAAGTGATAAAAAGGAGTATAAAATTATATATAAAAAGCTTCATTTGAATAAAGAATTCATATTCACATGTTAAAAGTGTGCATATAAGCATATGTGCTTAGATTTGCTTGGAATATATGGAAAGACAGCCAAAAACCTGATAAATAGTAGTTACCTCTGATGAAAGGAAGACTTAGTTTTCATTATGTATCTTGTGATACTTTTTGAATGTGGTGCTCACATTGTGATTCCTTGTGTATGCATGTACACACATAGCTCCTTGAATTTTTTTTTTTTTAGCTCCTTGAAATTTTAAGAACTTGACATACCATTTATTGATGAACTCTAAATTTGTTGAGCCAATTCACTGGTTTGGACATGTAGGTTGTTTTTAATGTGATTATAGATAACATGAGAATATTCCTATAACTAAGTAATGTTTCTTGCCTGAACCAGTTGTCATTTGGGGTGGCAGAATGGCCATTTGAAGGATTCTGTCATTTCTTCTACCTTTATGAACTGACGTTTTTCTATAAATAAAAACTTTCACTTATCACCTAGGGATAAACTATAATTCCTCCTAAAAAGTCAAAGTAAATACTTACTCCTTCTCTTTAATTATCAATATTTGAACAAGGAGTTGGTGTAAGGAGTTGCCACTTCCAATGGTGGCAAAATTTTTTAGAGGTCAGCACACATATGTAATCACAATAGACTCGAAGGATTTTTATTTGTTCAAAATTATATAGTTATAGTCATTACTCTTAATGATGTTCAAATTGCCCCAAATTTGGCCACTGAGAACTCCATTTTGACATATCCCAATAGTCTTGGAGAATTTCCTTGCTTTCTGGAACAATAATATCCCAGGTTTATCTTTTACTTTCCTTGTCCTAGATCTGACAAGAAGCCATTTTAGTAGAGAACATCATCATTAACTGTGTTAGTTTCCTAGAGCTGCTGTAACACCACAGACTGTAGCTTTAAAATTTAATCTCTTACAGTTTTGGAGGCTAGGAGTCTGAAAATAAGGTGTTGGCAGAGACAACCTCCCTATGAAGACTCTAGGAAAGAATCCTTCTTTGCCTCTTCAGCTTGCTTCTGGTTGTTGCCAACAATCCTTGGCATTTCTTGGTTTGTGGCAGCATAATTCCCATGTCTGTCTATCTTCCCAAGGCTTTCTTTACTCTGGGATATAGGACCCTCCCTTATCCAATATCACTCCTGCAAAAACCCTGTTTCCAAATAAGCTCACATTCACAGATACTAGGGGTTAGGACTTTGACTTAGCTTTTTGAGGGACACAGTTCAACCCACAACACAGACCAAGAGCGAGGTGTGCTCAATGCAATTGGTTGTCTTTATTTTTTGGTAAACAGAGCTGAGAAATATATTAAAACAAATATTCATTAGCCCATATTTCAAATTTAATTGTTCTTTGATTTTATATTTATATTTCTTTTGGCTCCCACTAAACATCTTGATTCCTAATAAAATTTTATCCTAGTTTATCTGTGATAATCTTAAAATTACCATATCAGTGCTACTACTAAAAACTATAGTGTTAAGGTTAAGATTTCTATACAATTCCTTTTGTCCTGAGTGTACACCCCAGTAAGTGCATTACACAGTAATACATATTACAGAGTATACTCTGTTCTGTACCTTGTATTTTCACTTAACATGTATCTAAATTTTTTAAACACTTATTTAATAGAAGAAATAGATTAACTACCTATTTTTCTAATTGAGATACAATTGATACATATATATAACATTAGATTAGTTTTAGGTGTATAGCATAATAATTCAATTTTTCCCAGGACAAGTCATCTCCCAGTTGCCAGTGATTCTTCATAATTAGGGTATTACTAAGGCTAGACGTCAGGCAAAGAAGGATTCTTGATGGTTTTATCCCTTAGCCATATTTGTCCCAGGAGCTTCCTCTATAGATGTAAAATTACAAATAGACGCTTTAGCCAAGCATACAGTGACCACGTTTAACCAAACCCAGCATGCAGTCACCCACAAATTTGAAAGGTGGCCCTCTAAAGCCAAATGGTCCTTGACATCCTGACTATAACTCAAGAAGAAAGTTATGCTAATATTGAGACTAAATGTTTTATATATATCCCTGATGACTGTAACGTATCCAAAGTTTTACCAGACATGCACACACAAATTTAAAGCAATGTCTGTCTCCTAATTGTCTCAGTGACTGGATTTCTTCCTGGTTTAGCAGAAATGGATAGTCTTGATGGAAAACACTTCTTTTACTAGCTATGATAATAATTATGCTAGTTCTTCTTCTTTATTGAGGGAGCTATTGTTATTACATGCTCTGCATAAATATGTCAGATAAATTATCTCAATGGAAACTGTAGGAAGCATCTCATTCTTATGAGACTTCCTGAGTGTCTTCAGTGCAAACAATCTGCCACTAGGGGCCCTTCATTTAATGAGATAGCTCAGGATTTTTATGCCTCTCAGTAGGTAGGATCTGTATCTTTTTCAGCCTGAAGAAGCTACAGAAGATGAGACCTTCACCCTTCAAAGCCCTTTAAGAATTAGGAGGATAAAAATCTTATAGTAGGGAATGAGAGGGAAACTGAAGGGGCCCCCATGAGAGAAAAGGCTGTTTTTTTCCTTTGCCGCTTTTCCAGTTTCTATTCTTACTAGGACCTGCATCCCTGCCCCACTTTACACATGCCTTATAATGCAAATAGTGCATGTTCTCCTTGTAAGGGACAAAGAGTTAATGGTTCTATAGAATAAATAACATCCAAGGAAAGACCAGGTGAGAATGACTGGACAAAGCTATCATATGTGCATTCCAGACTACTAGAGCTAGTCATCTCCATGCCAAGACCCCCTGGCTCCAAGGAATAACACCTGAGCCTTCTTCTTTGTTCTAAATGGTCCCTGGATGCCTGAGAGGACAGGTACACCAGACCACCATCCTCAGTAAAAAACCCCAGACTCCAAACTAAGATGGGACTTATGCTCCTTTCCAAGTCCCATGGAGTTTCTGTCTATATCTGCTTGCTCTGTATCTTCAATAAACTCTGCTTTCACCTCAAAAAAAAATTTTATTTTTGTATACACTAAGTGATATGTAGGGTAAATCTACATAAATCCACAGTGAATCTAGTTACCATTTATTACCATACAATTGATCACCTTCACCCATTCCCCTCTGGTAACCATCAGTCTGTTCTCTGTCTCTATGAACTCCTATAAATAATGCTGCAGTGAACATAGGGGTACGTATTATCTTTCCAAATTATTGTTTTCATTTTTAGGGGGTAAATACCCAGTAGTGGAATTGCTAGATCATATGGTAGTTCTATTTTTAATTTTTTTGAAACATTTTTATTTATTTATTTGACAGAGAGAGCACAAAAGGGGGGGGCAGCAGGCAGAGGGAGAAGCAGGCTCCCTGCTGAGCAAGGAGCCCGATGTGGCTGGATCCCAGGACCCTGGGATCACGACCTGAGCCAAAGACAGATGCTTAACCAATAGCCACCCAGGGGTCCCCTATTTTTAATTTTTTGAGGAACTTCCATGCTGTTTTCCATAGTGCCTTCACCAATGTGCATTCCTAACAGCAGTGCATGAGGGTTCCCTTTCCTCTATATCTTGTTATTCCTTATCTTTTTGTTAATAGAAATTCTAACAGGTGTGAGGCAATATCTCACTGTGGTTTAAATTTACATTAGCCTGATATAGTCCCTGTATTTTAAAATTGTTTACAAAAAAATCATATCCTATTATAGCCTTTCTTTTATAAACCATACAACATTCTGTACAATTTATATTAAAACTCTGAAGTGTCATTGCTTGACCTTTCACAGATTCAGAGAATTATAATAATAATAATTTTCTTTTTACTGTCTCTCTTTCCACAGTCTAGCCAGTAGGAGCCCCTTTTGCTGGTTCTCTTATTCTTTTAACACTACACTGACATCCGTGTAAATATACTTGATAGCAATAACTGGAAGGTTCAGACCTATCCTAAAATTTCCTCACTACAGGACATGGAATCAGCTACTCTCAGAATTTCTAGGACTCTTTAATTGAAAATAGTATTTGAGATCAAAATTCGGGCTCTTGAAGTTAGTGGGGACCCATTAGAATTGTGATGAACAGAGTCTTGCTGCTACTTTGGGGCCATTTTCAGCAAGTGCTGAGAAAAACCTCTTTTTAAATACATCTTTTTGGATTGACTTTTTTCCCCTATTGTTCATACCTATTTTATATTCTCTACAACATACCTACTTGAATATTTAACTCCAAATGCTGACTCAAATTATATTTTTTCTTTTTATATTTTTTTTCCTCATTCACCATTATTTGATAGCTATCATGTCTTTTTCACTCAACTTAAAATTAGTTGTCACCAAGAAGATTAAGAGGCACCAACAGATACTTCTTTTATGGTGTCAGTCTTAAAATGACAGTGACTGACTAGATGTATCTAAACTAGTTTACTTGTCTAAAGAGGATACTAGTAGTAGTGGCTACCCTTTAATAAAGCTTTCACTGTGACAGGACCTATCCTAAGTGGTTACATTCATTATGACTAATATCATTTCTACACTGGAAATCTTAAGACTGCTCTGAAAAAGTTTGCTAAGCATAACTTGTTAGTCTGGTATATAGAAGATCTCTTCCTCACATCTGAGGGAATTATTAGACTTAATTACCTATTAGGATTGTTATGAGTATTGGAAATAGTATCTGAGTCTGAGACATACATGCCTAGTAAATGGCAGCTGCTTTTATTAGGCATACTTTACCATTTTTTCCCACCATAAACACCTTCAGCCCACCTTTTATCTCCACTCAGCTGTAGGTCACATGCCCTGAAAACAGATGTCTAAAAATTTGATCTCATAACAACACTTGTTTCCTACCAGCTTTCTCTTTTCTTAGCAATCAGCCTCTTTCCTGATCATATTTTATTTCCTGAACATAGTGATTTTTCATTAATGGAAATTCATAGATCATGCATGCAAAGAAGGGTTGAATTCAGTTCATGAATATTCCAAGGCTACCAGAACAGAGAAAATAATAAATTCCTTTTGCCCATCTCTGCAGACACACCACCACTGCTCTTTGAGGTGTCCTCCCTGGAGAATGCTTTTCAAATTGGAGGCCATCCTTGGCACTACATCATCACACCTAATAAGAAGAAACAGAAAGGAGTTTTCCATATTTGTGCCCTGAAAGATAATTCCTTGGTAAATAATGAGTGATCAGACTTTTTAGTAGTAAATTTGTATCAGAAATTCTTTATTTTCTACTTCTATAATAAGGATTCCTAAGAATTAGTTTTTGTTTACATTAATAATTTATAAACAATGTTAGATACAAAGAATATAACACTTGTGTGTACTCTACCAAGAATTTAAAAGCATTGAAATTTGAAAATTTTTAGAAACCAGAGTTTCCTTTTCTTTTCTTTTCTTTTTTTTAAATTTATTTTACAGAGAGAGACAGAGTGAGAGAGGGAACACAAGCAGGGGGAGTGGGAGAGAGAGAAGCAGGCTTCCTGCTGAACAAGGAGCCCAATGTGGGGCTCGATCCCAGAACCCTGGGATCATGACCTGAGCCAAAGGCAGACACTTAACAACTGAGCCACCCAGGTGCCCCGAAACCAGAGATTTCTTATGGGATCTCAGCAAAACATTCCTGAAGCTCCATAGTGGAAATTATTGATGGAATATGTTCGGGCTCCCTCTGAAATTGCTGGTGCAATGTGTGGTTGGTTCTGTTTTTTCATGGTTTGCTGCTATTAGCTTTCCAGAGCAGAGCCAGGTAGAACTCTGTTGGTCACAATGTAAGCACTGGAACACTTTGAATTTTCAAGAAGATTGTTAAGTTACTTATGGCAGAATAGGAAGAAATGGTACATGGTAAGACAATAGAAATTTCTACCCCTTGAATTAATTTTCTTTATTTTCTTTTTTATCATTTAATTTAATTTAATTTAATTCATTGAAGGTCTAAGGTGTGCCAGGCATGGCTGAGAACATATTCCCTTCCCTCAAGTTGCTTAGCTCTTGAAAACATACATGTAGATAAATAAGATGCAATCTGTTAAGCACAGTAATTAAGATCAGTGCAAAAGAGCAAATGCACAGGGAGTGGTGGAGGGTTTCCCCTTTGCTTTGTATTGCTGAGTTAGTGTAATTTATTTCTGAAACCTATATACTTGATATATTAGCTAATTTGATATATTCAGCTAATTCCACACCCGTCTCTTCCAGGGTCGTGTTCAATCAGTCACTGTTGGACTCAGTGGCTTTTAGTCACGGGCTACCTTTCACCACACCAAAGGTCAACACAATCTTGGGTCCAGTTTTCTATTCCGTTGATGTCACTATCAGGGAACGCCGTGTATAGTGTCTTGTGGGGACGTTGTCCCCTTTCATTTTTTCATTACGTATCACATGTGGCAGCTCCTGTTTGCCCCAGCCCAGTGACATCTTCTTTTAGAGTGGCCTCTCTAAGGACTGTTTCCTCTCATGACAAGTCTGTGATTTGATTGTTCAGCTCTCAGCCAGTGAACATTCTTTAGCCACCAGGACCTATCATATCTCTCTTTCACTTAACTTTTCTATCCAGTCAAACCCTGTATGATCCACATTCTGGATATTTAGTACATATTCTTTTTGTGTAAAAACTGATGATACATATTTGTATGTGTGTGTGTGTGTGTGTGTGTGTGTGTAAAATGGCCTCCAACATCTATATCAAGCAAGCCTGTCAAGTACTCACCTTCTGTAATAACTGATTATAACATCTAGTTACAGCTAGATTTCAACATATTCATAAGTAATTGCCGAATCCAGGAGAAGTTTTCAGTCCTTTTGCCAGACATCTTAGCTGTAGTCACATTAACGTAAGGATGCATATGCCCATTATTTCCCCACCTGTTGGTTAGAAAAATAGGTAACCCAAAAACACATGCAGCCAAACTGAAGAATTCAAAAAATGTTTTATAGCTTTCTATTAAACTGAGCTTTAAAATCTAGCATTCAAGCATGTAACAAAAACTACAGAAGCTGGTAATAATGCTGCCTTATATTTAACACAAAAAGAGTAAAATTTCTCTTGCATGTTATAATAATTATAATAAAGGGAATTGTCTAAAGAAAGATGTGTATAGTGTGTATGTGTTTTATTTTAAACAAAGGGGCATGCCATCTTGGACACAATTTCAGTGGTTGCAACCAAGGTGTTTAATTAAATTGATTTCCTTATATGTGCAATGTAATAATACCACCATTCCTATTATAAATTATTAGAATACTTATAAAAATTCCTGAAAAATCAAAACATTCACTAAAACAGGAAATGTGTTAAATTCCTTTTTTTTTTAAAGCGTGGCATACAAAGCAATTGTGACATAGCTCCCACCTACTTCTCTAGTCATTATATTTCTTTTGTAGGAGCCAAAATTAAAATTTTTATTCATGTGTATGTGTATACATGCTATATGAATTAACATTTCTGTGTTTTGTGTTTTGCCATATCTTCTTTTTAGCCATTTTCTGTTCATCCTTAAAGGCTTAGCTTAAGCTCTGTTTTTTCTTCTGATATTCTGCCCTGAGATGGATGCTTGAAAATATCCTGTGCATGGCTTGATTACTTTGTTTTCTATACCATCTTTTTGTTTATTTTTGTTTTTGTTTTCTACACTATCTCATTTGTGTTATGTTTCAGCCTCCCTTCTTGATTATGAGCTTTTTAAAGGCAAGAGTTCTGTTTCGTTCGTGTCAGGTACAAACTTCTAGTGTGATACTTAAAACATAGTGTCCTGTCAGTATATGCTAATGAAATTAATAAGTTAATATTTTAGAAACTTCTATAAGTAACTAATAGGAAATGTGGTGTCACTTCATTTTACATTGCAGAAATTAAAGAAATTAAATGAAATCCATGTATCCATGCTGGTATTAGTTCCTAGTGCTCTTATGTGTAAGGTAAAACATTTATGTACATATATGATCATATATCATGGAGGTATCTTTTTCTTTATTTTAATGTCTAAATGTCCTACCATGAAATAAATCTCTACTTGCCTAAAAGGCTAAGCAGTATTAGACCATTTCTTCATTATTAGAGGTTTATATCTGACTTATCCAAGGAGATTATATGACCTGTTTCTGAGATTTTGGGTTGGGTTGCATGTTTATCTTTATGCTAACCACTCCTTTTTACAGTTTATTGGGGATAGGCAAGGGAGGGAGAAGTTATAGGGAACTGTGTATGCAATATTTGTACAGAGTTATGTCATGGAACAAGTCCTTGGACCTCAGATTCAGAGCAGTTGTTTAGCACGTGAAAAACATCGAGCAAGTGAGTCATCCTTTTTGTATATCATTTTCCTCATCAAAGTGGGGATAATAATATATGCTTTGAGTGTTGTTAAATGAGATGACTCTAAAACATTTACTGTAGTGCCTGACACAAATTAGAAGCTTGGGATAATGATTACTGTTAAGTTATTATATGTGAGGTAAATTGTGTGGTACAGGATGAATGTTCTGGATTTCTCAAATAAGAATGTCCTAATTCAATTCTTATATATATCCCAGTCCAACTGTTGATATTTTCCCTTCCCTGTATCTTTGATTTACTGATCTATGACTGATGTTAGATTTGAAAACTTACTTTATTTTCCCTTAATCTCTATTTTCAATATTTTTACCCAACTTCAGGCAAAAAATGGGATCCAAGAAATGGAATGTTGTTCTCTAGAATCTGACTGGATCTATTTTCATCCTGATGCTTCTGGTAGAATAATACATGTTGGCCCAAATCAGGTCAAGTGAGTATTTTTACTCATTACTTTAAAGTGAAAAATAGCTTTTGAAAGCATTTATCGGCATGTTTATTTTTGCCAGCCAACTATTGACTCAATTATAGAAATCATTAGCTTGTTATAGGTTGTTTCTTCAGAGACTGGCATCTAGAAAACTATTCATTCAACCTCATCATTACTCTTTGTAGATATTAAATTTAAATAAATTCTTTGATCGGGCGCCTGGGTGGCTCAGTGGGTTAAAGCCTCTGCTTTCAACTCAGGTCATGATCTCAGTGTCCTGGGATCGAGGCCCGCATCGGACTCCCTGCTCAGCAGGGAGCCTGCTTCCTCCTCTCCCTCTCTCTCTGCCTGCCTCTCTGCCTACTTGTAATCTCTCTCTCTGTGTCAAATAAATAAATAAAATCTTTAAAAAAAAAAAATTCTTTGATCAATGATAGATGGGTAAAAGGAGATTCAGATTGGCTTGTCCTCATCATGTTTTAATTCTCCAGTATTAAGGAGAGAAATGATTTGTCTTTGTTCTAAAAGACCGCTTTAGAACAGGAGTTGTTTGAAGTAAACCTTGTTTTGCTTTGTTGACCCACATCTTCCATCCAGTTGACCTTTCCTTCCTTGAAACACTCTTCATTTGGCTTCCCTGACACCACAGTTCTGAATATTTTCCTCCTTAATACCCTTTCATATTCTTTCCCTTCTACCCAGACTTTAATTATCGGAGGTCCTCAGGATTTAGACCCTATTTTCTTCGCACTCTTCGTTCCCTTTCTTCATGATTATGTTTATTGATTCTTCTTATTCTCTTGGCTTCACAGATCATGTATACACCAAAACTCTAAAATTTATATCCTATCCCAAACCTCTCATCTAAGCTCATGTCAGAAATCTGGAATTATTCTGAACACTTTACTTCTCTGGAAAGAAGATAAAGGGACTTAATTAAATAAGATTATGAACTTTTATAAAAAGTCTTAAAAACTGTAGTTCACCTTTAGTAAACCTTGGTTTTAATGTTTGTTGCCTGCTCACCTTTTCTTCTTCTTCTTCTTTTTTTTTTTTTAAAGAGGAAGGAAGGGATGAGTAAAGGGCTAATGAGACTCTGAAGCAGGGTCCACTCCCAGTGTGGAGCCCAATGCGGGGCTTGATCTCACAACCCTGAGATCATAACTTGAGCTGAAATCAAGCATCAGATGCTTAACTGACTGAGCCACCCAGGTGCCCCATAACACACTTTTTTTTTTCTAAAGATTTTATTTATTTATTTGACAGAGAGAGAGATTAGAAGTAGGCAGAGAGGCAGGCAGAGAAAGAGAGAGGAGGAAGCAGACTCCCTGCTGTGCAGAGAGCAGGATGCGGGCCTCGATCTCAGGACCCTGAGATCATGACCTGAGCCGAAGGCAGAGGCTTTAACCCTCTGAGCCACCCAGGTGCCCCAACACATTTTTTTTTTTTTTTGGCTTATGAAAATTTATTATTATCACGTTTTCACCATCAAAACTTATGATCTTGGTCTTTCCTTCTTGCCTTTGTATAAGGCCAAAAGAGAGACATTGGCTACTTTGACAACCTTAAAGCGAACTCCAGGAATGTCACCGACAGCATGACCTTTGCGACCAACACATTTTTTTAATAGTAGTTTGAGCTTAAGTAGTTTGTGCCCTGGCCACAGTAGCTGCTTCTCCCTGCTATTCTCTTTGCCTGTGTTTGAGACTTTAAACTTTGGGAACGTTGTGCTTTTGAAGCTTGTTAATGCTATGAACAGATTTGTGTGGGCAGTGGACAAATTATTTTCTTTCCTCTTGCTTAGTAAGCTTGATCTGTTAAGCCATTTGCACTCAGAAAACTTAAATCTTTAAATATAACCCTACGGTTAAAGTATTAAGTAAATTGCAGTTTTTAAATATTACTCTTTTGGGCGCCTGGGTGGCTCAGTGGGTTAAAGCCTCTGCTTTCGGCTCAGGTCATGATCTCAGCGTCCTGGGATCGAGGCCCGCATCGGGCTCTCTGCTCGGCAGGGAGCCTGCTTCCTTCTCTCCCTGTCTCTCAGCCTGCCTCTCTGCCTACTTGTAATCTCTCTCTCTGTGTCAAATAAAATAAAAAAGGTTTTAAAAAAAAAATAAAATAAATAAATAAATAAATAAATATTACTCTTTTATGAAAACTCTTAGTTTAGGTTTCGTTGCTAATCCAGTCTGCCTTATAGTTAACTCTGAGTGTTGTTCATTGATATCTCATTCTATCTTCAGAAGTAGAAAATGCCAATATCTACTATAATGCCACAGTTAAAGCTGAAATGTTAAAGACCTATTGCGGGATGACAAAGATGGCGTTCTTTAGAGTAACTTTCATTAAGCCGGTTTGGAAGATGGCTTAAGCCTGAGGAAGCTGCTTCGTTACCTACATCAGGAATAACTGTTGTCACAGGTTTTTCTGTTTAACAAAATCTCTGAATTTGAAGGATTTTATAGACACTAAACTGATCAGACATTACTATTTCAGACTCCACAGGAGAAGAAAACCAACTTAATGTTTTTCCTGTAATTTACATTTGTTGAGTTTCATTTCAGTAGCTCAGCTTTGGTACTTTGATGATGTGTTGAGGTCTTAGGTTCTTTTTTCCCTTTTCAGAGTTTTAAAGCTAAATGAAGTAGAAAATAATAGTGCCCAGCATCAGATCTCTGAAGATTTTGTCATTTTGGCCAACAGGGAGAAGAACAAAGTAAGCCAGGAGTACTTTAAAATTCTTTGTGTATCACTGTCTTTCTATTTGAGAATATAGTATATAAATATGTTTGTCTTTTAGTGTGGCTGAAAAGAACAGCACAATAAAAGTCTGGGTTTTTTTGTCTATATAGATAGCTGGTCTTAGCCCCATGTACAATTGAGATTTGAAAAGAGTTGATTATATTGAGCTTATCTTTTGCTAATTTCTGTTTCCTTTCTGGGTTTCTCTTTAAGTTTTTATTGATGAATTTTCAACCTTTGAGTTTAATTAATTGTGCAAACATAGAGTAGGTTGGGGGCAGATATAAATCTTTAAAAATCACATGCCATGCTTTAACTCCAAATAGTTTTTTTCCTTTAGTGTACAAATTAAGAACATGAAGAAAATTATGCAGAGAGAAATTTCCAAAAGCAGATCCACCGTAGCATTGCTGTACTTACACTAAAGCAAAAATCAGAAGGGCGAGTGAGATAGCAAATCTGTAACCTTTGTATTTATTGTTTGCCTATTTTGATATTTTATCCATTAATTGATTATGGTAAAGTATTTTTACTAGTTGGAGAACCAGAAATTTGATTCAGAATTTTCTCAGTAGAGGAAAGAATTGTGGATGTTGGATAACGGTTGGTTGGTTAATGAAATTTGGTACAGTTTTGCTATATACTGCACATAAAAGGACTCATCATATCTTTTTATTTCTCTCCATGTGATAGAATGAAAACTTACCCACTGTTACAGCTTCCGGACGGGTGGTGAAAAAAAATTTTAACCTTCTGGATGATGACCCAGAACAAGAGGTATTACTTTAGCCAGAGATTACAAACCAAACTAGTGTGTACTAGCCCTGTAGATTTTAAATTATGCTTCCCAGACTCTGGGGTAAGGGTTGGGAGTGAGTAGTTCCATGCAGACTTCATTGGTAGGATTGTGCATGGTATTTCAGCAAGTGCATCCCCATCACCCTCTCTTCTCATGCTGGAATTATTCATAAGATTTTATTTGCAAAAAGATTCTTGGGACTGAAATAGTTTGAAAACACTGCTAGCTTATTGTTTTGTTTTGTAGATGTGCACATTTCTAGGGAAATTTAGAAAAAACTTGAATTATGTCCTGATGACTTTATGGCTTTTGCTTTATTTTTTACTTACGAGACATGGATATGTTTGTTGATGATCTTAGGCCAGGGAAGAAGGGTATGAGGGTGTGATAAATTAGTTCAGCCTCTGGCCTGAATTTGACATTGCCAGTCAGTGAGCTAATACATTTTTATCCTTTTCTTTTAAAGAGGCATTAAAAGTTCTTATGAAATCAACTGACAATGATCATGCTTCGAATATATACTATTGCATGAACTCTGACTCTGTTTGGACCAGAAAACTGATTGTGTGACCATTTCTAGGTAGAAACATTAAAGTAGGCTTCTAAGGATAGTTTTTGAAAATCTTTTAAAAAGGTTGGAGGTGACCTAGTATGTAGCTACTCTCAGAAAGAAATATATAGGGTGCCTGGGTGGCTCAGTGGGTTAAAGCCTCTGCCTTCGGCTCAGGTCATGATCTCAGGGTCCTGGGATTGAGCCCTGAATCAGGCTCTCTGCTAAGCAGGGAGCCTGCTTCCTCCTCTCTCTCTGCCTGCCTCTCTGCCTACTTGTAATATCTCTCTCTCTGTCAAATAAATAAATAAAATCTTAAAAAAAACTATATTTAAGAAAGACATACTAAAAATACTAAAAGATAGCAAAAATAATTAACAAGGAGAAGGTGGTGCAAAGAGAGAGATATTCAACATTGAGGGATTAGAAAACAAAAACTTTTACCCTGTAAAAGAGAAGCTGAAAGGAGTTGGATCTAAAGGCTATAAAATCACTACACCCAGGCAAAAAGTCTACTCTTTGAAGTTTGACCATGGTAATATTAAGGCAAAAAAAGTAAATAAAAACAAACCATGTGTAATAAATCTCTATAAATTTTTGTGTCAAGGGTAGTAAAGGCAGAAAATATAAATAGATGAAAAGGCAGTTTGACCAAATGTGAGTGAAGATTTAGTATGTGGTGATTCAAAGAAACTTGCTTTGCCTGCCAAAATGTCCCTTCCTGTGGTGCATTCCTGGATGGCTGGCATGGATCTGCTTCCCCTGTAAGGCTGTTGGAGCCCCCAGCTTTACTTCCTTAAACAGAGTTTGAGGTTAGATTTTTCTCTCTCAAGACTTTACTATCATTAATCATTTTCAGCCAGCATCTCTCATCCCGGTCCTACTCTGTGGGTTAGATTTCAGTTCCTAATTAATATTCTCCCTCAAATATAAGCAGCCATTTTTGCTTTCTTTTCCGTTTTTTTTTTTAAGATTTTATTTATTTATTTGACAGAGAAAGTGAGAGAGGGAACACAAGCAGGGGGAGAGGGAGAGGGAGAGGGAGAAGCTGGCTTCCTGCTGAGCAAGTTAGCCCTATGTGGGGCTCAATGTGGGCCTGAGGGAAGATCCTTCTGACAAAGTGGGTCATTTTTAGGTTTCAGAACTGAACTTTATATATTTAGTCCTATCTGGAAGCCAGTGAACACATATGACAGAGGTCGCAGTTGAATACCTCTTTGAATTTGGAGAAGCTCTAGTTTGCTGTCATAATAGAGAATTTCAGTAATACTTTGGTGGACAGCTACGTAGACTTGGTTCTGTTAAAATCTGTAGGATACTGCTGCAGTCTTCAGAATCTTGGGACTTTACTAGACATAAAAGTAGAGACCCATTTCCACCTATGCTCTCACCCATTCATTTCTCTTTCTACATTTTAAAAATAAGTAATAGAATAAACTACAAATAGAAATAATCCTAACTGGATTACTGGATTTTGCCCCTCTTTTCCTCTGCCTTAAACCATCTATTCACTGAGACTTTTAAAATTGTGGACTATGAAGATGAGCTGGATTTGCTTTCTGTGGTAGCTGTTACCCAAATAGATGCTGAAGGAAAAGCTCACCTGGATTTCCACTGTAATGAATATGGAACTTTACTTAAAAGCATTCCACTAGTGGAGTCATGGGATGTGGTGAGTAGAGTCCATGCTGTGCAAAATTGTAAGAATTTTCTTTGTAGGTGACATTTATTGGAACAGATGCTACTGTGTTCATGTCACGGTCACCTATACCAGTGACCACATCAAAGAGGATATCATCCTACAGGACAAGAAGAGTCCTTCTTAAGGCTTCCTTCCCTAGGAACTGGAGGATGCCTCCTTTCTAGAGGCCTTAAAGATAAAATTTTATGTTTTATTCTGAGACATGCTGTCTATTTCCTTACATAGTTTTTGGTTTTCTCACATTTTCTAGGTTTGGTAACATTTTTAAAAATAGAAGTATACTGTAGTGAATCCCCCTAGTTATTTAATAGCGATGATATCTAAGCCTGTGGGGTTTGCAGGCACTCTTGGGACATATTTGTCTACTTTTTTGATTGTTATAGAATATAAAAACTCTAAGGAAGAGCAGCTATTATTTTAATCCAGTTCTTTGTTTTATCGGTGGAGAACCTAGGAAGTTTAGCAACTTGACCACTGTCACACAGTGAAATAGCAGTATAGGCAATGGAATCCAGGTATTCAGATTCCTGTGACCAGGGCTCTTTTCATTTTCAACATTTTGTATAATGCTTTTCTTATAAGTAATCTGTATATTCATAAATAATGAAAATAAACTATTTCTAGCAACCGTTTTGCTACCAAGTATATTTTTGAAGAGCCCTAGCATAGGTGCTATGACATTTTAGTGATATAATTGCGAACATGGTTGTCTGAAGAGGAGATTTCATTTGACTGTGTTTTCATTACAGACATATAGCCATGAAGTCTACTTTGACAGAGACTTGGTACTACACATAGAACAGAAACCAAGCAGGGTCTTCAGCTGCTATGTTTACCAGATGGTATGTGACCCTGGCGAAGAAGAAACAACAAACAGAAGTTGTGAAAAAGAGTGAGATAATTTTAAATTTTGAGATGAAACTTATGAGATCTTTAGCCACATAACCCCAGCAGCTATGTTCAGTCCTCCTTTTTGTAATCGGCATAGCAAGTTCTCCAGTATTTTCTAGAAAAGGTCTTGTGTTGACTTGAGATTACTGTGACTTCTTTTTTAAATTCTCGCCATGCAAGGGATGGTAAGGACTTCATTTTATGGAAGGATTTTTTAGAATGACATCCCAAGAAGTCTAGCATTTTAGAGCTTTTCACTGGGTGGTGATCCAAATATAAAGTGTTGGGGAGCACAAAAGACAAGTTAATTTCAGTTGTTGGGAGAGGGTTATCGATGAAGAAGTATTTAACATGGTTCTTAAAGGATGGCATGGAATTTTGATAGGTAAAACTAGGCAGGAGAGATAAAAAGAAAAACATAGAAGATGTTTCTATCCTCTATACTAAGAAAGGAAGAAATCCTCTATCCTCTATACCAAACTTTGCCTAAGGCTGAGAAAGGAGATCTGTAATGTGAAAGAATACTTTTGAGCCATAAATGTGTCATCACATTTTTTTAAATCATATATATGTATATGTATGTTTTGTATTTATATATAGCATTAGGAATTGGCTTTAGTTCCCAGATTATCTTTTCTTCCATGGTTTTATTCTCTTGTCTTGGGTTCCCATTGATTATTTATGTATCTATCATAGACTAATGTAAAAGATTCCAAGCAAACTTTAGGTGAAATTTTTTTCGATATGTAGCCTCTTCAGCTCTTAATATATCTAAGAATGTTGTACTTATTTCACCATTCTATTTATTTGGTGAATTTTCCAATTCTGCTTAGGCAATATTTTCATACCTATGCAATAAGATAAAGGTATCCTGGATTCCATCAGTTCTGCTCCTTGTAGAAGAGTAGATAAAGTCTCAATTCCTACTAGCTTGGGAATTGACTGATTAGCTAGGAAAGGCTTTGGGCTCTATCTTAGTTGTGAAATGAGTATTTTTTTTCTTCTTTCTTAGGACCAATCTAAATATAATCCTTGAACTCAGATAATCATTCTTCAGATTGTTAAATAAAAGCAACCTAAAGGAGAAAATTGTTTCTCTTTGCTTCCTGTTTGAGAAATCCAGTTGCTGCAATCCACATGTTCAGCACATTTCTCTGATTCAGTCTCAAAAGAATAGTAAAAATAGAAGGGGAGGAAACAGCAGTAAAAATCATTGCTGATTCAAATTTAAGGTTAAAATATGGGATTCCAGTTTGGATAATTTACATTAAAATCATTCAATTTGGGGAGCACCTGGGTGGCTCAGTTAGTTGGGTACAACTCTTGATCTCAGCTCAGGTCTTGAACTCAGGGTCGTCAACTCAAGCCCTGCGGTGGGCTAAAAAAAAAGATTTTTTTTTTAAATCCTTCAGGTTTTCCTTTGGTTTTGGCTTGATCCCATGTTAAGAATAATGTGTATCTTCCCTTTTCTGCCCTTGAAGTTTGCAGATAAATTTCAAGCTTATTATAATCAACAGGACTGAGGAGAAAAGGTGTTAACCTATTCCAGACATCAAGAAATTAGTAGCAGAGTCCATAAATTTAAAAGAAATTAAGGGAGCAAACCTAAAACTGTCTTTTTTGCAATAGAAAAGAAGATTGCTAATATTTTAGAATAAAGGAAAATATTTTTATGTGGGCTAAAGATAAATCTTTCTGAATCTGATCCAAAGTATAATAACCATTTGGGAAAATAGAAATGATTACCTCATGAGCAAGATAATAAAACTATCTTCATGTATTAAATTCTATACTTTTATATCTACTAATTGAAAAATCCGTTCTTGTTTTATGTACCTTTAATAGTACTATTTAATATAATATTTGAAGCTTTCAGATCATTTTAGAGATATTATTGTGGTTACTGCAGTTAAATAGTTACAATGTGCTAGATATTGCCCCAAACTCCCAATTAGACACTAATTGTAGCTAAACAGTCATACCCAGTGAATTTACATCTTGAAAAACAAGTCTGGTAAGAGGTAAGAGATTAAAAATACCAAGAAAAGAAAGAAACCAGTGTCATATGGATTTCAAAGCAGATGCAATGCTATATAAAAGCCGAGAGCCTACTCTCCAAGAGTGTTTCAGAAAAGGATGTCCTATGACTTCAATCCTGTCTTTTTTTTTTTTTAAAGAAGCTTATTGAGTTTTCCTTTCTCCTTTAAGTCATTATCTTCTTTTGATGAAATGATAGGAACTCATTGGCTCAGAAAGGCATCTGAGAACTACCTGAGATTCTTAGCTGCTTTTTAGGCTGGGGGCAGGTATGAGTGTGTAGGTAGAATATTTCTAGGCTAGGTATGAACTGACCACTGAGAAACTCCTAATGTTTCACCACTGCCAAAATCAAACTATATCAAGATCCACATGCCCTATGAGCCAGGCAGGAAGTGTACATTAGTGTGAAAGACCATAGGGAGTTGTGGGCAGTGTAACAAACAGAAGGGTTATGCCCCAAGTAAAAGAACAGGCTGCTCCTACATAGTTTCAGCCAATGGTAACATTATGCAGGAATATAGGCTACATGATTGTTAACAGGATGGTTGATAAAAAGACGCCAAAAGGTAGAAGATACTAAAGAATGTGGGAAATTTATGGATAACACATATAGCCAGAGACAGTACAGCATGCTTCCCAAACAAGTATGGGTTTCTCAGCTTCCCATAGGGCCATTGCAGCTGTTCATTCTGCCACCTGCCAGGCATGACACTGCCATTCTCTTGGAGTGGAGGGAAGCAGCAGTTAATATCCTCCTGGCCCCACCTTAACCCCCACTGTCTGCCTGACTATTTTAGAGTCTTTAACTGTGTGCCCACCTACTTAACAAGCACTAGTGATAAGCATAAAACATTATGGGTAATGTTTCTGAGTGTTTAATGCAAAACCGAGTGAAACAGTATAGCTTCTTTCAGCAAGTCTAGATAATATGCTGATGAGAAGTATATTTCTGCATTTCACTACTTGTGATCCTGTACCCTCACAGTTATCAGTGCAGAAGGGTTATCATTCTTTCTAAAACACTTCTCACAAGTTGAGGGGTTTGAACTACCTAGTGAGGAGATGATGTTCTATTTAAACAAATTAAGATACTCCACATTCTCCCACCAACTGAATGTTTTGTTTCTTGTACGTACTTTTTAAAAAAAATGATAACTTACATATATTGAGTGCTTTCTATCTACCAATCACTGTGATACATGTACAATGAATTGGCTCACTCAACATTCAGAATAATCATATGAAGTGTGAACTACCATTATCCTTCCACATTTTGTAAATGAGGAAAAGTGAGGCTTATAGAAGTTAATTTGCTCAAGTTCCTACAACTAATAAGTGCAGAGATAGGAAACATCCAGTTTTGTTTGACACATTCTTATGCCAGGTTTCCTCCAAAGCTCTCAGAAAGCAAATGATGTTATTTTATCTCCTATATCGCATACTGATAATGTGATAATGGCATAATGGTGATAATAGCATACTGATGATGATAATAATACTAGAATATGAAAATGCTTAGTAAGTGTTTTTTTTTTTTTTTAAAGATTTTATTTATTTATTTCACAGAGGGAGAAAGATCACAAGGAGGCAGAGAGACAGGCAGAGAGAGAGGGGGAAGCAGGCTCCCCGCTCAGCAGAGAGCCCGATGTGGGCCTTGATCCCAGGACCCTGAGATCATGACCTGAGCCGAAAGCAGAGGCTCTAACCCACTGAGCCACCCAGGCGCCCTAGTAAGTGTTTTTTAAATGAGGATTATATATCCAAATTTTGGACAAAGTTTGAATGAGATACAATTGGCGTATTCACATATGTAACCTGTTATAAAAGATGATTCTTCTATTTAGTGGTTAAAAGTAGTTTCTTTTTAAAGATACAAAATATGGTACCCTCATCCTGTTTGTGGAGAATAATAAACACCAGTATTAGTAATTACTCTTAGGATAACTTGGCTTCCTTTTCAGTAATTTTTATAGTTTCTTACCTTTCTTACCATGTTTATGTATGTCATCTAACTTTTAGAATTTCAATTTCAGGGAAAATTCTGGGGCTAATTTCTGGTCCCTATGTTGCTATAGAACCTACCTCTGTCTTACAGAAGGAATAATTTATTACAGGCATAGGATATATATTAGAAAGATAAGACTATCTGAGGGCTTTTAACCATCATTTTAATATGAAAAATTTCAACAATATAGCAAATTTGATGGAATTTTACAGTAAATACTCAATTACCAACTTCATGGGTTCTAAATTTTACTGTCTGTATTTTATTAATCATCTATCCCTTTACTTTTATGATGAATTTCAAAGTAAGTTGCAGACATCAGTATACTTCCCCCTAATACTTCAACATGCATATAAGTAAGTAGTTTAATGTTTAGTTTTTAAATTTTTGATGTACACTTACATGCAATGAAATGCACAAATGTTACATATAAACTTGCTGAGTTTTTGCAAAAGCATTCCTCTGTGTAACCCAAACCCTTTTCAAAATTTAGAACACAGTAATCATTCCAGAAAGTTTCCTCATGTTCCTTCCCAGTCAATTCCTACCCCGCCTATCAGGTGTTATCTACCGTTCTGATTATTTTGCGTCATAGATTAAATTTGCCATTCTAAAATTATATAAATGAACTCATACAAAGCATAATGCTTCCTTCAGTCAGCATGTTTTTGAGGTTAATTCATGTTGCATGTACCAGTGATTCATTCCTTTTTATTGCTGAATAGTCTTTTATATGAATATGTCAGTTTGTTTTTTCCATTTTCCTTTTGATGGACACCTGGGCTGTTTCTGATTTTTCTTTTTCTTTTTCTTTTTCTTTTCCTTTTGCTATTATGAATAAAGTGCTCTGAACATGTTGTATACACTTTTTGTGAACATATGTCTTTATTCCTCTTGGGTAAACATCTAAGGATGGAATTGCTGGGTCCTAGGGTAGGTGTGTGTTTAGTTTAATAAGCAACTTCCAGACCTTTTTTCCAAAGGATTGTACCATTTTACATGCCTGCAACAATGTATGAAACTTCGAGTTGCTCCACATTTTCTCCAGTACTTGTGGTTGTTGGTCTTTTTTATCTTAGCATTTATGGTGGGTGTAAGATGTTTCTTAGTTATTACTTAGATTGTTTCTACTTGCCCCTAGCAGCTCTCCTGGCAGGTTACCCTCTTTATATTTTTAACCCCATCTCCAGCAGGAACTGCTGAAAACATTCTTTCTTTGTGATAATAATTAAGATAACTCAAAGCTCAGCAAAGCATAGAATACATTGTCACCAAGGAACGCTGTTTCCTTTTGTGGAGACCCACAGAGAACAAACCTGGGTTGCTAATGGTACATTAGATTATTCAACATGACTACTGGAGCTGGACAGGATGACACCAGAGCAGAGGTTCCATAAAACATTGTAATAAAAGCAGAAAATGACCTTTTCCTTTAAAGATTAGGAGTTTATGTTATTTATAAATGAGATGAATTTTTTAAAAAGATTATTTGAGAGAGAGAGAGCGTGCACACATGCACTCAACAGGGGGTGGGTGGGGGGAGAGGGAGAGAATCCTCAAGCAGACTCCCCACTGAGCTCAGAGACATAGGCTCAATCCCAGGACCCTGAGATCATGACCTGAGCTGAAACCAAGAGTCAGACACTTAACTGACTGAGCCACCCAGGTACCCCAATGAGATGAATTTTTGCTATAATATGAAACCATATTAATATTAAAACAAGCTTTATCCTTTCCCCAATAACTATATTGGATCTCAATATGGTTTTAATTTATATTTCTTTACTAATGATGATAAGCACATTTATATGTGTTTATATACCATGTGTAAACTTTATTATTTTACTTTTTAGTTGTAAAAACTATGTTCATCCTACAAAAAATATGTGCTGTGTTTTGGGGGGAGTGGGGAACTGTAGCACAGGCCTCATCTGAACTGGTAATATGTAAATTTTAAATTTTCTTAACAGTTTTTTGAGGCATAATGGACATAAAATAAACTGCACATATTTAAATTGTACAATTTGATAAGTTTTGACATGTATACACACATGAAACCATCACCACAATTAAGATATTAAATATGTCCATCACCCTGAAAAGTTTACTCTTGGTTTTCTGTAATACCCCTTGCTTCTCTTTCTTGTCTTCCCAAAGTAACCACTAATCTGTTTCTGTTGCTTTAGATTAGTTTTCATTTTCTAAAATTTTATATAAATGGAGTCACACAGGAAGTACTCTTTTTTTTTTCCTGGCTTCTCTCACTTAGTATAACTATTATGAGATCTGTTTGTATTACATGTATCATAGTCCATTTTTATTGCTTAATAGTACCCCATTGTACATAAACAGAATTTGTTTATACATTTACCTGCTGCTGTACATTTAGGTAGTTTCCAATTTTTGGCTACTACAAAGCTACTATGAACATGCAGTACAAATTCTTTGTATGGACATATGGTTTATTCCTGTTGGGAAATACCAAGGAGGAAATGGCTGGATCATATGTTAGATGTATACTTAACTTTTTTTTGTTGTTTAAGATTTTATTTATTTATTTATTTGTTTGTTAGTTTGTTTATTTATTTATTTATTTATTTATTTGAGAGAGAGAGAGTGTGTGCATGAGTGGGGGGTAGGGGGGTCAGGGGGTCAGGAGAAGGAGAGGCAGAGAATCTGAAGCAGACTCCGAGATGAACACAGAGACTGATGTGGGGCTCAATCCCGTGATGCATGAGATCATGACCTGAACCAAAACCAAAAGTGAGACACTTAACTGACTGAGCCACCCAGGCAGCCCCATGCTTAAGAAACTTCCAAACTGTTTTCCAAAATGGTTATGCCATTTTATATTCCCATCACCCTATCATCAGTATATGAGAATTCCAAGTGCCCCATATCCTTGTTAACACTTGTTATGGTCAGTGTTAATTTTAGACATTTAGTTTAGATTTTATATTTAGATCTATAATGTATTTTTTGTTTATTTTTGTATATGGTGCAAGATATGGATTGAAGTTCTCTTTTTCTATATGGCTCTCCAGTGCACAGGGGATGGCATTCCATCTTTCACCATTAAGTATGATATTACCTATAGATTGTTTGTAGATGCTTCTTATCAATTTGAAGAAGTTCCCTACTATTACTAGTTTTCTGAGGTTTTTATTGGATATAGATGTTGGAGTCTGTCAAATAATCATTCTACATCTCTTGAGATGATCATACAGTTTTCAGTCCGTTAATATGGTAAGTTACATTGATTGATTTTTTTTTAATGTTAAGCCAATCTTGAATTCTTGTGATAAATCCACTTGATAACTCTAAATTTTTTTTTAAGGTTTTATTTATTCACTTAACAGAGAGAGAGAGAGAGCACAAGCAGGGGGAACAGCAGGTGGAGGGAGAGGGAGAAGCAGGCTTCCCCACTGAGCAGGGAGCCTGATGTGGGGCTCTATTCCAGGACCCCAGGATCATGACCTGAGCCAAAGGCAGGCGCTTAACCAACTGAGCCACCCAGGTGCCCCTCTAAGTTTTTAATCATATTTTAAGTCAGATAGTTTCTGCATTTCCACCTTTTTACATGTGTCATTTCTGCAATAGTGAATTCATAAAATTTACCATTACATTTGTACTGTGGTACACGTTAATCATTTCAAGTTCATTACATTTAGATAACTTTCTTCCTTTACAGATAATTTCTAGACATTTTTGGACCTTTTGGCAAATATTTCATTCTCAAATAAACAGAATTTAGCAAGTTAGGACTTACAACCTTGGAGAAGCTCTGGGCACGTTGCCAGCCTCTCCTTGTTTTATCAGAGAGTTCATATACTAAATAAAATTATGTCTGAAATAGAAAAGTCAGTTTATAGCTGCTGTGACGCCAGTGAATGCTTTGAACCCGTTTTAGTTCAATACACTTTGAAACCGTGGATCGTTGTCGAAGTGATGAAACTTAATAGTTAACTAAACTTGTAAAGATGACAACCATGTGGAGGACACTCTATCTGCTCAGGTAATATGCATCCATAAATTGATCTCTCAAATGAAATTTTTAAAAGAAAATGATTTATTTATCAATAAATTCTTTATCAATTCTTTTTTCCAGTAAAAGTTTTAAGGCTCAATTAAAGATTTTTAATTTTCTTTTAGGAGGGCATCTGCTCAAATAGATAATCATTTCTGAAGCCTATTGTGGACCCCCTTTTTTCTTTGAAAAATCACAAGCTCCAAGGGCACAGCTTTTCAAGCTTTATCTGTAAGAGTAGCAAGACTGGTTAAAGTATGTTAAAAGAATTATAGTTTAAAAGCCATTCTAACACTTAATTTTCCTGTCTGTAATCTGTTCTTTCTGTAGAGAGCAAAGTCAGTTGGAGTTAAAGCATTTCCAGCTCCAACCTCTCCCACATCTAAAACCTCAGTTACTACACAGTATCTACTTAAAGATAAGCTGACTTAAACTGTATGGTGAACTTAAAGAGGTCCTTGAGACCACGACCACATCTAATACACAGTCCCAAATGTCAGTTTTCTGGAGTTTGTCTTGATTTCCCTTACCCAGCTGGACTCCTGATCCAATAGCTTCCATTTCAATTTCTGCCAAGAAAGTCTTGGTTGCTTCTGCCACTTTGGCTAGAGTTAGAGTGATCCTACCATTTTTTGTGCATATACAGACACCTTTTTTTGTGTGTTTTATTTAAATTTAAGGTAGCTAACATACGGTTTATTATTAATTTACGGGTAGAATTTAGTGATTCATCAGTTGCATGTAATACCCAGTGCTCATGACATCAAGTGCCCTCCGTAATCCCCATCACCCTGTTAACCATCACCCTGCCCCCCTCCCCTCCAGCAACCTGCAATTCGTTTTCTGTAGTTAAGTCTCTTATGGTTTATCTCCCTATGTGTTTTTATCTTATTTTATTTTTCCTTCCCTTCCCTTATGTTCATGAGTTTTCGCTTCTTAAATTCCACATATGAGTGAAATCGTACGGTATTTGTCTTTCTCTGACTGATTTATTTTGCTTAGCATAATACACTCTAGTTGCATCCATGTCATTGCAAATGGCTGGATTTCGTTCTTTTTGATGACTCAGTAGTATTCCATTTTGTGTGTGTGTTACATCTGGTCTCTTTCCATAGTTTGGCTATTGTGAACATTGCTCCCATAAATATTGGGGTGCAGGTGCCCCTTCAAATCACTATTTTTGTATCCCTTGATAAGTACAATTGCTGGGTCATAACGTAGTTCTATTTTTAACTTTTTGAGGAACCTCCATACTGTTTTCCAGAGTGGATGTATGAGTTTGCATTCCTACCAACAGTATAGGAGGGTTCCCCTTTCTCTACATACTCACAAACATCTGTTCTTTTCTGAGTTGTTACTTTTAGTCTTTCTGACTGATGTCAGGTGGTATCTCATTGTAGTTTTGATTTGTATTTCCCTGATGCTGAGTGATGTTGAGCATTTTTTCATGTGTCTGTTAGCCATTTACTTGTCTTCTCTGTTCATGTCGTCTGCCCATTTCTGACTGGGTTTTTTATCTTTCAGGTGTTGAGTTTGATAAGTTCTTAATAGGTTTTGGATACTAGTCCTTTACCTGATAAGACATTTGCAAATAATTCTCCAATTCTGTAGGTTGCCTTTTAGTCTTGTTGATTGTTTCCTTTGCTGTGCAAAAGCTTTTTATCCTGATGAAGTCCCAATAGTTCATTTTTGCTTTTGTTTTCTTTGCCTCTGGAGACATGTCTAGCAAGATGTTGCTGTGGCCAAGGTCAAAGAGATTCCTGCCTGTGTTTTCCTCTAGGATTTGGATGGATTCCTGTTCCACATTTAGGTCTTTCATTCATTTTGAGTCTAGTTTTGTGTATGGTGTAAGAAAGTGGTCCAATTTCATTCTTCTACATGTGGCTGTCCAGTTTCCCAACACCATTTGTTGAGAAGACTTTTTTCTGCTGGACATTCTTTCCTGCTTTGTCGAAGATTAGTTGACCATAGAGTTGAAGGTCCATTTCTGGGTTCTCTGTTATGTTCCATTGATCTGTGTGTCTGTTTTTATGCCAGTACCATACTGTCTTGATGATTACAGCTTTGTAATATAGCTTGAAGTCTGCAACTATGATACTCCAGCTTTGGTTTTCTTTTTCAACATTTCTTTGGCTATTTGGGGTCTTTTCTGATTCCATACAAATTTTAGAATTGTTTGTTCCAGCTCTATGAAAAATGCTGGTGTTATTTTGATAAGGACTGCATTAAATGTGTAGATTGCTTTCAGTATACAGACATTTTCACCATATTTGTTCTTCCAATCCATGAGCATGGAACGTTTTTCCATTTCTTTGTGTCTTCCTCAATTTTTCATAAATGTTCTATAGTTTTCAGAGTACAGATCTTTTACTACTTTGGTTAGGTTTATTCCTAGGTATGTTATGGTTTTTGGTGCAATTGTAAACCGGACTGATTCCTTGATTTCTCTTTTTGCTGGTTCATTGTTGGTGTATAGAAATATACAGACTTCTGTGCATTGATTTTATATCCTGTGACCTTGCTGAATTCCGGTATCAGTTCTAGCAATTTTCTGGCAGAGGCTTTTGGGTTTTCTACATAGAATATCATGTCGCATATAGACACTTTTGAGGGTGAAAGGAAGGAATACTAATCATTATACCTGAACCACTAAGTGCAACTAAATGCTTAATCTCATGGACCAGTCTCTGAGAAGCCACGTAAACTGCACCTCAGTATGGCAGGGACAAGTTAGGGAGAAAGGGGGAAGAATTTATCCCCAGCTCTAATCTGCCACTCTTCAAAGATTCAAACATAACTCCCCTGAATTTCCAAATTGCACAAGGCAGAATTCACTTTGACATCAATGGGCAGGAAGCAAGGGGAACTCAGCAATATGACATGAATGAGGATCCTAGCGTTGGCAGGTTGTGCGAGCATGAAGTTTGCCAAGTCACACAGAACAGTGTTGGTAGCGGTGGCTAGAATAAAAGAGGGGTAAGGCCAAGAGAATCTGAATTTGTTCAAGGTGTCTGATAAAAGGGAGAATTGGCAAAAAGCTGGAAGGAATTAGATTTCTTCCTGTGTGTCTGAGTTCTGTTCTGGTCTGCTTTGTATCCGGGGAGTATGGCTTATGCCAGAAAGATGGCAGAGGGCACTAATCAACAAACTCAAACCTAAAGAAAAAGGCCTTGGCCTTATATCAAAGGTGGTTAAATGAGTGTACCCTTCTATGTTTTAAGTTGGAATAAAATGTTTACAGATTATATATATCTTTATACAATTGTTTACTTTTTAATTAACTGTTTAAATTAACTGTCCAACCTTCTTCAGTAACACCAGATAATAAAGTTTCTTTATCCTTTTTAAAAGATTAAGCCTTACTGATTTTTTAAATGATTCTTTGATTTTAATAGTGGGGGGGATATTGATTTTTTATGGCAGCTTCATTGGCTGTAATTCACATACTATAAAGTTCACGTTTTCAAAGTGTAGAATTCAGTGATTTTTAGTATATTCAAAAAGTTGTGAGTCATTAGCATTATCAAATTTCTAGAACTTTTTCATCATCCCAAAGAGAAATCCTGTGTACATTAACAGTCATTCCCATTTCCCTCCCACCAACCTGTGGCAATCACTAATCTGCTCTATGGATTTGCCTCTTCGCACATTTCACGTAAATGGAATCAGGCAAAATGTGGCCTTTTGTGTCTGGTTTCTTTCAGCCTAATGTTTCCAAAATTTAATCCATGCTGTAGCATGTATCAGTACCTCATTCCTTCTTATAGCCAAGTAATATTCCATTCTGTAAATGTAACACATTTATTCATCTATTGATGGACATCAGGTTGATTCCAATTTTTAGCTGTTACTAATAATGCTGCTATAAATATTTGTATACACTTTTTTGTATAGATACATGATTTCAATTCTCCTGATAAATACCTAGGAGTGGAATTAGTGGATCACATGGTAGCTCTGTTTAACTTTTTGAGGAACTGCCAGACTATTTTTCAGAGCAGCTGTACCATTTTGTATTCCCTATAGCAGTGTATGTGAGGACCGGTTCCCCTACATCCTTGCCAACATTAGTTATTTTCTATTTTTTATTATAATAATGCTAGTGGGTATGAGGGATATTTCATTATAGTTTTGATTTTTATTTCCCTTATGACTAATGATGTTGAGAATCTTTTCATGTTCTTATTGGCCACTTATGTATCTTCTTTGGAGAGAGATTTACTCAAATCCTTTACCCATTTTTTGATAGGCTTGTCTTTTTATTGTGAGTTATAAGAGTTCTTTATATATTTATCTATTTCTTAAAATATTCTAGATCCAGGTCTCTTATCAGATAATGTGATTTGCAAATATAGCCTCTCATTCCGTGGGTTGTTTTTTCTCTTTCCTAATGGTGTCTTTTGAAGCACAGAAGTTTTTAATTTTGGGCGCCTGGGTGGCTCAGTGGGTTAAAGCCTCTGCTTTCGGCTCAGGTCATGATCTCAGCGTCCTGCTCAGCAGGGAGCCTGCTTTCTCCTCTCTCTGTCTCTCTGCCCGCCTCTGCCTACTTGTAATCTCCCTCTCTGTGTCAGATAAATGAATAAAATCTTTAAAAAAAAAAAAAAAGAAGTTTTTAATTTTGATGAAGTCAATTTTTTAATCTATTTTTTCTTTTATTGCTTTTACTCTTGATGTTATATCTAAGAAACAGTTGCCTAGATCTAAGGTTATAAAAATATACTCTTACGTTTTCTTCTAAGAGTTTTTGGTTAGCTTCTACATTTAAGTTGATTATTTCAATCTATAATCCTGAAATGAATGAAATTTAATGTTTACACTACTTATTTTCTTACTCCTTATTCCTATTATGCAGGAAAACAAGTGGTAGTTAGATTCTAAGTTTATTCACAAATGTGAGGCTTGGGACTGCCCTGGGAAGAGTGAGCATGAGGGCTATGCGGGATGTTGGCTGGGAGCCCATTCCCAGCAGGAGCTGGTGAGAGAAACAAGCACCAGCCACTCACCTCCCTTAGAGCTGGAGGAGTCAGATTTCACCTATTCATAAGAGGAAGTGTGAAAGAAGCACAAAGATATTGCCAATATACCTGTCCAGGCCCACTAACAGGGATTCTCTCTTCCATAATTCTTTTTTTTTTTTTTTTACTGTAGAATCTTCAGTTTGTTTTGTTTTGTTTTTTAATTTTATTTTTATTATTTGCCCAAGGGGTACAGGTCTGTGAATCATCAGGCTTACATCTTTCACAGCATTCACCAAAGCACAAACCCTCCCCAATGTCCATAACCCATCCACCCTCTTCCATAATTCTTAATGTCTCCCCTAAGCTCAGGTTTTCACATGCTCCTACAGTGAGTGAATACACAGTCCATGATCAAGTGAAACTAATACCTGTTATTTCATAAATAGGTATTTATTTCATAAATAACAGGTATTATCAATACCAGTTATTGATAATGATTTTTCACAGCAAAATAGTGACTGTATTATAAGCTTATAGGCTTTCTGAGCAATTATTAACTTTTTCTATCTCAGAATCTTCGAATTTTGACAAGGTGCTATGATGAATACCTCTTACCCATTTTGAACTTAGTAGACTACACATAAGTATCTAAGAATGCTTTTGAGTCATTGCAAGGACAATGCTAACAACTTACTAAAACATTTAGACACAACAACCTCTGTGGCTGTCTCTTGAGTTTGATCACTGAATTCATTAGGTGCTCTATCTATAAAGAATAACATCGTTAAGGTTGCTTTTAATGACATCGGAATAAAACAAGATATGTTTTAGTAACTGTTGATACCAGCTACAAGAAATGTATGTTATGCAATGATCTTTGTTTAATAAAGACCTTACCTTCTAAGTAAAATATATTAATTAGTGGTAGTCCAATGCTGCAACAACTAGAAAATGAAATGGATGAATTGTAAAATTATACTTGTGAAGATACCAGAGAATTGTGGAACAAGGAGGATTATTCGAACTATAATTCCAGGACAGTAAGAACGCTTTCCAAGTAAGCCAGGATTGTCTTTTTTTTCTTTCCTGATGGGCTTGACTTAGCAAAGAGATTCTACTAAAAGAAAAAAAACCAGCACAATTTTTGAGAGGCACACAGGGCTGGTGTGACCTATTAGAAACTGGAAGAGCCCAAATGCAAGACATTTTCTGAACCTTAGGGTGATATATGAGGCCAGAGGCTGGGCCAAAAAGACAGATTGTAATCTATTATTATGTGGTCCTTAAAGGGAAAATCCTACTAGGGGAAAGGAGCCTTTCACAAATTCACAAGTAGTCTCTCCCTCAGGCATATATGTACATGGATGCATTACTTTGCTAGGACTGGCATAACAAAGTATCATAGGCTGCGTAGCCCAAACAAAAGAAGTTTATTTTCTCACAGTTCTGGAGGCTAGTAGTCTAAAATCAAGAAGTTACTAGGGTTGGTTTCTTCTGATGCCTCTCTCCTTGGCTTAAGAATGATGGTTTTCTCTCCTGTCTTCATATGGTCTTCCCTCAATGTGTGTGTATGTCCTGACCTCTCCCCCAATCTCTCTCTCTCACTCTCTCTCTCTCTCTTTTTAAGATTTTATTTATTTATTTGACAGAGAGCACAAACAGGAAGAGCAGCAGGCAGAGAGGGAGGAGGAAGCAGACTCCCCACTGAGCAGGGACCCCCCCGAAGCGGGACTCAATCCCAGGACCCTGAGATCGTGACTTAAGCCCAAGGCAGACACTTAACTGACTGAGTCACCCAGGCACCCTATCCTGATCTCCTCCTAAGGACACCAGTCATTACTGGATTAGCGCCTACCCTAAGGAATTCATTTTAACTTAATTACCTCTTTAAAGATTCTGTCTCTAAATACAGTCATGTTCTGTGGGACTTAGGGTTAGGACTTCAACGAATGAATTTGGGGGGATACAATTTAGCCCATAATAATGGGGTTGGAGGCTAAAGAGCTAAGCCCAAATGTCTTCTGAAGAACACCTGAAGACGTTTCAGGGCTGAAGAAACAAACTTTACAAACTCTCAATTAAGGGGCCCCTGGGTGGCTCAATGGGTTAAAGCCCCTGCCTTCGGCTCATGTCATGATCTCAGGGTCCTGGGATCGAGCCCTGAATCAGGCTCTCTGCTCAGCAGGGAGCCTGCTTCCTCCTCTCTCTCTGCCTGCCTCTCTGCCTACTTGTGATCTCTCTCTCTCTCTCTGTGTCAAATAAATAAAATCTTAAAAAACAAACAAACAAATTCTCAATTAAGTCCTGATCCAATTCAGTCACTAACTGGATTGAGGTGATCTTTCAGTCCGCCTTAGAAAAAGGGGACCCTTCACTAATGAAAGATATCAGTTGGAGCCTTCTTTCACACTTAAGTTCTGTCATGTAATAAAAAATGATTAGACATGTAAAGAAGCAGGAAAGAAATGGCCAATGACCAAGAGAAAATACTAATAATAGAAGCAAACCTTTCCCTTCATTGAGAATGTTTTAAATTACAGATTCAGTTTATTTATTAATTAATCTGGTTTTCTCTTTCTTCTTGTGTCAAACTTGGACAATTGGGTCTTGCTAAAAATCAATCCCTTTCATAAATTTTCAAAGCTATATTTCTGAAGTTGTTTATACTATCCTTTTGACATCTTATTTATTTATTTATTTGAAAAGAGAGCAAACCAGCTAGTGTGAGCAGGGGGAGGTGCCCCCCCTTTTGACATCTTTTAATAGCTAAAGGACTTACAATAATGGTAAACAGTTGCAAAGCTCCTGAAAGCTCAGTTCACAGCTGACCTAGGTATTCTCTTTTTCCCTTGGTCCCTTCTCATAGGACATTTATTATGCTCTTTAGGATTTGAGAAACTGAGGGTACCTGGGTGGCTCAGATGGTTAAGCATCTGCCTTTGGCTTAGGTCATGATCTCAGGGTCCTGGTATCAGCCCCACATGGGGCTCTCTGCTCAGCAGGGAGTCTGCTTCTCCCTCTCCTGCTCATCCTGCTTGCTCTCTCTCACTTTCTCTCTCAAATAAATAAAATCTTTAAACAAAAAAAAAGAAACTGTCTTTCAGCTGTGTTGATTTTCTCCATAATGTGTACTTTTCTGCTACTTTTCTAATTTCATGAAATGGACATTTAGACCATTTGGTTTTCAGTTTTCCTTCTTTTCTTTTTTTTTTATTTAAAGATTTTATTTATTTCACAGAGGGAGAGAGATCACAAGGAGGCAGAGAGGCAGGCAGAGAGGGGGGGTGGAAGCAGGCTCCCCACTGAGCAGGGAACCCGATGCGGGCCTTGATCCCAGGACCCTGAGATCATGACCTGAGCCAAAAGCAGAGGCTTTAACCCACTGAGCCACCCAGGCGCCCAGTTTTCCTTCTTTTCTAATCTATGCACTTCATATGCTAAAAATTTACCTCTCAGCATGGCTTTTACTATTATCTCACAAGTTGTGGCAGGATGTATTTTTAATATTTATCAGTCTAAAATATATTCTGACATCCTTAGTGATTTCTTTTTTGCACAATGGACTCTTTAAATATATTTCTCAATTTACAAAAACCTGAATTTTCAGTTTATAATCTTGTTATTTCTAGCTTGATTCTATTGTGGTCAGAGAATATACTCAGTATCATTTCAGTTCTTTGAAATGTGTTGAGAGTTTCTTTGTCATCCAGCATTTGGTCAGTTTTGCTTACTTTTGCATACGCACTTGAAAATTTCTACTTTTTCCCAAATTTGCCTGTTCATTTCTGGTATTCTCCTGTGGCTTATTTATCTTAGTTGTGGTTTTCTTTATTTCCTCCTTAAAAAAATTAAACTGTGAAATATAACATGCATCCTGGAAAAAGCATAATTCAAAAAATAGCCACAAAACAAATAACCACACAACTCACCCTCCAGCTCAAGAAATAGAGTATTATTGGCATCCTAGAAGCCACATATACATGCCTTTATGATTACAGTTTTATCCCTCCTCTAAGATATTACCATTATCCTGGTTTTGGGTAATTTTCCTGATTTTCTTCATAAATGTACTATTTCTGTATATATATGTAAACTAAAGGGTTTATTTTTGCCTCTTTATGAGCTTTAAGTATATAACTATGTTGTATGTATTGTTTTGTGTCCTGCTTTTTTACTCAACATTAGGTACATAAGGTTCATTTATGTTGTTTTATGTATCTCCAGCTACTGTATAACATTCAATTGTATAAAAATTTATTTATTGATCCTACTGTTGGTAGACATTTGGGTTGTTTCCAGTTTGAGGCAATTGTTAACAATGACACCATGAACACTCTTGTGCATACATCCAGATACACATACGTGTGTACTTCTCTTAAGGTATGTAAAATTCTTGGATCGGGGGTGTGTGTGTGTTCAACTTTATTGGATGCCACACAGTTTTTCAGAAAGTTTATGCCAGTTTACAATCCCACCAGCAGAGTTTGAGGGTGACTATTGATCCATTTTCTCTCAAAACTTACTATTATCAGACTTTTAATTTTCTTCCAATTGGGTAGCTATGTATCCCATTGTAGTTTTAATTTGTACTTCTCTAATTACTAAAGGTAGAGCTCCTTTTTGTCTGTTTATTGATCATTTAGATATCAAATTTTGTATAGTATCAAAGTATTTTACCCATTTTTCTATTTGGCTGTTTGTCCCATCACTTTGTAGTAGTAATGTTTACAGGGTTTTACTAATTATATGTATTGTACATATCTTTTCCTATCCATTTTCCTTTTTTACTCTAATAATGCCTAATAATAATGGAATCTTTTGAGGAATAGGAGTTCTTCATTTTAACATGGTTAAACTTATCAATCTTTTATTTTATGGTTAATATAATTTTCATCTTCTTTTATAGATTCTTTACTGTCCTGGACCATGAAGATACTCTCCTACATTCTTTCCTAAAAGCATTATAGTTTTGACTTTCTTATCTAGATCTACCTAAAATGGATTTTTGTTTCTTTATTTCTTAAATATTTTATTCATTGCTTTTCCATATTTAATTGTTTATGCTGATTCTCACTGATGGTGGCTTGCCTTGCTTTCTCCTGAGCTTGATAATCTTGGATTGTGTCCTTATTTTAATCTGTGAGATTCCCATAGCCCCAAACTGGGAAAGCGCTCCTCCAGAGAGGATTGTTCCTACCTCTGCCTGTAGCTAAAGTTGCCACCATCCTGGGACCACTTCAGGATATTGGCTCAGTTCATCCTTCCCAACCTGTGTTTGGTCAAAGCATCCCATCTGATGATAGTAGTATCACTACTATCATCATTTCCCTCATGACAACTCTGGTTTTGTTTTTGCTTTTGGGGGGGAAAGGTCTGCAGAAACCTCCTCTACCTCTTGAGAGACCAACAATGCCTCAAAGAAATGCATTCTTCTCAAGGGGTTCCACTTGTTCCTTAGTGGATGGGGGCCTCTGTGCACCTAATTATCCATAACACAATACTTGGAAGTCCTTAATAATATATTTTGCATAGTGTTCCAGATCAGTACATATACAGCCTCATCATTCTTTTATAAGACTACAGAATGATCTATTGTATAAAATTGTTTAACCAGTTCCTCAATGATGAACCTGTGAATTCTATCCAATCATTTACTGTTATAACGTTGCAGTGTCATTTCACACCTATATGAGTGTTTCTGTATTATACATTCCTAGAGATAGAATTACTGGATCATTCCCCCCACCATACAAATTATATCAATTTATATTCCCACCAGAAATATAGGAGCATGCCTATATTCTTACCAAATATATTATAAAACTGATATTTATCCATCTAATGGGTGAAAACGATATTTCTTAATTTTGATTTGCATCTTTTACTATGGGTAAGATTGAGTATTTTTTACACATCTAAGAGAAATTTTTATTTCCTTTTGTGTGAACTATTATGTTTCTAGTCTTTGCCTTTTTTTCTGTTAGGCTTTCCAGGTAATTCTTAAGAATTCTTAAGAATCATAAAGTTTGCAAGGTCTTGTTGCTTTGCTGCTGTGTTTCTATTCAAAAGAACATTGCTTAAAAATACTAAAATATATGTAGATTATTTGCTTTATGCAATTTTAGAGAAATACACTTCAATGCCTTTTTGATGAAATATATATGTAGTGTTGCGATTTCAATATTTCACTGAACTCATTAAAAAGGAGATTTTTATGGATTTGGAGAAAAAATAGAACTTTCAAAGTACTCATGGAATAGTAAAAAAAACTGATCAAATGCTGGACCATAAAGCAAGTCTCAAGTGTCCTAAGTGTTACTCTTTACATATGGAAGAATATCTTTTCTTTCTTTTTCTACCTAGAACCAACCTTACAAAGATTTCCTACTGCTGAACTTTTAATCTATTCAATTAAGTTGTGCATCATTTATCTGAAATTTAAATAAGTGTGTAAATCTAAAGTCCTATAATAGGTATCATGGAATTGAAGGTACACAGCTAAAATGGGCAACAGACTCTCTTATCTTACTTCCTTTGCACCAATGATATTTTTATGGCAGGAAATTAGCCCAGCTTCTTCTATACTAATAAACTTAAATATAGTAAACCTTAAGAATATAAACACTAATCAGTAACTTAGTACTTTGTTAATTGAACTGAACTCTGTATCTTGTTTTAAAATTATAGTAGTAAGTTCCTTTGGAAGTCTGGGTGTCTCAGTCAGTTATGTATCTGACTCTTGATTTTGGCTCAGGTCATGATCTCAGAGTCACGAGATCTGACACCACATCATGACTCTGCATTCAGCAGGGAGTCGCTTCTCTCCCTCTCTCTCTGCTCCTCTCCCCACTCACTCTCTCTCTAAAATAAATAAACAAATCTTTTTAAAAATTCCTTAGGAAGCAAACAAAGGAAGGGATTTTCATAGCATCCAGGTTTTCTAGTTTAGGACACCAGGATATCTTCAAAGTAAAGCAAATTCACACTCACATTACTTTCAAGGTTTTTGATGTCTTTGGAGACACAATAACTCATATGCATTTGACCAGCAGAATATATTTTTATACTTTCTATGCTTGAGCCATAATTATATTTTATTAAACTGCACAAGGATTTGACAGTTTGTCTTCAGAATATATCCAAACTAAGTAGATAGCCTTAACACTATGGTTAGAAAAGCTGACAGTTCATCCAGATTGTTAATTTTGCAATGCATGTACTCTTTAACGCTTGCCCCTGGAAAAGTCTGACATTTTAAACATTTGGGCCATAGGGTAAATACCATTTTTTAGAGTTCAAATTGTTTCAGGATTAGAAGAATTGTAAAGAATATCTGGGTTATTCCCCTGCTTAATTGTAGATGGAAAGTGAAGCACAGAGAGATTGTGTCTTGCCCAACAGATGAAAGCAGTTCAAATACAGACTTTCTCTGTCGGTCTACTTCCAGCATATTAATAGAATTATTCTGTTCTAAGTTTCACTTTTGATGAACAATAGTTGCCAGTAATGGAGACCATCCAAGAAAACAATTCCTCATTCTTCGGAGCTGGATTTTAGTAATAAAGAGGACATAGCACTTAAAAGGCTCCCGCCAAAAATGTAAAGCTGATGGCAAATATCCTTATGCCCCAAATCGTAGCACTCTAGAATCAATATGAAGTGTTCTAAATTTAATCTTGAAAAAATATTTAAGGTCAGAGTATATGAATATATCCTTCTCAATTTCAATGTCTATGCCAAACCACAGAGCTAAGGCTGGACTTTCAGATTACACATTTCCATAAAAGGCCTTCCCATGAGTTTAACATGGGTGAATCATGCAAATTCTCTGACAGAATAAATTCTGAAGTTAACTCTTCTGAAGGATACCAAATAAAATTGTATTTTGATTATATATACTCATTGTACTCATTCAGTATACATTTGCTGAAGTAATGGAGAATTTATTTTGAGGACATGTGCATATTATATGCACAGACACACACATCAAAAAATGTCTGGAAAGGAATGTCTGGCAAGATATATGGCAAAATAATGTTAGTAGTTATTTATGGAGAGTGGGGTTAGAGGTGAATGTTTTGTTTATTGGCTATCTTTATTTCCCAGTTGTTTTTTGTTTTTTTTTTTCAAAGTAAGTATTCCTTGGGCAATTTTAAAAATTAAAAATACAGAAAGCAAGCAAGAAAAAAAAATCACCCAGGTTTATACGATAGTGATACTAACTACCTTATCATCTGAATTCACACACCTCGTCCCATTTTAAGTCCTGTCAGAGAGCCTGAGCCAAAAGTATGGGCATAAGATACTGGGGAGCTAGCCCAGAGTCCTCACTCTCTAGCCTTTAGTCTGCCTCTATATGGAGAATGCTATCCTGTGACCCACTGAATGGACATTGAACTCTAACATGATAGCTTTGAATATGTCATTGACTGCTTGGGACTGCCTTACAATTCCAACCCTGGGTTCCATCCTGAGAGACTGACCTCCTTTCCGGGTATTTGTCAGGAATCTAGAGATTAACGTAGCATTTTACTCTTCAGGCAAAGCCTGCACTCCCTCAATCCCCATTCACTAGGTGCTCTGTATGGATAAACATTTTGTGATTTGCTCATAGGACTGACCACCTGGACCTGCATGTACACAGGCAGGTTAAGGAATGTTGTTTGTAAGACTTATGCTCTGTGATTAACCTTAGGAGCCTAATTGTTTAAAATATATTATCTGGGGGCACCTAGGCGGCTCAGTCAGTTAAACATCTGTCTTTGTCTCAGGTCATGATCCCAGGGTCCTGGGATTGGAAGGCTCTGCGCTCAGCGGGGAGTTTCCTTGAGATTTTCTCTCCTCCCTCTGCCCCTATGTGCACCACGCTCTCTTCCTCTCCCTCTCTCTCTCTCTCTCTCTCTCTCTCTCTCTCTCTCTCTCTCTCTCTCTCTCTCTCCCCCCTACATATTCTCTCAAATAAATAAATAAAATCTTAAAAAAAAATATGTATCATCTGGCCTCTAGGTCAGAACTGGCCCTTCTGTTGTGGACGCCAAAAGCTACAAATCTTGTCTCACGCCCCCTCCTGCTCCAGGCTGGCCTTCCCCACTCCCACCAATGGAATCCAGAGGGTGAGGCAGACACATATAGCCTAGGCTCCTTGAAAATAAAGAAACATGATAACATTTCCATTTTATCATGGAATGCAGCTCCCTCCAAACTGCACGTAGGCAAGCATATATTTAATTTCAAACCCTACTACTTGCCCTATAAATACGGCACTTATAAAAATGGTCGGTTGAGGGCGCCTGGGTGGCTCAGTGGGTTAAAGCCGCTGCCTTCGGCTCAGGTCATGATGATCCCAGGGTCCTGGAATCGAGGCCCACATCGGGCTTCCTGCTCAGCGGGGAGCCTGCTTCCTCCTCTCTCTCTCTCTCCTGCCTCTGCCTACTTGTAATCTCTCTCTGTGTGTCAAATGAATAAATAAAATCTTTAAAAAAAAAAAAAAAAATGGTCGGTTGGAATTCTCACCCAGGCCTCTCAAACAGGACTCCAGCCTGGCTGTTTCCACGGGGCTTCCCTAGCTGATGAGGTTGGATGTTGTAAGTACCTGATTTGATATAACTTTTGCCTTATTCTCTTGTATTGCCTACTATTACCTTAATCTATGTGTTGATTCCTTTCCTCTTCAGTTTCTATTAAGTTTCTATAATCGTAATAAAATTTTCTTTCCTTTTCAAAACTGAAGCACGGTTGTGGTGAATCTTTTGCAGAACACTAGGTTGGAAGCTTTAAGAGAGCACTGGTCTTTGTTTTGTTCACTGCTTTGTCCCAAGAGCCAGAAGAATGCCTGGCACATAATAGATTTTCAAGACTTTGAAATAATGTCTTCTGTATAGGAGGAAATGGCTTAGTCTCTTACAGACCACACAAAATAATAATCTCTTTATATTCTAGGACAAGAATATCTCCTTTGCTTTCTCCCTCATTCTCCACCCACAGTTATCACATCTCCTGGAAGAAGAATGCTGATTAGTTAGTCAGAAACTTGGACAATGACTGAGTTTTCTAGGCACGGAGTGTTCAAAGAAGTTAAAGCTCAGTAAAAGGTTAGTTCTTGAGTGAATGGCCTCCCCTCAAGTATCTTCCTTCCACATTCTCTCTCACCCTGTGACTCCATTTCCCTGCTGCTAGAAGTAGATACCTGACCTACTTTTCCTTGTATTTGAACTGATTACAGGTCCAGGACTCAGGTTTAGTATTTGGAGGGGACTGGGAGTTCTATGAGGACAGAGACCTTGTCAGTTTCTGCTCTCAATTATGTTCTCAGCACCTAGCATAGTGCCTGGCCTCTCTCTCTCTTTGTTTCTCTGTCTCTTGTCTCTGTCTCTGTCTCTCTGGCTCTCTCATCTATCTACAGAGAAAGGTTGTTTTAAGTAAATCAATGTGGTTGGGATGCCTGTGTGGCTCAATCGTTAACCATCTGCCTTCGGCTCAGGTCTTAATCCCAGGATTCTGGGATGGATCCCCACATCAGGCTTCCTGCTCAACAGGAGACCTGCTTCTCCTTCTCCCATTCACCGTGCTTGTGTTACCTCTCTCTCTCACTCTCTCTCTCTCTCTCTCTCTCTCTCTCTCTGTGTCAAATAAATAAAATCTTAAAAAAAAATAAAATAAAAAATAAGTGAATGAATGTGGAAAGATAGAGCTCAAACCATGCTTTGGATAATTTAGGAGAAAGGAGACTTTCACATGATCTAGCTTAGCATATCAGATAACTACTTTGAGGTATGGGGTCAAAATCTGCTCATTGTTAAATGCCACTTTACCTTCTATGTGTTGGTCATTGAACTGGGCATACATTTCCATCAAGAACCTTGAAGTTTTACTGGGTTCTCTGATTATAATATCATTTAAGTGCCTCAATCTCATCCTATTTTCCAACATGAGTCATTTTTTTTTAAAGTTCTAGCATTTATACAAGAATTATGGTCAGGCTTCTTAAAGGAGACCTATCAGGACAGAGTCTAGCCTTTGAAAAAGCTTATTGATTTGAGATATGGAGCCTTGTAAAATTACAGACCCCTGTCCCTGGCACTAGCTAAGCCTCTGAAAGCGTCACAGCTGGCCAGGCTATGGTGGTTAAGTTGTGATTGCCTGAGGTGGAGTTTCTCAAACTTTAATGTGCTTATTAACCCCCTGCGAATTTATTAAAATGTGTATTTTGATTTAGTAGGACCGCAGTGGAGCCTGAAGTCCTGCGTTTCTAACAAGCTTGTCCATAGACCACCCTTTGAGTAGCAAACCCTGACTCCCTCTTCCTCCCATATTCAGGAGTTGCTTTTGTCCCACACAAGTAGAGCAAAAACAGTTTTTGAAAGTGGCAAGCTATTTAAGTTTATGTCTCTGTTTAATTACTTTTTTTGAAAAAACTAATATTCGGGTAAAGTCCTTTTCTTCAGTATTTGTTAAGCAACTACCCAGGAACAGAGTGAATTTTTTTTTCTTTAGATTTATTTATTTATTTTAGAGAAAGAGCACAGGTAAGAGCAGGAGTAAGAGGAGTAGAGGGAGAGGGAGAGAGAATCTCAAGCAGACTCCACATTGAGCACAGAGCCTGGGGTGGGCTCATCCCGGGACCCTGAGATCACAACCTGAGCCAAAACTGAGAGTTGGATATTTAACCGAATGAGCCACCGAGGCTCCCAAAGAGTGAATTTTTAAAAAAATCATCTGTTCTTTCTTCTGCAGAGGCTTGATTTTGAAATCTTAATCTACTTAAATATCCTACATTTTGATCAGTATAAATGTAACCAAATCCAACCTGTGAGAAAGCTGGGATATTATTTCTTTGTTTCCAGTACAGTTTAGGGTGAACACATTGCATATTAAGCAAGGAATCTGATTTGAGATTAGAGTACTTCTTTCTCTCAGCACAATTTTTATCATGCTATTATTACTCTCTTTTTTCTCAGCATTAGCTCATCATTCTTTTGATTTTTTTTATTTTGCTATGTCAAATTGATGGCTATTTGGCCAAAAAAAAAATCTTACAATTCATTTCACAGTCTTTTCCTTAGTTATTTTACTATAGGCCTGAGAACTGTATAACAGTTGAGAGTGGTAATAAACATGATTATGTTTGCAAAGGACCCATGAGTCAATTTTAATTGCTTCTTCTGATTTGTAACTACTTAATCAGACTGGAAGCAGTCATCAGGCAGAAGAGGGCTCATGTGGCCACCAGATCCTAACCTACAGCAACAGCGGGTGCGAAGAAAAGGTCAGAAATAAGAACATGACATTTGGGGGGACACTACAAATAGTTCAAGATGGTGCATCCAAGATTGCTGTAAGAGGACAGAGAGAGAGGAGGCTCATTCAGAAAGGCCTTGCATGCCATGCCAAGGAAGTTTTCTTTAAACCTGAGGCCACTGAAAGATTCAATCAAGGGAATGTGCTCAGGTTTGTATTTTTGGATTATCTTTTGATGTAGTGTGGGAAATGTGTGTCCTGGGGAAAGAGTGGCAAGAATAGAAGCAAGAAAACCTATTGAATGGTTGTTTGCTAATCTAGGTTTGATAATAGGGTTGCTGGAATTAAAGTAACAGAAAAGATGGAGAGAAATGAGTGGATTTCTCAGGGGTAGAATGGACCCATTAACTGGATGTAGGGCTAACAAGGGGAGGCAACCTCAAAAGACACATAGTTATCCCTCTCCCTAATGACCTGTGAAGAACATGGAAAATAGAACCTCATGGTGTGCAAACTTGAGGTACTGGAGAAGAGTAATTTAAGGTGGGATGGGTAATAGTAATCAGCATGTATGCTTTTACAAAGTGACATCTATAAAGGAGGGTTGAGAGGAGAAACATGCTTAGTTTGGAATTGTTTTTAGGATATAATTTTTTGAAAAGCAGCTTGAGAATCTCAAGAACAAGATATGGGAACAGAAAGTGATCCTTGTACAAACCAAGGTGTTGCTGACTTAAAGCAACCCAAATAATTTGCCAGGTCTCATGACACTGGAACATTGTAAGACGTTGTGAAATCTCAGTCTTCTCATGCACAGCAAAGAACTAACATTTATTATTTCCAGTTAAATCTTTCCAAAGCTCAGCGGCGTGTTTCTCTTTCCGGGGATTCTCTGTATCTTGGCAGCGGGACTGGTTTCTACCTAGTCCGCCTCTGGCAGCTGCATACACTGTTCGCCGGTCCTTTGCACCGCAGGCCCCCAGCTCCTGGGCAGCTGCTCCGGCCCGCTCGCCTCCCCTGGCAACAGACCTATGGCCGAACGTGGGGAACTCGATCTGACCGGCGCCAAACAGAACACCGGAGTGTGGCTGGTCAAGGTTCCTAAATATTTATCACAGCAATGGGCTAAAGCCCCTGGAAAAGGCAACGTTGGGAAACTATGGATTGCCAAGAGTCAAGGAAGGACTGAGGTGTCATTTACTTTGAATGAGGATCTTGCAAATATTCACGACATTGGTGGAAAACCAGCATCAGTCAGCACTCCTAGAGATCTGTTTGTCTTACAAAGTGTTGGTGGACAGACATTAACAGTCTTTACTGAGAGCTCATCAGACAAACTTTCATTGGAAGAAATAGTGGTACAAAGAGCTGACTGCCGACCTGCGCCCAGTGAAAACTACATGAGACTAAAGAGATTGCAAATAGAAGAATCTTCCAAACCTGTAAGGCTATCGCAACAACTGAACAAAGTTGTGACAACCAATCATAAACCTGTAGCTAATCATCAGTATAATATTGAATATGAAAGGAAAAAGAAAGAAGATGGAAAACGAGCTCGAGCTGATAAACAACATGTTTTAGACATGCTATTTTCGGCATTTGAGAAACATCAATATTATAATCTTAAGGACTTGGTGGACATCACAAAACAACCTGTGGGATACCTAAAGGAAATCTTGAAAGAAATTGGCGTTCAGAATGTAAAAGGGACCCACAAAAACACATGGGAGCTGAAGCCAGAGTATAGACATTATCAAGGAGAAGAAAAGAGTGATTAAGAAGACTCTTTGCCAGCATGCTGACAGAACAACTAAAGGGCGGTGCACTGAGGAAGCACCGCTGACACTCAAATACTTGAGTACCATCTGGTGTAGGGGTCAAATGACTGGAACTTTAATTTCCTTAGGTAAATTTTTTAAACAGTAATTCTTGTAAAGTTACTCAAGTGTTTTTTTGAGGAAAACATTTATTTATAGGCTTGTCTTAAACTAGATTATTTGGAATGGGCTGAGGGGTTAGGGGGTAAGAAGGTTTTTTCTTTTTAAATACTGACTTTTAAAATGTAAAACTAGGAAATGTTTTCTAAATGAGGACTCCCTGTCCTTGTTTCATCTCTGAGGACCTGAGGTACAGGATACAAATCCGAAGTGAATGGCAAAGCAAGAAAAAAGCAGTCAACTACAGAAACTCTTAAAGGGGGAATAAAAAAACCAAAGTTCCTTATTCTGAACTTGTCAAAGAAAAAAAAAATCTTTCCAAAGCTCTATGTTAAGAATTTATTGGGAAGTAAAGATTACACAAAATTTTTATTTATTCATTCATTCATTCATTCGTTTATTCATTATTCATATATTTTAGAGGGAGAGTGCACAAGCAGGGGGAGGAGCAGAGGGAGAGGGACGAGCAGACTCCTTGCTGAGCACAGAGCCCACCACAGATGCTGGAAACTGAGATCACGACCCAGGCTAAAACCAAGAGTCGGAGGCTGAACCAACTAGCCACCCAGGCACCCCCTACACAAAATTTTGTTAAAATGGTCAAAAGAGAGAAACAAGTAATCACAAAAGAAATACAAGTGACTAGTTAGTACATGAGAAATACTACATTGTATAATATAAACTATAATGAGATATCATGTGATGCTCATCTGATTGGCAAGCATTTTGGGGAGAGGGGTAGAGGGAGAGGAGGAGAGAGAGAATCCTAGGCAAGTTCCCTGCCCAGTATGGAGCCCCATGCGGGGCTCAATCTCACAACTCTGAGATCATGACCTGAGCCGAAATCAAGTGTCAGATGCTTAACTGAGACACAGAGGCACCCCCAAACATTTTTAAAACACAGAACAATAATACCCTTTATTGACAATGATGTGAAGGGACATGATCATACAGTTCTGGTCAAATTGCTACAATCTTTTGTAGGATAATTAATCAATTTGGTTAAAAAAATTTAACCTGGTAGTTTCACTTTTAGGAATTTGCCCTAAAGAAACAAGCAGAAGTGTAAAATTATTTATGTATAAAGACACTCATGAAGGCAATTTTCTAATAGTGAAAAACTGTAAACAACATGTCAATTCAACAAAAAGGGAATTTGTTACATAAATCATGGCAGTTTAGCATAGTATCTACAAGTATAGGAATGGAGCCAAACTACTTGAATTTGAATCCCAACCCCACCACCTCCATGCTGTGGGAACTTGGCCAAGTTGACTATCTTCTGGGTAGCTCAGTTTCCCCACCTATAAAATGGGATTGTTGTAAGAATCAAATTATTTAATACATGGATAATTTATAGAACTGTGCTTGGGGCATACTAAATTGTCACAATAAGCATTAATAATGCTCATGGTGTTAGTATGACCGCCAATGCTCAGCATGAAAGAGACCTGCAATTACTCCATATTAATAGATTGTAAAAGAAGGTTAAGTCTCCATCTGGGGACCTTTGATGGTGGTAGGAAGATCTGAGTGTTGGGGGTTCTTGTACAAAATGTGGGTTCTGGGAAGAAGAACAGCCAGGGGAAGGGGAGAAGTGTATCAAAAGAGGGAGCAACAGGATACCCATGACAAACAAGTTCTGTTTGACACTCTTGCCTGGCTCGGCTATGCTTATAGTATACATCTACCAGACCATCGGTAAATAAAGATTAAGCAATCAAGGGACGGGCTTTTATTCTTGAGGAAGTATGACACTCAGGACAACTCAGCATTTAACAATGGCTCTGGATTGAGAGGATACAAGGTTTTTCTAGGTTGGCTTTTCAAGAGATGTATCAAGTTCTTCAAGTATTGTTTTTTACATTCGTATCACAGTAGGATGGTGACTGGACTTTGAAAGTTTCGAGTTGGATTTAGTTGATAGCCTTCCCCTGGATATCTGGGTTAAAAAAGCAAAAATTAGCCTTAGATTTCCTTTAACTCAGGGGTTCTCAAGCTTTTGTGTGCCATGGACTCCTTTGGCAGGCTAAATAAAACTTATGGACTTCTCCTCCAAATATTGTTTTAAAATGCATAAAATTCAGGGGCACCTGGGTGGCTCAGTCAGTTAAATGGCTGCCTTCAGCTCAGGTCATGATCCCAGGGTCCTGGGATGGAGCCCCACATTGGGCTCCCTGCTCGGTGGGGAGTCTGCTTCTCCCTCTCCTGCTTCCCCTACTTGGCTCTCTCTTTCTCTCTCTCCGTGTCAAATAAATAAATAAAATCTTTAAAAAAATAATAATAAAATGCATAAAATTTTAAAAAATAGGGTTACAAAGAAAACCAATTACATTAAAAAGAGTTATCACAGTTTAAAAGGAAATTATGATATACTAGGATATGTGAATTGTTATTGATGCATTAATAAGATCTGCAGGTCTAATAACTGCTGTGACTCTGAAAAGTGCTGAGGTATCTGTAACAACTCTTAATGAGACATAAAAATATCCCTGATTTCTATTGGTGGCAGGGTCATAGCCACTGCAAATACTAGTGGAGTTTGTTGTCTGCATTCATAATTCAAGAAATTGCTAAATTTCAGTTATAACTTAAGGAAAATAAAGGGGCAGTTTTCCCCCTCTCCAGATCCTATCCACAGACCCTGATCTAGTTTCAAGCTGTCCTGTCACAGATTAGCAAACTGCAGCCCAGTTTTGGGCCCCTGTAAATTGTCTGATTCTATAGCAAGCTAGTAGCAGATTGAAGCCCCAGAGCAATGACTGCTTCCTCATTCCAAACTGCTTCCTATTGACTGGAGCTCAAGGATCTAGTCTTAGAAACAACATATAAATGACGGAGGCTGAGCTAAATTATTCTGGAACAAAAACAAAATTCGGACTTATGCCACTTGGTTTTCTCTTTAAAAAGAACTTCTGAGAAGGACACCTGGGTGGCTCAGTGGGTTGAGCTTCTGAGGTGGTCATGATCTCAGGGTTGTGGGATCCAGAGCCCCTGGTCCAGCCCCGAGTCCAGCTCCGCAGTCAAGAGGGAGTCTGCTCGGGATTTTCCCTCTCCCTCCCCCTCTGCTCTCCCCATCCTCCCCCTCTCCCAGGCGTGCTCTCTCTTTCTCTCAAATGGATGAATAAACCTTTTTTTTTTTTTTAAAGAACTTCTGACAGAAATTATATTCTCTTCCCTAGATCCAGTGCGGTCAGTTTAAGCTATTTGCTGTTAAGTTATTTAGCCAAATATTTGATCAAGTAAGAGAGCCTCTGTGTTCTACTTCCAGAGTTCTTTTTTAGACATGCATGATTCTTTCAAACTTCAGTAAGATCCTGAGATCCATGAGTCAAAAGTCTAGAAATATAATTCTGAGACCACCTGTCTGTGAACTCCCTTAAAAAAACTGGATAACTTAACTCCTGTTATTTCAATGTCAAACAAGGAAGTATCCAATAAAGTTCTCCAAAGGTAAAATGATGTTTTTTTATTTTTTTTTATTTTTTATTTTTTTTAAAGATTTTATTTATTTATTTGACACAGAGAGATCAGATCACAAGTAGGCTGAGAGGCAGGCAGAGAGAGAGGAGGAAGCAGGCTCCCTGCTGAGCAGGGAGCCCGATACGGGCCTCAATCCCAGGACCCTGAGATCATGACCTGAGCCGAAGGCAGGGGCTTTAACCCACTGAGTCACCCAGGCACCCGGTAAAATGATGTTTGGCTACTCAATAATACTATAACCCAATTTTTAACATATTTTGATATCTCACCTAAATAGTCCAATGCACTTATGAAATCTGGTTGAGATGGAAGAAAAGTGTTCTAGAACATTCCTTCTCTTGCTAATTCTCAGACTTGATCTTAGGCTCTCCAATCTAACCCTATAGTCAGGCAGTAAGAACAAACATGTTCTTAAATGCCTTTTCCCTGCTGACAGTTGTCCTCGGCTGTATTAACTGTATCTTCTTTTCCATATTCTTGATGCTCTGGCATCTGGGGCCCTGTGCCCTGGGGACTGCCCCTCTGAGGGTTAACTAACTCCTAGAGGTAACAATTAGCCTGCCAGCACACCCCTGATCTGTAGAGCAACCACTGTAGAGTCCCTTCCCTCACCCAGCCCTTTTAGCAAATTCTAGTACTTCCTGGGCACCATCCCCTGCCCTAATCACTACAGGGCCAGGAACGAGACCACTGGGGACCTCCCCTATAAACCAGAACCCACAGAAATTATTCCGACTATCCAATCCTGAGTTTGTTCCACTTGCTTACCTTGCCTCACCCGCCCCTTCCCTCAAAACTGCAATCAAGTCTCCAGCCTGCAGTTCCCCCTTTCTGCCTGCTCATCTGGTTTTGGCGCTTCCCTGGGTGGCCCTGAGGGGCAGGCAGTACTTCCAGCGCTTCCTGTTTCTCGGGGACTATGAACATAAAAAAGTAACTTCTTTCTTCATGGCAGTCCTTTCTGCTTCTGTGTATCCAACGCACCCATTCACAACAAATCTCAGCACAGTTTTAGAACACAGACCTTAAAAGAGCAACAGCAAATAAGGTAGACCAAATCCTCACCTTGAAGTTTATATTTTATTTATTTATTTATTTATTTATTAAAGATTTTATTTATTTATTTGACACAGAGAGAGAGATTACAAGTAGGCAGAGAGGCAGGCAGAGAGACAGGGAGAGGAGGAAGCAGGCTCCCTGCTGAGCAGAGAGCCCAAAGCGGGCCTCGCTCCCAGGACCCTGAGATCATGACCTGAGCCGAAAGCAGAGGCTTTAACCCACTGAGCCACCCATGCGCCCTATTTATTTATTTTTAAGATTTAATTTATTTATTTGAGAGACAGCAAGAGAACATGAGAGGGGAGAGGGTCAGAGGGAGAAGCAGACTCCCCATGGAGAGCCCGACGTGGGACTTGATTCTGGAACTCCAGGATCATGACCTGAGTCAAAGGCAGTCGCTTAACCAACTGAGCCACCTAGGTGCCGTAAAGTTTATATTTTAATCTAGGGTTTATAAGTTTGTGTGGAGAGGAGGGCTATAAAGTAAATTGAACCTAGGTATGACCAAGCCCCATTCTGTTCTTTTTCAACTGGTTATGGTTATATCCTGCTAATCTAATCTATGGAGTAAAGGTGGTCGATGAGATTTGGGGAATCAGAGAATTGAATCCTATTTCTCTTCTGCCTGGGCAAAGGCCAGACTCTGCTTGGACAAGGCTCCACCTACTAATGTCTGGGTGGGCCAAGGAAATAGGGCCAGAATAGGATCATTGTAATTTTATTTTGCCAGATGATTAGGAGAAGGCAAGATGATTAGGAAGAGTTGCTAATCCCTTTCCCAAGGACTTCCTGCGTCTCCAAACTCCCAAAACTCTCATGGGATGATGACAGACACCATTTTAAAAATTAAATAAAGGGTCAGTTCGATCTTACAGAGCAGTATAGAATGGGTGAACAAAAGTAACACCTTGATCTGGCTAACCCCTCTCCCAACCCTCCAGGGGAAGAGGCCCTTATTGAGTTAGGCCTTTTGCTTGGGCACCTCTTAAGGTGCTTTCCTCACTTTCTCTGTTCTTCCCAGACATCTTCCGCTTCTTGTGTCTGCTTCCCAGGCTGGTGTGCCATTCTGCTCCCTCAGGAGGAGAGCTACTTTCTACTTCTCCCCAAATGGGGTTCTTGAAATGAAATCTATCTTTACTCCAGCTCTACCGTCTTGGGGCAGGTAGATTCTGAAAGCCTCTTGAGTTAGAGAGGTAATAGACTGATTCCACAGCTGGTCTCCCCACAGCCAGAGCTGGAGCTAATCTCCTCACCAGTTCCCTTAGAGGAGAAACATCTCAGCAAAGCACACATTTGGTTTTTTTTACAAAGACAACACAGTCTAGCCCCACATGGGGAAGTATATTCCTCTCATTAACATGGGCTTTTGTTCTTTGCAAATTCATAATTCTTGCTTTATTTTCCTAAGGAGCCTTGAACTACTGCCTGAGCTTGGTTACATCATGGGTCAGGGTGTCAGCTGTGAGTCACTGAGACAGCTTTCTGATCCCCAAATCTCTTGTCCAATAGAAGGGAGAACAGGAAGAAACATGTTTGAGCTCATTCCTCCTGTTTGTGGTTTTTTTCTTTGTTCATATTTTCGTTCTTTCATAATACATCCTAAGAAGGTATAGACAATTAGGTGGGGCTAAGGGAAAAGTAGTATTAGGTGAGATAATTCTTTGACTTGTCTGTCAGGGTCCTGCAGGAAACAGCTGGTTTGCACAAAGGTTTCATTGAAGATAGTGTAATAAAGGGAGTATTTACAGAGGTGCAAACAGACTTAAGAAAAACCAACAAGGAAGCCTGAAGACAAGGGACAAGCAAGGGGGCACTCAGCACTGCACGTGGGCCTGTATAAGTAAGTGGGCGTGGTGTTACTTGACCCTGGGAGAATTCCAGCTGTGGAAGAGGGGTCATTCAAACCTTGCTGTGGCAAAGGAATGCATGACTGCAAAAACCCTGGCCTGGGAAGGAGGCAGAAAAAGACAAGGTGGACCTCTCTTTCTTCCTGTCCTCTAATCTCCTTCTTCAGCACATTTGCCAAAGCCCATTGGAAGTCAATCTGCAAGGAGCCTGCCAGGACAGAAGGCAAGGCGAAGAAGGATGGAGAATGGAGGGGCACATAGAGTAACTGACACACAGTCAATATTTGAAAATTTAAATAATGGTCCACTTATCCCATAAAGCAAACCACTAGGCACAGTTTATTATACTTTACATTAGAATAGTGGACTTCTGTATGCACCAAAAGAAATGTAACAATACCTCATGCACCTAGGACACCTGGTTCCTGATCTCATGATGGGTCCCTATCCCTTCATGCCCTATCTCTTTACTCTGTATTCTATGTCTGTCAAGGACAAAACAAAACAAAAATCTATGCCGACATGTGCATGCTTGAAGCATCACAGGTTTTTAGGAAGGCTAGCCTGTGGTGTTCATTGTCCCACCCCTACCCTCTGCCTTCCCCCACACACATCAGGAATCCCTTTGATAGCATTCTGACAGATTATCTAGTCTGACTTTGGCGACAAATTGTTTAGCATCTCCCAAGGGAAACTTCTATCATTGAACAACTGTTTAAAAAAGTTGTTAATACTAAGCCACAACAATATTTTTAAAAATGTTTCTCTTTCAAGTGACAAGTTTTATCAAAGTTAGGTCCTTAAAGGATGTTAAGAAACAAATGGAAACCAGGCTTGAAAATTGCCTGAGCAGACAAAACCAGTTTAGCCATATAAGCAAAGCTTAATTTAGCTCACTTTGTAAGACTAATTTGACAAAGGTCATTTCTGGCTTATGCCTCTGGAAATCATAACCAAAACTTGAACTGTTTTGCAAGATTGATATGAGATAATCACTGATCAATTCCCTATCTTTTATGAAAATCTAATATTAAAACCAGTCTGAGGGCTGCCTGGGTGACTCAGATGGTTAAGCATCTGCCTTTAGCTCTGGTCATGATCTCGGGGGTCCTGGGATCCAGCCCCATGTCGGGCTCTCTGCTAAGGTGGGGAGCCTGTTTCTCCCTCTCCCTCTGCCTGCCTCTTCCTCTGCTTATGCTCTTTCTCTCTCTCTGTCAGATAAATAAATTTTTAAAAAATCTTTTAAAAAAATTACTGTGAAAAACTAATAGTCACTGCTTTCTCACTACATAAGCTGCTTTATAATAATATACCTGTGCCCCTGAACTTCATTCCATGTTTTGGTTTGAATGCTCCTAGCCTGCAAACTATCTTTTTGCTGTGTGCCCAATAAATAAACTTTTACTAATAACTACTTCCATGATTCATTGGTTTTCTGTTCTTTCTGAACTTTTGACAAGAACAACTTAAAAGTTGAAATCCTCTCAGTTTAGCTTGTAAGTGCAAGATAATTTGACACCATCTGTACCACTTGGCCATGTTTTCATTCTCATGAAATGTTTTGTTAAATGGAATCTGGAATCCCAGAGATTCTTATTTGCTGCTTCTGTGGAGCAAAATAAGCTCAAGAGTATAGTACAGTTAGTTGTTGAGTTAAGGAGGTGAAGAAGTTCACTGGGGACAAGGAATAGCTACTTTAAGGGAAAAGAGAAGGGACACAATGACATTGTTCAAAAATTACTAGTTGAAGATCACAAAGGAAGAGAAACAGCATAAAATTAAACAGGGAATGTTTGCAGCACTCAGGAGCCAAAAAAGTAAAAAAAAAATAATAAAATGGGAAGATTCAGTGATAGTTTCTGTTCATTCTTACGGGTTTACTTGTACCCTTTTCCACCCTGCTGTGTGTCCTGGAAGGCTGACTTATATAGACTACATCAACTACCCTCTGGCATCTGATAAGGGTCAGCCATTTGGGACCCTGGACAGGAGATTGGAGGGGAGGAGAGTAAGACTGGAATTCATCCTGCCTCTCATTCTTCCTCCCTGTGAGGTCGCTGCAGGCTCAACTCAAGGCAGAGCCTCAGGCGGACTGCCCTCTTTACACAGTTCTCTCTCTGGATTCCAAACCCTTGTGGTTTCCTACACCCTGCCCACAACTTTGCAAATAGTCTCTTTCATTATTAAATTGCGCAATTGGAATGTGCCATCTATTTCTCGCCAGGACCCTAACACGCTCAGTCTGATTTATTTACTGAGTAACTACAAGATACCAAGGAAGAATAAAATGATAAATCAAACAGCTAATACTCTCAAGGGGGGCAGTCCGGGGAGTGGAGACAGCCACAGGAACAGAGGATTATATCACAGCTTGATAAATGAAGCAGAGAGGCATTGGATGGGGAGGTGGCTGAGTGGAGACATAAAACAGAGGCAAGGGCAGATTTGGAGAAGGTGTGTTGGTGGAGATGGGGTCAGAAAAATTCAAAGGCAAGGATTTGAGTAGAGGGATCAGGAGCTGGATGAGAAGTTTACAGCTATGGACATCAGAGCCGGTCAGGGTGTGGAAGAATGAGAGTGGAGGGTGAGGCTGGGCCAGACCACAGAAAGCCTCACACTGCAAGCAGGGGTCCTTCTTTTCCATGTGCTTATTCTCCCTCTCTTTCTCTCTCCACCAAGGGAAAAATAATGACAGGTGAAGTGTGCAGCCTCCTGCTCTTAATCTTTAATCCTGCTCTACTGCCAGGGCTTGACACTCCTACTTCCTTGGTCTTTTCTGTTGAAAATCACTTCCACACACCACCTGCACATCCCAAGGTCTTTCAAAATGGCAACAAAACAATATGGTAAACTAGTCCTTGGAGATGAGCTGTAGGAGAAGGCTAGAAGTGAACGTCCCCAAATGCATTCTAGAAGCCCTAACAACCAGAGCCACGTTTTTTGGGTTGTTTTTGTTTTTAAGATTTTATTTGACAGAGAGAGGGCACAGGCAGGGGGAGCAGCAGGCAGAGGGAGAGGGAGAAGCAGGCTCCCTACTGAGTGAGGACCCCATACCGGGCTCCATTCCAGGAGAAACCGACTGAGCCACCCAGGCGCCCCGAGAGACACGTTTTCTTTAACAGCAGCAGACAACAGTCTACTAATGGAAAGTGTAACGGTGATGCTGGAAAGAGCGCAGAGAGGAAAGCTTCATCAAAGTGGAGCTTTTGGTCCAGAATTTATCACACTGTATTGTCAAATCCGGGGTCCAGGAGATGTCTGTCTTCCCTCTCTAAAGTGCAAACTGCAAGGACTTTCCTTTTAGGTAGGGCCTCCTGGGCACATTCCTGGCATTGATAGAAGTCAGCCAGTCTTCAGGGCTGGGGCTCTGCAGGCTTCGTTAATCAAAATCAACACACAATCCCATCCTCTCTTCTCAAAACCTAGCAGTAGCCCTACTGCCTTAGTCATCCCACACATAAGAGACACAGATGGAGTTAAAAGCAAGAGGTGGGTATGTAGTCCTTCCCGCTCTCGCTCGGAACAACGAACTGGATCGGTTATTGGACTCCGGGCCCGCGGGCGGCCCGAGATTCCAGCCGGCTGGCGGGGAAGCCCCTCCTCCCGGGCGGAGGCAACTCCCAGGAGTCGAAGCCCGCCCCGGAGCCAGAACCTTAAGGCCGCCGCCGCCGCCGCCGCCGCCTGGCAGAGTTCTTGGGGCTGGCTATGGGCTCTGATGGCCATGGAGGGCTACAAGGGCTTTCTGGGGCTGCTGGTGTCGTCGCTGCTCGTCGGCTTTCTGTCCGTGATCTTCACCCTCATCTGGGTCCTCCACTACCGGGAGGGACTCGGCTGGGATGGGACCGCGCTCGAGTTTAACTGGCACCCGGTGTTCATGGTCACTGGCTTCGTCTTCATCCAGGGCATCGGTACTGGGCATCTCCTGGGGGGCAGCGGGGAGGGACGCGCCGGCCGGGGTCCCGAGCGATCGCTCTCAGCCAAGTGGGGCCGAAGCGGGCGAGCGAGCGGGTGAGGGGGGCGCGCGGGGCGTG
>LNAC01000365.1:1613416-1668576 GCA_002007465.1 Ailurus styani | reverse complement strand
TGGGCTAGCGGGCAGTGGCGGCCCTGGGGCGCGCGCGGGGCCCGGGGATCGCCGCCAGACGCCTTGGGGAGCGGGGAGAGCTGAGCACCGCTGCAGCCCGGCCGGGGGCCCGCTGCGCCGGCCCCGCTGGGTTAACCCTTTGCTGCGAGGGGCGGGGGCGCACTGGCAGCACCCCCTGACACCAGAAGCCCGGACGCGGGACGGAGGCTGGAGTGCCGAGCCTCCCTGGCCCCGGAGCCCCGAAAGTCGCCCCCTGTGGACGGAGCCTGCGCGGTCGCTGGCGCAGAGAGGCGCTTCAGGCGAGGCCTTTCTCGGAACTTTCTCCCGGGCTGCAGATAAGGAGAGAAAGGCGGCAGGGAAAGTGGTGGGGCGAGAATTTGTCGGTTCCTGTCCCAGCCTCGGTCTTGAGTGAAGGGGCCGGTCAGCCGGGGGCCGGGGTGAGTAAAGCATCAGCTCTGGTTTCACTCCGCGTAGAGGGTTCAGTTCAGTCCGGCCCGGGAAGCCTCCGGGACTCAAAGGGGTGTTAGGCTGCCTTGCCTGGTCATTGGACGTTCTTGAGCCCAACTTGTTTTTGTGGCTGCGGACCAGCGAAATTTCCTCCGCGGGCCTTCCTGTCAGGCGCTGGCCCCCGAATCGGGCGGGAGATGCTAGGTGGGGGGCTGCGGCCGCCCGGCTCCCAGAGCGCGTGGGCTTGAGACATCGCTGGGCTTTGCTGTGTCCGCGTTTGGCCCCGCACGAGCCAGCTCCCGGCCTGCGCTCTGGGATGAAGCGACCGAGAGGGAGGAGGGTGCAGTCGATGGCACATATTGTTTGGGTTTTTGTTTTGGGGTATAATTGACACATAATATGTTTCATGTGCATAACATGGCCAGGTGTATGATTATATGTAGGATTTATAAATCGAAATGGTCACCACAGTAAGTCTAGTTAGCATCCACCAGCTCACATGACTACACATTTTTTTTCTTGTGATAAAAACTTCGAAGATGTACTCTCAGCGACTTTTAAGATCCACTTTCTCAGCTACGGCTCAAATATACAATATGATATTTTTCATGTAGTCACCATGCTCGTACTGGAAGTTTGTACCTTTTGACCACCTTCACCCACTTTGCCTGTGCACCCCCTTCTCCCCGCCATCCAGGGCAGGTTTTTTTTTTTTTTTTAAGATTTCATTTATTTACTTGACAGGCAGAGAGAGATCACAAGTAGGCAGAGAGGCAGGCAGAGAGAGAGAGGAGGAAGCAGGCTCCCTGCCGAGCAGGGAGACCGATGCGGGGCTCAATCCCAGGACCCTGAGATCATGAACTGAGCTGAAGGCAGAGACTTTAACCCACTGAGCCACCCAGGCGCCCCTCCAGGGCAGTTTTTACTGTGGGTTGTGTAGTGCCACTCAGCGTCCTGACAGTTTCCTTCCTCTGCTGTTTGGCTGGAGGAAGCTCTAGCTAGTGGTGCAAACGCCATTTATTTGCCACTTTTCAAAAAGTGGAGTCAAGGCCTGGCAGATAAAGTATTTAGAAGAAGGTAGAAAGAGGTGGGTGGGGGCTTATAGCTCGGAAAACAATGGAGAGAAACGTAAAAGCTTCAGAAAGAGGTACCCACCAGCTGAAACCTCTAAGCCTTGTCTCGGAGCAGGCTTTGTCTCCAAAACAAACAAGCTAGCAAAAGAGCTCCAACCTCATTCACAAAGAAAAGATTTTTGTTTCTGCATCAAACTTGTGCTGCTGCCTTGGGCGGATGTGGCCAGCACCCTTCCATGCTGGGATGCAGTGTTATTCAGGCTTAGTCCACCTGGGCTGCCATAGGCATGGGGGTGTGAGGGCCGTCAGCCAGCCAAGTTACGTAAGTCCCGCTGATTTTGCCACTGACCGAAAATGAGAAAAACATACTCAAGTTCCAAAGTCGTTGTCATCAGACACGCTCTTTCCTTCATGGTGGAGGCCTTAAGTGTGGCCAGAGCTGTCAACATCTTCTATTTGCTCAAAGTGGTAGAAACAATTTCTTCATCTCTTCCAACCAGCACTTCAGAGCAGCTCCTAATACCAAGGAACTTTCCAGAGTCTTCTCATAATTGTGAGGGTAAGGGAAACACAGATGATACTATTGTTTCCTGACTGACCAAAGAGGAGATAGTCACAAAACAGTCACTAACATTTATTGAGTGCTTTCTGTGTGCCCACTAAGTGCGTTCTTTCACAGGTATTTAAGAATAAACCAAGGCACAGAGCAGTTAATATGTACCCGTGGAAGTAGTATGTTTTCAGTGGCCTTATTTTCAGGGTTCATTTCTCTGCCTTTATTGGCAATATGCTTACTTTCTGCGAAATATTCTTAAGAGAAGCAAAAACTGTATCTAAAATACACCTTGAAGTTCTTTATTCCTGTTAGAGTCCATTAGAGTTTTCCTAAAAGGATTTCTAGTTTCTCTAAACTTTGGGCTTTTCTTAATCTGCCCATACTCACTTCGGGGCAAAAATAAGTGAATGGAGGGGTGCCTGAGATGCTCAGCCCATTAAGCATCCGGCTCTTAGGCTCTTAATTACGGCTCAGGTTGTGATCTCAGGGTTGTAACATCAAGCCCCACACAGGGGAGTCTCTCCCCCTCTCTTAAAAGAAAACCCCGAAACATGTAAATGGATATTTTGGAAATTGTCATCTATTTATTTTATGCAAACTTCGTTTTCTTAAAGCTTAGTTACGGTATTTGTATTCGTTTTAGAATGTCTGTCCTGTCAACACTCTCCATCCTGTTTACTATTTGGATTCCAGATTTGCAAAGCACTTTAATCAGATAATGCATTTAACTGACATAAACATAAGCTGCTTCCTACAGACAGGCGCATGCATAGTCAGGCGCATGCATAGTACTCCGGAGTTTTTTACAAATCTCAGTGGGCTAGCACCTCCTCGGGTCCAGCAGGGGAAAGATAAGCGTTCAATAGTTGACATTACAGGCCAGGAGGGAAACACACATTACAGACTAGTCATGCTAAACCAGGGCTTTTTTACTGTGTGTAATTGTTTCAGGGAGGAAATTTTTAAGTTTTGCTCTTTCAGATCTCTGGTAATGACCAGGATGCAACTGAGTTAGTGATGAACAAATATTTAGAGATGAGGAAGGGAAGGCTAAATTACAGTTACTACTCTAAGCATAAAATGCCTTACAAATACAATATGCAAACAGTAAACAATATTTAAAACCATTTGAGAACAAGTAAGAATCTTGTAAAACACCTTTAAGAAGTTAGCTCTGGAGTAAGCATAAAAGTTACAAAATAAATGTGAGTGCATGGGGGCGCACAGACACCTACACACACGTAGTCCAGATATATTTTGGGAAATACATGTATTCTAAAATAGAGTATAACCGACAATGGGATATCTAAAACTGAAATAAAACTTTAAAAGAATGGGATATCTAGTAAATGGGAATGAGGAAGAGTTTCACAGAGAACTTTAGAAGAGAAGGCTTTGTCCTTCTCTGAAAGGAATGTTTCCCATGAAGTAAGTACACTGCCAGGAAATCAGAGAAACAGCTCTTGAAAAGAAGGCTACAGAAAAGACTGAAACAAATAAGCCCTCTCAAAGTGGCAGTTGACCTTTTAAAAGATTCAGCAAGGTGGAATGTGTTATTTGGTAAAAGGTAGAAAATTCAAGTATGTAAATTTGGTGAATACAAGTCTCGGCAATTCTATCCTCCTTCCTTTTCCACATGTAGAACTCCATTTACTGTATAAACTGAGGGGAGAGAAATTGAATAATGATCTCAAGTTGGCTTTGTGAGAATATAACTACATTTCAGTAACATTTAAAAGACTAACAAAAAGAAATTGAGTACTTGTTAAAAGGCAGTTGGCGTATCTGATTAATGCATCTAAAAGTGACCACATTCCAGGTCCACTTAAGTGTATTTGAAAAGGCTCTTGGGGTAGAGCCTGGCAAAGACGACAATGGAGAAAGTGCCCCAGATACCTACTTGAAAACCAGCCTTGGGGGCACCACTGATCATAAAACCTACCAATTTTAGGGAAAGGAAGCTTTCTACAAAGCATAAGGACACAATTCAAGGCAACCCAAAACACGATTTTTTGTTATAAATAAATGCATGCAGATCTCTTTGTAATGAAACTAATAAAAATGTTATAGAAATGATTATTTTGCTCACCGTTCTATATCTGGCCCTAAAATAACACCTAGAACTGGCAGACGGTAGGCCAAGAAATAGTTATTGAATGAAGGAGTGATTAGTTCTGTACCTTCATTAAATTGTTAGCAACAAAATGCAATTTTATTCATTTGTGATGATAATGATAGCAACTAAGGTAAAAGTGCCCTCCCTTGCCCCGATGATTATCCTGTTTAGCCAGTTTGCCAGCACAGATTTATTAGGGAAGAACGAGCATCAGGTTATATTGGAAATGCATCTTACTTCTAAAGGTCTCAGGCACATAAGAGTGTTGCCACCTAAGTATGACCCGTGCCACCTCTTGTCTACCAAAGACATCAATTTTCCCTTATTCCTTTTGCATCATAAAGTTTCTTCCCACCTTTGGATTATTTCCAACATGTTCTAATTTCTGTCCTCTTAAAACCAACCACACTCTTAACCCTGTGTTCCCCCTTCAGCTACTGTTTCAGTTCTCTGCTTGCCTTATCACAGAACTTTTTTGGAAATTTTTGTCAACACCTGAAGTATTGACAAAAAATTATCTCCAATTCCTCTCCTCCATTCTCTCTTGAACCCACTCCAGTCAGACTTTTCTTCCACTGCTCCACAAAAATTGCTCTTAACATAGTTACCAGTGGCAAGCACGTAGCTAACTGCAGTGGTCTATTCTCAGCCCTCATTTTGCCGCATCAGAAAGCAGCATTTGGTGTAACTGACCTCCTTGGGACACTTCCTTCACTTGGCTTCCGAGACACCTGGTGCTCTTAGCTTTACTCTCTTCACTGGCTATGCCTTTTAGTGTCCTTTGCTCGTTCCTCCTCATCTCCCTGATCCTTTAAATTAACAGTGCCCAAAACTCCATCTTCTGACCACTTCTCCTTTCTTGATGCACTCATACTCTTGTGATCTCATTCAGTCTCGTGGCTTTCAGCGCCATCTGTTCGCTGAATCTGATATTTGTGTCTTTAGCTTGGACGTCTCCCCGGAACTCCAGACCCACATCTTCATCTGTCTACTCAGACTCTCTGTTTGGATGTCAACTAGACATGTCCAAACCTCGGCTCTCCATCTTCTTCACACCTCCAAAACCACTCACCAGACAGGTTTCCTGTCTCAGTAAATGGTAGCTTCATCCTTTCTGGACGTTCATATGCTCATTCTGGATTCCTCTTTTCCTGTGATACTTCTCATCCAATCCTTCAGAAAATTATATAGACTCCAAACTCAAAATACAGTATTATCCAGACTCTGACCATTGACTGTTTTATTTATTTATTCATTCATTGTCTGTCTTCTACTAAAATGTAAGCTTCCTTGTCTGTTTTCTTCACTGCTTCCATGGTGTGTAGAATGTTACCGAACATAATTCGATAAATATTTACTAAATTAATGAAAGTTTGGTCAGTCCTCTAAACCAGGGGCCATACCTACAAGGATGGCTTATAAAGTAAATATGAGAAGTGGTGTAGCACCCACTAGAGTGTCTTCCTCTGGTCAACCAAACATTCCGGTACACAAGACTGCCATGACCACACTGGACACCAGAGCTTGGCACCAGGGCAGCATTTGGTATTCTTTTTCAATGGGCATCCTTTCTGTAATTGTTCATGTAGCAGCCATATATCCCTCCATGAACCAGCCTCTCTCCAGGTGATGGTTCAGGGACCAGGAGACAAGAGCTGCATTGGTGGGATCAGAGCTTAAGGTCCCCATGCCCCACAGGAGCCAGTATCTTTTGTAATATTCTACAGACCTGGTTTCCAGTGTCCCTGAAGGGGATATACGGTGAGTTGAACAGTGGCCCCCAAGAAGACACATCCAGCTCCTAATCTTACAGACCTGTGAATGTGACTGTAGTGTCTTTGCAGATGTAAAGTTAAGGATCTCAAAATGAGATCATCCTTATTTAGAGTGGGGCCTAAATCCAATGACTTGTGACCTTAGAGAAGAGAAGACATGAGACCCAGACACAGAGAGGGGAAGGCAATGTGAAGATGGAGGCAGAGATTGGAATGATGTGTCTACAAGCCAAGGAACACCAAGAGTTGCCAGCAGCTACCAGAATTTAGGAGAGAAATATGGACTGGATTCTTCCTCAAAGCCTCCAGAAGAAACCAGTCCTGCTACGCACCTTGATTTTGGACTGCTGGCCTTCAGAATTGTGGGAGAAGACATTTCTATTGTTTGAAGACACACCGTTTGTGCTGATTTATTATGGTAGCCCTAGGAAACCCACCTATGGGATATAACAGTTATCATTGCACTCTGGGAACCCCAAAGTTTGGCTTTAGAAGGTATTTATAGATTTTTTTTTCTCCCAGTCCATCAGGAGGTCATTTTTGTCATAAATGGATGTTGCCTAATAACTTGGGTGTCAAGCCCCTGGTATCTGTTTATTAGGACAATTAACCAAAGGTCAGAAACTCATGCAGCAGAAAGTAAATGCCTGTGTGTGTGTGTGTGTGTGTGTGTGTGTGTTGAGGGTGGAGTGGGCATTGTAAAGAATTATTGCCTACTCTGGACAAAATAGGTAATCTCTTAGCTGCAATGAAATGTGGCCATATGGGGATGCCCAGACCAAAGTTGCTAGAGTTTCCTATTACCCAAGAGAACTGGTTCAATTTAAATGTAAACCAGCCACAAAACCAAAACAAAACACCCAAACATGATGCTGATCAAACAAAACACATCTATGGACCAAATCCAGTCCATACCTTCTGATTTACAAGTGACTTCTGCTAGAGCTTTTTATTTTGATTTTGTAGGATTTAAAATTTTCCCTTAAAAAGTAGAACAATCTTCTCTTTTAAGAAATTAGACCAGAAATCTTTGTTATAACTTCTTTTCTTCCTGTAGAAACTTTCTTAAAAGGCCAAAATAGACTTTGAAAAAACTATACAGACATAGGCCGTACTTTTCTAAGTTCATTCATTCAGTTTTCATATATCATCCTATTTAACTTGTATACTATTAATTAAGCACTTACTGTATGCCAGACACTGTGTAAAACAAATGAGTAAAATGTAGCCTTGCCTATAAGTTGTTGTCATTTGAGTTTGTTAGAGTCGAGTTATGGTTTTATTTTAGAAAACCTGAGCCCTAAATATTTAGAGCTGGCTAGGATTTGAAGTTCAGTGCCTAATTTTAGAGATCAAATGCCTGATCCAGGTCAGACAAAGAGGTGATGTCAGAGCCAGTACTATTTCTAATCTGTTAAAATAATGATACGAGGCATAAGAAAATATAGCTGATGTTTCTAACAATCCTAAATTTCTGGATATTTATAAATGTCTAGCAATTAATTGAATTTTTCTCCCTTCACACACTATTTGTCACAACTAGCTGCCTTTGTGATGATTTCAGTCACTTCAAAGAGATGCTTAAGTGCCAAGATACTAAAACAAATCTTCCAAATCATCCAAATTCCTTCCCTCATTTTGATTCTCTAAAGGATTTCAGTTACATGATATTCATTCAGTGAGACAGTTTGAATACACAGGCTTGTTTCAAAGCTTAAGATTCTTTTTTTTCCCCCAGTGGCATGTAGATTTCACTGGACTGGGACACACCGGGGACCCTCACCCATGGCAGAGAGTAGGGGTTAGGTTGAAGATAAAAATCTGATGGCCACTTGTGGTAGGACCACAAATTCTGGGGCTGTGCTGGATGAAGGGGACCCGAGGACCAGGTTGGCTGGTAACTGCGAAGCCCAACTTAACTGCTGGTTGCCTGCTCCCCAGAAGCTGGGGGAAGGCAAAGAGTCCAGGGGCTGCATGCAGAGCTGGGGATGCATAGGGTGCAGGAGGAGTCAGAAAAACTGGTCTGTTGGTTCGTGTGTTCCATCTGCTTTCCTAAGGACAAGTTACCACCAGGCTGGAGGAAACCTGGGTGGGTGGGCGGAAAGTGCACTGCCTAGAGCTGTGGCTGTGGCTGAGACAGGTACCACACTTCCAGAAACACCGAAGGTGCTCAGAGCTGCTGACTAGGGCTAAAGGGTGGGTAAGTGGGTCCATAGTGAGGCAGTCGGTTCCATAGGCACTGCTGGGGCCGCCTTGGAATTGACCACATTCTGGGTTCCCGGCCAAAGCAGCTGCTCAGCCCACGTAGTGCCGGGTTCTAAGCACTTGGCGTCCGAACATCTGTTTGGCCCTATCAGCCACCATGAGGGTGCCTGGGTGATTGTGTCCACAGGGCTCCTCTGCATGCCGAGGAGGTGAGTTCCTGGGTGAACATCCAGGCTTTGCTGGGGCGCAGCTGAGACAGCTGATGTCAGAGCGGTCAGGTCCCTCTGCTTTCGTGCAGAACTTTTCGTGTAGAACTTTTCTTGAGCTGCAGGAAAAGCTGCTGCTTCTCTTCCTCTCTTCTAGGGCCCAAAGCTTCTCCTGCAACTTCAGATTTGTTCTTTGGGCTCCTCTAGTGACATTCTCACTTCCAGCTCCTTTTTCTTCTCTGCTGCTCGTGCTTCATCATCTTCTGTTCCATCATCTTGTCCACCTCGTCCTCCTCCGGTGGTTTGCGCGCTGGCTCCATCATGATGTTCCGACGCAACGCCCTGGGGACCAGGACGCGGGACAGCTTGGGGCGCTCCAGGAGGGCAGGCGTGGCGCTGCGAGGGGCTCTCGGGCAGTGGGCACGCGGCTCTGTCACTGCCAGTCCTCGGACGGGGCCTACCGCGAGGCGGGCGCTCCGGGGGTCGCAGCGGGCGGTACCCCAGCGGAGAAGCCCGCCCACCCCCGCTGCTGCCGCGTTCACGGGGCCCTGGCCCAGCCAGTCCGGGTGCGGTGCCTGCGCAGTGCCGGCAGGCTGGGGTCCCAGGCCTTGGCGCTTCAGGGTTTGGATTCTCTTTGAGAGTCACTGCGGGAATCTAAGAAGACTATTTTTATTTTTATTTTTATGTACTGATTTGTCAGAGAGAGAGAACACAAGCGGGGGAGCAGCAGGCAGAGGGAGACGCAGGCTCCCCGCTGAGCAGGGAGCCCCATGCAGGACTCGATTCCAGAATCCTGGGATCATGACCTGAGCCCAAGACAAACACTTAACCAACTGAGGCACCCAGGCGTCCCCCCGAGAAGATTATTTTAAACCGGTTCTCTGCTTTTACGTGTTTTGTTTTAAGATTTATTTATTTGAGAGAGAGAGAGAGAGCATGAACAGGGTGAGGGGGTGAGGGAGAAGCAGGCTCTCCACTGACCAGGGAGCCCAGTGCTGCCTTGATCCCAGGACTCCAGGATCATGCCCCAAGCCGCCGGCAGACGCTTAACTGACTGAGCTATCTAGGCGTCCTCACTTTTACATTTAAACTTGAGGTCTTTGGATACTATCTGGTACACTTTTGGGTACACGGGGAAATTAGTTGATAATACTGCTCGGACAGTATACGGAGGATGTCAAAATAATACTTTATTCAAAGAGTTAAGAAAAGTGTAATGGGTACCCCATATTTAAGTAGAATTTATAAGTGTTTTAAAATTACAGTGTACTTCAAACAATAAGTTACTCATATTTTTATTTTGTGGTTTACTTAAAGCTAATGTAAAGTTGTTAATTGGCCCCAGTGCAGAGTACCTATTATTTACTTGAAAAGACCATTTGGTCTTATATGAGCTAACACTTGGATCAGCAGTACAAATAGTCTTGAGTTTTTGGTTCGTGCATTTTAAAAAAGGATATGCTCATTTGTGGGGAATACTGAAAAAATGACTGTACTTCATTAAATTTATTCATTCAACATACACTTAATGAGTTCTTACTGTGTACCAAGCTGTGTGCTAAATGCTGAGATATGCTAGTGAACAAAATAGACATGCTCCCACCTTCGTGAATCACAGGATTTAAACACAGAAGAACTAGAATCAAATTGTTTTCTATGTTTGGGGACATTTCTCCTTCCAAGTGCCCCTCTCTCCACATACGTTTTGACAGATTCCAAATTTGCATTGCCTGCTATAAGACAAACCTTCATATAGATCATTCTGTAATGGTATATGGTTGGAAAGCTGATGTCAAATCAGAGATTACATATTAGAGAGTATATATTCTCACATATTCCTGAATTGATTAGGCAGCAAAGAACCGATAAATTTTCTAATAAATGAATTCATTTCAAGTTACTGTATTTTCACCTTCTTTTGTCCAAAAAAATAATTAAACACAGGTGTTGATTTGCCTTTTTCCTTTCATCCCTTTCTTTCTTTTTAAGTTTATCACAATAGCATATTCCACTACCAATAATTTTTCTTTTAAAAGATTTAGCATGTATTTCTCACATATATGTGTTCATGTTTTCCTTCATTTTGTCAGGGGAAATGGTCTTGCCAACTAGGGCCTCTAACAGAAAATCCTTGTTTCAGTTACAAGTAGCTGTTTGATGCCATTTTCCTCCTCATGGGCTTATGAGACCTTTTTCTTCCTTCTCGCTGAACCTCAGGAATGGTGTTCAGGTAAATGCCAAGCCAAAGAAGCAAGAAATATTTAAATTCCACTCTCCAGGCAATTTTTATAGCTGTTGAGAGTAACTTCTTGTTTAAGAAATGTGGTTTGATTTGTTAAGATTGCCCTTTTTTCCTGAAGTCTACATGGTTTGGTTATTTATACATTTTTAAAAACATGTAAACACCTTATGCAAATGCGATATTTTGCAGTTATCCCTCATTTACCTAGAGAGCGTTTTAAATGAGAATCAACTATGTAGGAGAACTTATGCATGGCCAGGACAGGCAGAAAACTCCATCCCTCACTCACATGAGAGCCTCTCCAATGTCCACGAGCAGCCTACTTAGTAGAGATTAATTCATTATTAGGTTTATGAGTTTACAAAAATATCGTTTTAACTTTAAAACTATTAGGAACTCTTTCGATCATACAGAAAATAACATAACCAATCCCCATGTATTCATCACTCTGATTTAACAGATGTTCTGATTTTTGCCAACATAAAGATTTATAAACTAGAACTTAAAGCTGGTAGGCATAAAAGACAATACAGGATGACAGAGGGAGAATAAGCACCCTCGAGAAACTAAAAGAGATTGAACTCTGAACTAGACCCAGGGACTGAAAAACCATAATTGCCTGGGCTCATGTGAATCAGAGGCAAGCCCCTCTCCTACTCAAAGCCCCTAAATGCTTTCTCCTTTGGCAATACGACAGTATGTTTCATTGGTAACGCCAAATCCACAGTAAAAGATTAAATTGTGTTCCTTTCATGCTACTGCTGGAGAAGGAAAGCTAGTGTGCAACCAATCTAAAATTATTTGAGTAAATGTGAAAGGTTTAAAAATCCAGTTTTAACACTTAAAGGGGAAAGATTTTAGCTTTATCACATTCCTCTGTGATGCCTGTAGTATTTAGAAGAGTAAAATTCTTCGCTGAATATTTTTTTAGGTAAACATTTTTTTGAAGAACCACATACATGCAGAAAAATACCTAAGTCATAAGTTACATGTTTTCATAACATGAACACACTCATGTACCTGGATCATGAAACAACATCCCAGGCATCTGAGAATTTTCCTGGTAACCGTTGTAACTTCTCTCAGTCATGAAAACTACTCCTGTCTTCTAACATCAGAGGGTAGTTTTGACTTTGGAAAAATTTAAGATCACAAGATCTAGATTGGGGAGAAAAAGCTGTTATGATTTATTGTTCATAATTTGCTTTTCAAGCAAACATATTCCAAGTATTTCCTTTTCACATGTAGATGTTCAAGTTCCCTCATCTAAGATGAGGGCAGTGCCTGGGTGATAGGATGGTGATGATGATGGTGATGACATTAATATTAATGTTAATATTAATTCTAAAACACTTATTAAGATTAAGCAAGCTACTTAACCTCTCTGTGTCTTAGCTTCCTTCTCTATATAATGCTCATGGTAATGGTAATCATACCTCCATCACAGAGCTGAGGTAAGAACTATAATGTAAATGTAAACATGTAGAGCACTTAGCATGGTGCCTCCTATCTAGCAAGGGCTCAGGTGTGTGTGTGTGTTTAATAAATGAGGTTAATCCTGAAGAGGGTGAGAGGTCTTATTAGATTTTCATATTATCAACATTTTTATTTTACTACTGCCTGATCACACAAATTGCAAAAGGCTCTCTACTGGATGAAACGTCACAAAGGCATTGGATAAAAAGGCATTTGCTTTTCTTGATAACTAGAAAATCATATATGGTGTGCCACTGAATCAGAGGAGAAAAAGCATAAGGAGGGGAAATCACGTGTTTGAGTTGACTTCAATTTTATTTCTAGACTTTGATCAGCCTGTAGAAAGTGTTTTATATTTATTTTAAAAATACTTAATGGTTCACATACACCAATAAAACTAATGAAATCTGAATTAGGTCAGTGGATTATATTGAGTCAATTTCCTGGCTGTTATATTGTACTCTGGTTACATAAGATGTTACCATTGGTAACACCAGATGTTACCAGCTATGTGAAGAGTATATGGGCTCTCTCTGTATTATTTCTTAGAACTGCATGTAAATCTGTAATTATCTCAAAATAAGAGTTAAAAAAAAAAACATGCTTATGGAGTGACATACTTTGAGCCCAGGGCTGTCCAAGGTCCGGGGTACAAGGAAAAACAGCAAAACGCATTCCTGCACTCAGGATGAGAAGGGACTTTGAACTAGCTTTTAAAAGTATAGGGGTGTCTGGGTGGCTCAGTTGGTTAAGTGCCTGCCTTCGGCTCAGGTCATAAACTCAGTCCTGGGATCCAGTTTCGAGTTTTGAGCTCCCTGCTCAGTGGGAAGTCTGCATCTCCCTCTCCCTCTGCCCCTCCACCCTACTCATACTCTCTCTTGCTCTCATTCTCAAATAAATAAATACAATCTTAAAAAAAGAGTTCCAGTTGATGTACTGTACGGTGACTAACATAATACGATTAAAAAAAGAAAAGTTTCAGTTGACTCTGGAACAGCACAGGTTTGAACTGTAGGACAGGTCCACTTACAGGTGGATTTTTTTTTCAATAAACACACTTTACAGTACTGTTAATGCTTCTTATAATTTTGTTAACATTTTCTTTTCTCTAGCTTATTTCATTCTAAGATTACAATATATAATACATAAAACATACAAAATATGTGTTAATCAACTGTTTATGTTATGGGTAAGGTTTCTAGTCAACAGTAGGCCGTTAGTAGTTAAGTTTTGGGGGAGTCAAAAGTTATATGCAGATTTTCTACTGTGTGGGGGTCATTACTCCTAACTTTGCTCAAGGGTCAAATGGTATAACCTTGTTTAAGGATCAACTGGTCTACCTGGTTGCACTAAATGGCTTGAAACGATTCACCGAATATGGAAATGATTATCCAGAAGTCTCTATGTCCTCAAGGAAATATAACCAATCATATTTATAAGATACCCATATATGCACTAAAATTAGTAAGTAGCAATTCTTCAGACTTTGGAATAGATGAAAAGAATACCATCTTAATGGTGAGGGCTGTCAGGTGTTATGGAATGGAACCAAGGGACAGGAAGATTGACATCTTGTGCTGAAAGCTCTAAAGAGGCTGAATTCACATCTCTCTTTGTAGGTTTATATGTGTTTCTGCCTGAAAATGGATTAGATAATCTCATACATTTTTGTGATCCTATAAAGTTCTATATATTCAAATTATAAATGTCTTTAGTAGGAATGTGCTCTCTTTTTTTTTTTTCTTCCTGGAACTAAGCAATATACAGGATACACTGCTGATATAATGGAATCTATCTTCCAAGGAAATATTCTTCAAACTTTTTCAACCTGCCATACATTTTTAGATCTCTGAATTTCCCCTGACATTGACCGGAGGGGTGGAAATGAGGGTGGGTAGCGACAGGAAATTGTCTTCAGAACAAAAATTAATTGCATGCCGGTTAAGGTGACCATATAATCTGTTGCTTAAACCAGGACACTTTTAAAAAAATGCTTTCAAAAATGTTTTTGTTGAAGTTTAAGCTACATGCAAAAAAGTATACATATAATGTATAGCTTGATGAATCGTCCCTCAGTGAACACCTATGTAACCAGCACCCAGATTGAGAAACAGATTAGAAGAAAGATAGAAATCCCTTGTATGTTCCTTTCCAGTTACTGTACTCTTTCCTCACAAGGGTAACCAATATCCTGACTTTTCTTATTGCAGAGATGAGTTTTACTTGTTTTTATACTTCGTATAAATTGAATCCATATAGTACATACTTGTTTATGTCTCATTACTTGGCATCAACATTATAGGTGGATCCATATCATTGGGTGAAGTTCTAGTTATATTCATTCTCTTTGTTGTATAATATTCTATGGTATGAATATACCATGATTTATTTATTCATACTATTCATGATGGGCATTTGGGGAGTGTCTAGTTTTTGGCCACTACAAATGATGCTGCTAATAATATTCTAGTGCATGTCTTTTGGTGAGCACACATACATACTCCTTTGGAGCATAGACCCAGGAGTAGAATTGCTGGATCGTAAGTTATGCATAAGTTTAGCTTGAATAAATACTGCTGGTTTTCCAGAGTGTTTGTTCTCATTTACTCTCCTGTTATGGAACATGAGAGATTTGATTGCTTTACACCTTCTCCAATACTTGGCATTTTTCATGTTTAGCCATACAGATATATAGTAGACATATTCTCATTTGATTTTAATTTGCATTTCTCTTGTTGACTAATGAAGTTGATATTTTGCTTATGTTTCTCTATTTTGGATGTAGTTTTTGGTAAAAAAAAAACTGGGATATACTCTTTTGTCTATTTAAATCTTGGTGCATATTTTTCCATTCCTTAGTCTTTTCTCATCAAACTAAGACACACACAAAACAGATAAGATCAATAACTTAGCTTTGGATTTGCTGAGCTTGAGATACATGGAGACATCTATGTAGATATATCAAGAAGTTGCTGAATTATGTGGGTCTGGCGTTCGGAAGAAAGTTCTGGGCTGGAGATATGAATTTTGGAGTCCCTGCTGTGTAGATGGCATCTCAGTGAAAGAGTGAATGAGGTCACCCACAGAGAAAAAGTCTTAGAACTGAGCCTGAGAGCCACCAGGGTTTGTTCATAGTTGGGAATAAAGAAGATGCTGGCAAAAGAGCCCAAAAGAGAACTCCTAAGAGGCAGGGAAGAGGGGAGAAGCAGAAGCCAAATGAAAAGGGTTTCATGGAAGGGAGTATTCAGTGTGTCAAAGTGTTCAACTTGTGTTGATTGAAAATAACACCACCACATTCTGTCCCCTTTTGTCTCTTTCTAGCCATCATCGTCTACAGACTGCCATGGACCTGGAAATGCAGCAAGCTCCTGATGAAGTCCATCCATGCTGGGTTACACACTGTTGCCTCCATTCTCGTAATTATCGCTCTGGTGTCCGTTTTTGATTTCCACAATGCCTTGAATATCCCCAACATGTACAGTCTACACAGCTGGGTCGGACTGACGGTTGTTATACTCTACTTCTTACAGGTCAGTGTCTCGGTGCATTTATAAACACATTATAAAAAGTAAAACAGTTCAGATACCATAGATGTTTTCCATATGTTCATATTTCTTGGAAATTGTCTTCTCATTCCCCCACTAGGCTCTGCTCCATTTTGTTTCCGTTGTCTGTATTGTACCCTGAGGGGCCACCAGAACTGCAGAATTCACAGTCTTGAATGTGAGATTTTAGATATGGGCATATCTATGTAGGGAAACTGCCATTTCCACCACACGCAGGTAGCCATTATTTGGACTTCAAGTTGCATGTGCTAAATAAACAAGCATAGGCAAGAGCTACAGATTTATTCCTCATATTCTCTATCACTTCTGTTTTCTAACTTATGAAGACATGAATTTTACTTCTCCGTTAGCTTTTGAAGGCTCAGCGATCAGTTTTCCCCTTTCTTCACTTAGTAAAAATACATACTTTTGAGAGCACTGTATTTAAATATAAGTTAATGGAGTGTGATAGGGATTTGGCTGTTCTAGGTCATTGAAGGGAAAGGTTAATTTTAAAAGTCTTTTTGGTGTTAACCATTTTGTTGAAAAGTCTCTGTCAACTATGTCAACTCATTTCCCTTTGTGCAGTATATATTCAGCTACCTAATTGGGATATCAGTGTAAACTTCAGTTTTCTGTGAATATAGGAGAAGAAACTAGAGTGAATTCACAAAAACGCAAGGTATACCTTTTTTTTTTTAAGATTTAGTTATTTATTTGAGAGAGAGAAAACGTGGGGGGAAAGGGCAGAAGAAAAGGGAGAGAGGATCTTAAGCAGACTCCATGCTGAGCGCAGAGCTCGACATGGGGCTCAGTCTCACTACCCTGAGATCAGGACCCGAGATCATGACTTGAGCTGAAACCAAGAACCTGACTCTCAGCCAGCTGCACCGCCCAGGCACGTTCCCCCCCAACAAGGCATTTCTTAAAATGTATGAATGTATGACCTCTCAGGAAAAAACCTCTTATCAGGTATCTGTCATTTTTCTTTTTAAAGAAAGGCTTTTAAAGCCTTAAATCTTCTTGAATTTTAATTAAATAAATGTTAATGTATGTATGGACACTATTGCTTATTTAAGTGTGCATTACCATGACTGGAGATAGGGATTAGAGAATGGAAAGGGGCCAGACAGGATGGGAGCACAGAGAAAACCCTGAATCAGACATGATCTTACTGATTAAGAAGGCACAAGAAAAATATCCCCAATTGGATAGCTGAGCCTAACTCAGACCTCCTGTCCTCAAGGTTGATTTTCCCTCAGTGTCCTCGTCTGGGAGGCAGCTTTTTTTCTCCCCCAGCAGCTGGTGGATCCTCCCCATTCAGAGAGTAGGAGGGCAAGAACAGAAGTTATTGAGACACTGCCAATTGCTTTGGAAACCCCCTTGGCTTCCTGGCATCTCTTCAGAACTTTCCTCAGCTCCGTGTTCTACTCTCAGCAGTCCATTCCCTCCACTTTGTCTCACTTCCTCTGTACCACTTCAGAATGCTGAACACAGGAGCCAGAGCACTGTTTGAAGCATTCTGCTTCTCTCTCCTAGTCCTTCATGGGAGATGGGCTTTGCCGGTGCTCAGGGTACATGAGTTACACAGCCAGCGGGACTCAGGCTCAACTCCCGGGCCCTCCCATGAGCACTTAGTTCTGCTGTTCCCATGATATTCCCATGATCACTCAGCTAGCCTCTGAGCATCCTCATCTGGAGGGTGTATCTCTGAGGAACAGAATGGAAACCACCCAAAAGCTATGTAGCTCCCCTATGAGAGAGTTCTGTGGTTCTGAGTGCAGTAATTAAAACAGACTAGATAAAATATCTTCACTGAGTCATGTGATTATATAGTGTCCAGATAATCCAAGATTATCTCCCAGTCATAAGATCCATAAACTAATTACATTTACGAAGTGTCTTGTGCTATGTAACATAACATATTCATAGCTTTCAGGGATTAGGGTGTGAATATCTTTGCAGGTGTTGGGGGTGGCGTGATTCAGCCTACCACAACTGGGAATAAAAAAGTAGAAGAAATTCTAAGTGAAAGGAAAAGCTGATTCTTTAAAAAAATAGGATAGATAAACCATTGCAAACCTGATTGAGAAAAAACAAAATATGCAACCTTCAGAATAAGAAAGAAGTATAATCATAGATACAAATAATATTTTGAAATTAGGACAGGTTATTAAATTTTAGTATACTTAAAAATCTTAAAGAAAGAAAAATGGACTATTTTCTTGGCAAATATAAACTACCAGATTTGATCCAAGAGGAATTAGAAAACTTAAACCGGCCAATAATATTAGGTGAAATTGCTAAGTTTGTTCAAAATCTATCAATAAAAAAGGCATTGGGTCCTTACTGTTTTACACCTTTGACCTTCTAGGAACAGGTACCTTCAACTATTCAGGACACTGAGAGAAAACAAACTCTTCTTAGATATGTCCCCATTGTGCATTACATACTTCCACACCTAAGATGGCGGCTCCAATGATAAACACCTTTACTAACATCCAACAGCAAACACCAGCTTAAACTGTGAAATACTGGAGACATTTCTGTTAAATTAATAAGACATTTGTGCTTATTACCTTTGTCATTCAACTTTATTATAGAGGTTTTAGCTACAAGATAATGAAAAAAAATCTGTATAAATAATAGAATTTGTGACCATTTTTTGGTTTGCAGATCATGTATGTTTAGTAACCCAAGAGATGACTAGCATAATGAGAGCATTTGGAAAGGTGGCTGGATAAAAGATAGCCATTCATAATTCAATAATTTTTGCCTCAACTGGAAAGAACCACTTAGAATAAGAAGTAGAATTCATTTATAATGTGGATATAAAATTATAAAATACCTCGAGATAAATTGAACATTGATGGTGTAAAATCTGTATGTAGAATATGTAAAATACTACAAAATCTTACTGAGAAAACATGGTATAATTAGAGAGATACTATGTTACTAAAAGAGAAAAATTAATATAGAAATATCTTTCCCTCTTCAATTATATTTATGTTTAATATAATTCTAATTTTAAACCCAATGGGAGTCTTAATCTTGCAGGCAAATATCCAAGGATAATCAAAAAAATTTTGAAAAAGTAGTAAAGAGAGACACCTGCCTTATTCAAAACAAGACATTAACACAAAAGTAAACAAAATGCAGTCATGGAAAGAACACAGAGGACGAAAACAGTCCAAGTATGTATGAGAACTTTTTTTATGACACTATGGTATTTCAGTTTAGTGGGGAAAGAATGCTTATTTAATAAATGTTACCTTGTCAGGGGCACCTGGATGACTCAGTCCGTTGGGCATCTATTGCCTTCAACTGTGGTCATGATCCTGGGCTCCTGAGATTGAGCCAGGTGTTGGGCTCCCTGTTTAGTGGGCAGTCTGTNCTCTAGGAAAGATTACAGAACAATGATATACATCCTCTACTTTCAAGTATTTAATCAGAAGAACTTAAGTGTATAAAACAAGAGAATTTTCCAAAGTAAATATAGGCAATAATATAATAGCTTCATATATACATTATTAAGTGTGTGTGTGCACGTGCGTGTGTGTGTGTGCGAGATGCTACTTTTATTCCACCATGCTCCCCCCACCCCCCCATCCCCCACCTCGGACAAGTGCACTCTCTCAAATAAATAACATCTTTTTTAAAAAAATGTTACCCTCGGGCGCCTGGGTGGCTCAGTGGGTTAAAGCCCCTGCCTTCGGCTCAGGTCATGATCTCAGGGTCCTGGGATCGAGGCCCATATCGGGCTCTCTGCTCGGCAGGGAGCCTGCTTCCTCCTCTCTCTCTGCCTGCCTCTCTGTCTACTTGTGATCTCTGTTTCTCTGTCAAATAAATAAAATCTTTAAAAAAAAAAAAAAATGTTACCCTCATAATTGGTTATCCATTTGGAAGAAAGCAAATAACGCAAAATACCTCTATATATAACACAAAAGAAAAATGATTCCAGATAGATTAAAGTTCTAAATATTAAAAAAACAAAGCCAATGAAAAGAGAAAAAGAAAATTAAGAAACATATAATCTGTATAATCTGAGGTTGGGGAGTCCATAAGGTTGACAAGAAATCCAGAAGTCATAAAGGAAAAGAAAGACATATTTGATCACATAAAAGTTTTTAAAAAATTGTATGGGACAAAAGATACCAAAGTCAACAGAAACTGCACCAGAGGATATGGGGAATAATCATGTCATGTGTTAAGGGTTAATGCATTTAATATATTAAAAAGCTCCCCCCCCTTTTTTTTAAGATTTTATTTATTTGTCAGAGAGAGAGTGCACAAGCAGGAAGAGTGGCAGGCAGAGGGAGAAGCAGGCTTCCCGCCGAGCAAGGGCTCTGGGACTCTATCCCAGGACCCTGGGATCATGACCTGAGCCGAAGGCAGACACTTAACTTGCTGAGCAACCCAGGCATCCCTAATATATAAAACAACTCCCAAAAATTAGTGAGGCAACTCATAGAAAAATAAACAGAAAATTTGAATAGGCAGGTCAAAGAAGAAAAACTTAAATTACCAATAAGCATATGATAAAATGTGCAACCTCACTAAGAAGTTAGGAAAATGTGAGGACAACAATAAAATGTCATTTTCCCCCACAAGACTATCACAACAACAGTGGTGATGTTCCTTGCTGCCAAGGGTGTGAGGTGAAGGGTGCTCTCTTCTGCTTTTCCGCAGCTGGTAGGAAAATGCATTGTTACCAAATTTTAGGGAAGTAGTTTGTTAATATCTACTAATTTTTTTTTTTGGTGACCTAACAATCCCACATTCAGAGAGAGTGGAAATTAAAACTACTGTAACATAAGGAACACTAAAAAGGATTTTTAGTGCAGCACTGTCTATGCAGGCAGGAAATGAGAAGCAACTGAAATCTCTATCAATAGGGAATGGTTAAATAATCTGTGGTAAATTAATGGTGGATATTATAAAGCTATTATAATAATTATAAGGAATTTTTATTACAAAGAATGTAGCTCTGTCTACTGACCAAGAATGAAATCATATGTTCTTTGGTATAAAAAATACTGAAGAGGGACACTTGGGTGGCTCAGTCGGTTAAGTCGCTGCCTTCAGCTCAGGTCACGATCCCAGGGTCTTGGGATTAAGTCCCACATTGGGCTCCTTGCTCACTGGAGAGCCTGCTTCTCCCTCTGCTGCTCCCCCTGTGTGTGCTCTCTCTCTGACAAATAAATAAATAAAATCTTTAACAAACTGAAGAGTAAAATGTATAGTAAAATGTCATTTAAGAAAAAAAGGAAAGAAAGAAAAAAAGCATATATGTGTTGATATGTAAAGAAAGGTGTGGGAGAATATACCAAACTACTACCATTGTGGGACTGGGTAGGATTGGTTGTGGGGTAGGGGGTGGCTACTTTTAAATGTATCTTTTTTGACTTGCTTGAACATGTGGCTCTTCTGTTTTAAATATAAGTAAATCATGTGTTACATAAAAATTATATATATATAGTTGTTTTTTTTTTTAAGATTTTACTCATTTATTTGACAGAGAGAGAGATCACAAGGAGGCAGAGAGGCAGGCAGAGAGAGAGAGGGAAGCAGGCTCCCTGCTGAGCAGAGAGCCCAATGCGGGGCTCCATCCCACAACCCTGAGATCATGACCTGAGCCCAAGGCAGAGGCTTAACCCGCTAAGTCACCCAGGTGCTTCCATAGTTGTGGTTTTTTGTTTTTTTTCTTTTTAAGATTTTATTTATTTATTCGAGAGAGAGGGAGACAGGACAAGCTGGGGGAAAGGGCAGAGGGAGAGAGGGAAGCAGGCGCCCTGCTGAGCAGGGAGCCCAATACAGGGCTCGATCCCCTGGACCCTGAGATCATGACCTGAGCCAAAGGCAGACACTTAACTGACTGAGCCACCCAGGCACCCCTACGTAGTTTTAAAAACTAAACAAGCAAATGGGTGTCCCCTCGCCACAGTTGAGAGTACTCATGTTGTGCTCGGCGCCTTTGGTTGTTCAGGAACCAGGTGAACAGTGTCCTGTCAGGGAAAGAAGACTACCTTCCAGCTTTACTCCTTTGTTGCATAATGGCTGTTTTCTAGTTATTTGCATTGCTTCTCCACAGAAGTGCCAGAACAGATAACCCAGGTGTGCTCAGGAAATAATTACATGGAAGAACATTTCCTTTCCCAGAGGAAAGAAACCAATTCTCAGCTTGCTTTCTTCACTTTAAGCTCCCTCCTTATTACGATTTACAAAAATTCCTGCCTCCATAGTCTTAGTTGTAAAAACTGATGAGCCACAAAAATATGCTTCGACAGAGACCTGCTTCTGTCAGATTTCTGAAGTCAAAAGTACAAAGGGGAAACAGTGTCTGTCAGAACCGAGATGAGTTCTAAGTGGACATTCTTGGAACTGCCACTTGTGGGTGGAGAACAGGAAGCCCCACTTTCGTGGAGCAGCAGCAGCTGCTGTCTTTCTTCTGGCTTCCATGCCCCGGGGGCCTGCACTTCAGTCCCAGAGTTGTAACTGCATGTGGACCATTCCCCAAGTGTGTGAGGTTGGTTTGTACTCCCCACCCCCACCCAAGAACACTTCAGGAAACTGTCCTTCCACGGAGTATGAAGAGCACGGGAGAGATGGTCAAGTTCAGATCCTCTTACCTTAGTGCTGTTGGGGGCTGGCTTAGCCTCCATGTTAGGATTTGTCTGCCGAGTGAAGCCAGTGTCCAGGTGATTTCAGTAAGGAAAGAAAAAAAGGAGGCAAACAATAATGGCTACAACCAGAAAAGGCTGAAAGGTCTTCCTCCTTCCTCACGTTTCCCTATGGATTGTAAAGCGTTTCAAATGTAGAATTCTTTTCAACTTGTGACATCTAGCCTCTGGGGCGTTTTTAAAAAATAACAAACTATCCAAGGTCCAAGCTGTACTTTCACCGGGCTGTTTTCCCTGTGTCTCTGACCTCTGCTTCCCTCGGCCTGTTGCCAGGAGGGAGATAGGTTGCTCCCTTAGATCCTTGAGCCTACCCCCCAAAAAGAGAGGGCCCCTTTGCTGAGTCCATAGGTTAAACTCCGTAAAAATATGTTTGGGTCTGCTTGTCTGTTAGGTGTTCTCTTGACTGAGGCACTTGGACCGGGGGTTGGACCAGTCGGGATCATCTAATCTGGTGCCTGCCCCCTGCCCAATTCCGCAGCCCGGAAAACAGAATCACAGGAATGAGTCCTCTGCCAAGCAGAGATCCTTTGTTTAATATTTCGAAGAGGAAATTAAGCTGAAATCTCTCTCTCTTTTTTTTTTAAGATTTAAGATTTTATTTATTTGACAAAGAATGAGAGATCGCAAGCAGGCAGAAAGGCAGGCAGAGAGAAGGGAGGAAGCAGGCTCCCCGCTGAGCAGGGAGATGATGCGGGCCTCCATCCCAGCACCCTGAGATCATGACCTGAGGCGAAGGCAGAGGCTTTAACCCCCTGTCTTCACCCAAATTTTGCTAACACATATTTTCGTTTTCTTTTCATCTCTCTGAGGTGTTCCTTTTCTCTGCTTCCAAGGCATCCTCTTAGAGTAGTTCTCAAAGTCTGGTCCAAGGAACCCTGGGCGGGGGTAAACAAGATTTTTCAGGTGGTCTTTCTGTTCAAAGTTCTTTTCATAATTCTAACATGGTATTTGTCTTTGTCTCAGTTTCTCACAAGTGTTCAGAGGACTTTTCCAGAGGCTGCATTATATGTGATATCCCATAACACTGAATGTGGAGACAAATAAAGGAATCCAATTACCCACTACTGAACCAGACCTTAAAATGATTTGCAAACATGCCACTCGGCTCACTATTTTTTTGTTTCTCATAATATAGTTATTTTCCCACAAGACGTGTTATTTATGTAAATATATAGAGAATTTGTTATCATTGTTAAATGAATAAGTATTTTTAGCTTTAATTTCAGCTTTAATTTCTAATATGGTAAATGTCCATAGACATAACCCATATAAATAAAAGCTCTTTGGGGTTCTCAATATAAAAAAACCCTATTGTGTGTATTTAGAAGTTATGATCGTGATAAAATTAACTGTTATGCTTCCACCATCCAACCTAATTTAGAAAACATAGAGCCCCTACCCACTCCTACTTCTATCCCATATCTCTCTACCTACCCCAACCCCTAGTGGTAACCATTCTCGGGAAGTTGTTTTTGTCATTCCCTGTTTTTCTTTACAATTTTACTGCATACTGTGACTCTCCAAATAATCTGTTTTTTAGTTTTGCTTTTTTACTATTTAAAAAATAGTCTTGTACTATTTGTATTCTATTGCAACTTTGTTTTTCATTCTACTGATTCAACTATATTGATTCCTCTAGCTGTATTCATTTTTACTTTTGTGTCCCATTGTACAAATATCAGGAATTTACTTATCCATTCTCCTGCTATTAGACATTTGGGCTATTTTCAGTTGTTTTCTGTTCTGAACAATGCTATATTGAACATTTATGTACAATGGCCCTCATATGCAAAGGTTGCTCTGGGCATACATTTACGAGTGGAATTATATACTTAGCCTAAGAAAGAAATGCCAGATTGTTTTCCAAATTGGTTGATCCCACTGTGTTCCTGCCAACAGCATATAAGTGTTCCCATAAGATACCTCCTTGCCAACATGCATCCTCTTCAAACTTTTTTTTCCTCTTCAAACTTCTTAATGATTGCCAAACTAGTGGGTATAAAATGATGTCTTCTTGTGGTTTTAATCTTTATTTCACTGATTACTCATGTTTCTCTTCTCAGAAATACCTGTTTGTATCTTTTGTCCATTTTTTTTCTTTTACTCGAAGATATGTAGGAGTTCTGTGTCAGATTCCCTTTCATTTGTACGTATTGCTTATATATATCTTCCAGTTTGAGCTTTTATTTTCTCTTCTATTAGTATTTTCTGATAAATGGAGATTCTCAATTTCAGTGAAACAAATTAATCTTTTCCTTTAAAGCTATTATTTTTTATTTCGTTTTGGTAACTTGTTGGTGTGAAATCTTCCCTTCCCGTGAGGTCCAAACAAGCCAGATTCTCAGGTTCCACTCCAGAATGGCTGGATCAGAAACTCTGGGCGAGGGGCTTAGCAATATATACTCACAGGCCCTCCTGGGGGTTCAGAAGCATGCTGTTTGAGATCAGTTAAAAGCTTATCTTCTCTAATCTGTTAATATAGTCAATTATATCAGTAGATTTTTCTAATGTTAAACTTGGGTGAATTAAAAACATTTTAAATGTCTCAAGATTCTCTTTTGCTCCCTGAAATACTCAAACTCTTACCTTTTGTTGTTTTATTTGTGTGCTAACTAGGCTTTTCAGAAAGGTCATTTCACAACTTTATGACTTCTGTTAGCAGGAGGAAATCTGACCCCTTGCTTCTTTCTTGCTCAGGTCCAGAGAGCAAGTAGTGTTTAAGAACATGGGATTTGCAATCAGGGAGGCCACAATTTGAATCAGGTTCATCCACTTGTTGCTGGTGACCTTAAGACAAATCATTGAATCTTTCTGAATCTAGTTTGCTCACCTATACATGAAGGCTTTTGATACATCATCCTTCACAACATCATAATCAAAGCCAAATAATGCAGAGAAATGCTCAGCCTAGGGCTTAGCATACTAGAATGGCACAAGTCAGCTATTGTTATTAGAAGTATAAGTCTTGTGGAAGGCTCCTTTGTGACCTGAAGATGGGATTTTTAATTTTATTTCTACTATAGGTCCTGGGCACCTTCATGGTTGAGAACGTATTTTACGTCACGAAATTTTGTTCATGAGTCCATCCGCTTATTCAACAAAGCTAATTACCTATTGTGTATTAGATTCCTTGCTAGGCTATAGGGTATGTGTTATTTCACAAGACAAGCATGGGTCCAAAGAAACATGCTTTCTGTCCTCATGCAACTTACAAGGGAGATGGATCTTTCAGTATTTGGTAGATAAGGTGGGTATGGAGTGTTCTGGGAGAGCTCTCACATAGGGGATAAAGGAAATCGGACCAAAACCTGAACTCATGAGGTTGGTGGTAAAAAGAGTGTATGATAGGAGAATGGGATAGTATGTGGGTAAAAATTTTTTTGTTTGGGGAATAAGGAGGTCAGACTACCCGGAGTGGAGTATGGTAGATGAATTGGAAGCTGATTACTCATGCTTCTCTTCTCAGAAATACTTCTTTGTATCTTTTGTCCATTTGAAAAATGAGGTTTGTTTTTTTTTTCCTTAAAGATATGTAGGAGTTCTGTGTCAGATTCCTTTTCATTCCTTTCAGGTAGATAGACTAACTTGAAGGCATTTACAGAGGTTCAGATGAGAAACGATGGTGGCCTGGGATGTAGCAGTAGCAGTGAGCAAAGTGGATAGTTTCTAAAGATAGTTCAAAGGTGGAATTAACGAGATTTGGAAAGTCAGTGGTAAAGAGATGAAAGTCACTTGCAGGCTTGAACAAGTGGGGGGATGAGAAAGGGAACATTAGAGGGGAAGCAGAGGGCTTGAGGAGTGTCAGATGCTCTAAGACATCAAGAAAAATAAGGTCTGAAAACTGTCCTTTGGATTGAGTGACCTGGCAGTCGCTGATCACCCTGGAGAGCAATTTTCTTGGAGGGCAGAATCCAGATTTCAGTGGATTGAAGGGTGGAAGGTGAAAAATAGGCAACTCAGTCAGGAGGTTTGGGTAAGAAGGCAAGGAGCAAGAGAGGATGGTAACTGGACAGGGATAGGAGTCAAAGCATGTGTTTGGTTGGTTTTGTCTTATTTTTGTTTTGTTTTGTTTTGTTTTTTCCTTACTTCTTTTCATTGCGAGAAGCTGCAGCATGCTAAAATGCTCCCAGGATGGCCCCAGTAGAGAAGAGAGGTTGTAAATGCTGGAGTGAATCTATAGCTATGTCTTCAGGAAGCAGGTTGCAGAGCCCAGCTGGAAAATTGAACAGCAACTCCATTGTAATTAAAGAAAGGAGGGAATTGCTGGCTTGGGGTGCTTTTTTGGTTTGTTGGATTCGGTGGCAGAAAAGTGAGACTGTTCTTCCCATGAGGTGGTAATAAAATCATCTGCTAATAGAAGGCACATAGGACAGTGAATAGTTTGGGGAAGAGGGAGCGTGGGGGACCAGCTGAGAAATTGGACCAAACTTCTTTGGTTGATTTGATTTGATTGCTGAGAAGTGTTGAAGTGCTCATAACTGTGAGCATCAAAACCATGATTTATAGTGATGTCCCTGGCTGTGTGCTTTACTCCAGCATTAAGTACCTAGCAGACCAGAGGTAGTCCTGGAGAAGGGTGAGCCACTGCTGGGGTATCGTCAGGTCATTGTGATACCAGACAGTGCAGCAAGGAGATGTGGGATATAGACAAGGTGAACGTCGTGTTCACTTTGTGTGTCATCTCTCTTTATAAAAAACTGTGGGCATGTTCTAGTTGGTGCTGACTAGATGTTTTAATCCCTGGAAGAAACATGCTTTTATGTTTGAAGAACGCAACTTGGAAGTGGGCCAAGACAGGGCTTCTTAAAGTGTGGTCCCTAGAACAGCATCATTAGCATCACCAGGGAAATTAGAAATACAGATTCTGCAGTTCCACTCCAGGCCTGCTGAATCAGAAACTCTAGGGATGGGGCCCAGGAATATGTGCTTTAAATGCAGGAATGAGTGCGTATATAAATAGCAGAGAACTGGAGAGGACCTCCTTGTAATAATCTGTCAATCACTTGATTGCTCATTAAATCCACCTCTACAGTTAAAAGAAAAAGGAAATCATACCAAATACAAAAGCCAGCTAGGCAGATATTTCCTGGTTTCATTAATGATATTTGCAAATAAAAGCTTTTGTTAGGTCTCAAAGTTCACACATATCTTTTTTTAAAAAGTCATTTGTTTCATAACGTGAAGTAAAACTGGAGTAGTAAAATACATTTGTGAGCAGATAATAATTAATAATTAACTGAGAAAGCCAAGGTATTTGGTGTAGGGACTTTAAAAGTAAGCTTTTATTGTCTGTTTCCAATTATAAAAGGAATATACATTCACTTTAAAATTTATAAAATACAGAAGAAGAGGAGAAAAAACAAATCATTGATAATGCCTTAATCTAGAGGTATCATTATATTTTGGCTTATTTCCTTTAGGTTTGTATTATGCCTATGAATATACTTTTAAAAAAGTTTTCAGTATAATTAGGGTCATACTACACTTTCACTTTAATATCTAAATAATAATTTTTTAATAAGATTTTATTCTTTAGCTCTCTTAAGCACTCCATTGTGGGAGTGCCTGGGTAGCTCAGTCATTAAGTGTCTGCCTCCGGCTCAGGTCAGATCCCGGGGTCCTGGGACCAAGCCCCACATGAGGCTCCTTGCTCAGTGGGGAGCCTGCTTCTCCCTCTCCCACTCCCTCTGCTGTGTTCCCTCTCTCTGTGTCTCTCTCTGTCAAATAAGTAAATAAGATCTTTAAAAAAAACAAAAAACAAAAAAACTCCATTGTGGTGCAAAACAGCTTTCTGTAGGTGATGGTTTCTAAACCCTGGAGCACTTTGTTTGCCCATAGTTGGCTCTTTTTTTTTTTTTTTTTAAGATTTTATTCATTTATTTGAGAGAGAGAGAGAGCATGAGAGGGGAGAAGGTCAGAGGGAGAAGCAGACTTCCTGTGGAGCTGGGTGCCCGATGTGGGACTCAATCCCAGGACTCCAGGATCATGACCTGAGCTGAAGACAGTTGCCCAACCAACTGAGCCACCCAGGTGCCCCCATAGTTGGCTCTTAATACGTGTTTGAGACTGAAGATAATGGATGATTCCACTGCCTTCACTTTAAGGGACTTTTCAGACTGCAGTTAACCCATATCTCCAAAACAATTTAAGTGAACCAAAAGCAATGATCTTCGGGGCACCTGGGTGGCTCAGTGGGTTAAGCCTTTGCCTTCGGCTCAGGTCATGATCTCAGGGTCCTGGGATCAAGCCCTGCATCAGGCTCTCTGCTCGGCAAGGGAGCCTGCTTCCCCCCTCTTTCTCTGCCTGTTTCTCTGCCTACTGTGAACTCTCTCTGTCAAATGAAAAAATAAAAATCTTAAAAAAAAAAAAAAAGCAGTGATCTTCAGACTTTAACATGTATTGAGAATCACCTGGGCATTCTGTTAAAATGCAGATTCCTGGGACTGACTCCCAGGAGTTCTGATTTAGCAGCTCTGGATATGTCCCAAGTTTCTCTTTAAAGAAAGGCACCAGTGTTTCTGATGCAGGTTTTCTATGAACAACACTTCAAGAACCACTGACTTAAAAGGACAGAGGGATTTTGTTTCAGTCCACTGGGTTTCGAGCTACGTAGTACTTGGAACATGGTAAGGCTAAGAGAGTAAAAAGGAAATAAAGAATGGTTATCCTAAATTACAAATTTTTGTAAGTTATTATAAACTTGCATCATTTGGAACACTTTTAATCAAAGTTAAGCATTCTGCAATTTTTTTCCTTTCCTCTTAAAACTAATTTTCTTTTGCAAAAAAAAAATTTTTTTTAATGGTAAAGTAACATTTAAGGGGAGTTAAGTTGCCTGGGGTCCTGTAAGCCTATTTCTGGCATCCCACCTGCTTCGATCGTTGAGGTGTACAGGATAAGAGGTACACATGATAAATCCTGAAAGAAAGAAAAGAAAACAGAATCTTAGGAATGAAGAGTCAAGAGAACAAGAATATGGAAAATACGTATTTTCATGCACAGAAAATACATATTTCCATCACAGAAGTGTAGATGCACTAAATCCTTGGTGGCCACTTGCCTGAGCCACCTTTTCATGGAGAAGACACAACTTGTACATCAGGATGCTTGCCCTTTGATCCTAATACAATCACTAAACGTCACTGAAGGAGAATTAGCAACATCCTGAACCGACAGGGGGACCTTCTGTACCATTTCTCATACAGTCAGGCATTTGTGGCCTTAAGTGGGCAATAAAATAGGTACACCAGCCTATCAAATGCATTTTTTAACTTCCATTCATTACCATGTCGCAGAAGCTGATTCTTAATATGTTTTAGGGTCTCAGACCCCTTCTGCCTTCATTCTTCCGGTGTCCCCCCCATTAGTCCTTTGATCTCAGTCAGGAAAGATGAACAGTGATGTTGTGATTCTCCCTGTTCTCCCCTCTTCTCATACTTGTTTTGTTGGGGTGGTAGGTCCAAACTAGATACCTGAAAAAATGCCCCTTTAAATTCAGCACCTCAGGGGTCCTTTTCATTCTCTTGAGGAGAAGAGAATAGTTAATAGTTAATGTGGGGCAAGAAAAAAACCAAACTCAAAGTGTCACCTGACTTCATTTCCATAAGAATCTTGCTATCCTCTGCAGAGAAGCATCCCGCTAGGGATTTAATTGTCAAGGAAATAGAGATAACCTCTGCAGAATTCTTTTTTTTTTCCTTGTAAAACAAAATTGTCAGCTTCTCAGCACATACTGTTTTAGGTTGAACTGACTAAAAGCGTCCTATCATATCTGGTTTTAGTGATTTGAAAATCTTTTATTTCCTCGTCTACTTGGCAACCATAAAGAAATAGATAAAAACAAACAAGAAGGTACCAGAATGTTCACTGTAGCTTTGTTAGTGATCGGAAAAAACTAGAAACAGGAACATTCAGAGAGAGAGAATTGAGTAAAGTACTAGAACAGTAACAGTTAAAAGGAATAAACCAGATGCACAAGAGTTGACATGAAAAGATCTCCAAGATATAAACTATTAAGGGAAAAAAAGCAAGATGAAGAACAAGTATGTATAGTAAGATGCCATTTATACTTTAAAAAGTCTCTGTCTTTACACGCACGCGTGTGCACGCACACACACACACACACACACACAGAGGCTTTTATAGGCATAAAGATTTTCTGTAAGGATACTTGAGAAAGTGGTAAGAGGTGTTGCCTTTGAGTAGTGGAACTGGAGCGTGGAAATGTACTTTTCATCTTATGCCCATGGCTCTGTAGGAAGGTTTTTCCTTTTGCACATAATTGCTTTTATAATAATAATTTTAAAATTTGTTAAAACTTAGAATTAAATGATAACCTTTGTACTTGTTGATGTTCAGCTTGTCCTAGGGGTTTTCATCTTTCTGCTTCCTTGGGCTCCACTTTCCCTCCGAGCATTTGTCATGCCCATACATGTCTATTCTGGGCTCCTCATCTTTGGAACGGTGATTGCTGCGGTACTTATGGGAGTGACCGAGAAACTGTTCTTTGCCCTGTAAGTTGCATAGTTCTCCTAATTATAATATTTGAGTTATAAACTGTTAAATACTTGTTCCTTGGAAAAGCGTTAAAGTAACAAAATTTTTCATATTAAAAATGTATTGCACGTGTGATATAGCATTACTAATGCTTGGAAGAAGGACCAAAAAGTCCAAAAAATTGTATCACTCTTATGAAACAACTATTGAAGTTACGCCTGCCCTTTTAATCTTTTTAATGTGCATGTTTTTATATTAATTGTGATTATGGCATACATACATTTTTCTATCACCCTTTTTCCAATTTTTAAGTGTCCTAAGCATTCCAGTTGCTATATTATTTTCATACTTATCATTTTTAACAATTTCATGCTATTTCAGTTGAGTTATTTTGGCGTAACTTAAATTGTTCCTTAATGTCAAACTTTAAGGGAATTGATATAGAAGGGGTACCAGTGTGCATTTTGAAGCAGATAAATTCAAGACTGTTCAACATGTGGCTGGATCACCCTATTTGTAAATGGACACATTCTCTCTTTTTTGTAGGAATAGTTCTGGATACAGTACATTCCCACCAGAAGGCGTTTTCACAAATACCCTCGGCCTCCTGATTGTGCTCTATGGGGCGCTCATTTTTTGGATAGTCACCAGACCACAATGGCAACGTCCTAAAGAACCGAATTCTATCCTGGTTCAGCCAAATGGAAGCGCTCAAGAGGGAGCGGAAGGCTTAGCCGTCAACTTTAGCAACGCGGACACATCAGATTCAAAATTAAACAGTGACACCGCAGCAAAGAAAAGAAGCTTCACCACTGATGAGTCTGGACAGAGATCCACCATGTAAAATGTTTTAGAGATGTAACCATGTAACTTCACTTTGAAAAACCAGCTCTACAGTTTAGTTTCTCCTGTTTAGCCCCAAGATGATTGAGCTCTGCAGTCAATATTTATTTTAATCATAAAGTGGGATTCCTTGTAAGAGTTTGTATTGATTGAGGCCTATGATCCTACCTGAATTGGAAAGGAGACAATCTGTGTAAATAGTAGAAGATATAAATGGTGGTTATGTAACCTCTTTCTTGTTGAGGACCAAAACATTTAGCACAGTGCCTTGCATAGAACATAATCAAATCTGTCTCTCCAAAAAAACAAACAAACAAGAAAACAAATTAAAACCAAACAACAACAACAAAACAAAACCAAAGATGGGTCTCTCAGTTGGTAAATTTCATCAGTTGGCAGCATCTCTGGCTTCTTGTCATGAAGTCATTTTCTGTTAATTCTAGGAATCCAGTCCTAATGTTTTAGAATCAGATCTGGGGCACGGTTTATGCTACACAGATGGAGTACAGAAAAATTTAGGAAAGTGACTGGTTCCTTTCTCCGAGTGCCTGCCCCCACCTCTCCACCCCCAGTTTGGGCTCAGATTGGCCCTGGAGACGAGGGTTTACATTAGAGCATTTTGGAGCGGTGACTGAGCCAAAGGTAGCTAAAGAGATCTTCTCTTGTCAGACCTGGAAGTTTTTTCCAAAACTCCACTTTGTCCCAAAGCTTCTTTGGGGTTTGGTGTACTTTCTAACCCCGATTCCAAAACCTAATTAGAAGGGACCATGCCTGAAGGTGTACATAGCATAAATTGCTCTCCACACTTCAAAGGGCACTTTTTACCAAGTTCCTGTTTTTATTTTAAAAAGTACTTACGTGGCACTTACTACATGCCAGACACTATTCTGAGTACTTTATAAATATTAACTCGCTCAATCCTCCAACTTTATATTATTATCTCCATTTTACAGCTGGGAGATCTGGAGGTGAGAAAGGTTAGTAACTTCCCCTAAGTTCATACAGCTTATTGGTGGTAGAACTGAGATTTGTCACATGGCTGTCTGACTCCTCAGTCCGTGACACTAACCACTTCACTCTGCTCCATTTTCTGTTAGATCCTAGTTTGTACCTACTCTGACTCACCCCTGGATAAATCCCAATCCCTGGAGTGCAGTGGTATTGTTAAAGTTTACCTTCTGGCTCTCTCTTCCAACGCAGATTCCTCAAATATCTAAGGAAAGAGGCCTACCCATACCTGGGAATAGATCATGGCACCCGCTGTTGCCCACATACCATGGCCCGCCTGGAGGCACCTCTGATCTTAAAATTGTGTCTTGATGACAAAAGTTTTGGCAAAAGAGCTGTAACTTTCAAGATTAATCGATCACAATTTTTGTTCTTCAGCATCTTACCCGCTGAATAGCTTCTTGGTTTGGAGATCAGAGAGACTCACCTCATGGTCTGCCCTTCCCAGTGGCAACAGCTAAGGTCCTTCCTGATGTTGGTGGAGTTTTAGGGGACATCTGGAGCTTTGGGTTCTCAGTATGAATTGAGACTCAGAGGTGACCTCTTCTGTGCATTGAGACCTCTGTCTAGACTCGGGGCTGACTTAAAACCTAGAGTTGGGGCACCTGGGTGGGTCAGTCAGTTGAGCGTCTGACTCTTGGTTTTGGTTCAGGTCATGATCTCACAGGTCATGGGATGGAGTACCGCCTTGGACTAGGCGCTCAACAGGGAGTCCGCGTCAGGATTCTCTCCCTCTGCTGCTCCCTCCACTCGTGTGCACGCACATGTGCTCTCTTACTCTAAAATAAATAAGTAAATCTTAAAAAACAGAACACCCCGCCCCCTCCCCGCCCAGAGTAGTGCCTTTCTGAAATGATGCTTTTCGTTTGGGGTTTTTTGGTTTCCCTGCAATTTTAAACTGGAGCATTTTAATGTGGGTAAAAACCTTCCAGTTTACACTAAACACATTTAACCCTTTTGGTGCTTAGTGGAGTTCCTTTTAAGTTAAGTGGTAATTACCTCTCCATAGACTGAATCTGAGCTTCGCTCCATCTTATCAGCTAAACTTGATGGCTAACCATTGAAGATTGCCTTGCCAAAGCACTCTTTTCTTCCTATTTAATTCTATTTCCAAAATTGGTAACGGTATCCTAAGTATTCCAGTGCCTGGCACGTAGTAGGCAAAATTAAACTCAATATGGGTAGATCATGCTACAATTTTGATGTCACGTGGAAGGAATAATGGCACGGTCACACACAAACATATATATATATATTAAATATTTTATTTATTTATTTGACACAAAGAGAGATCACAAGTAGGCAGAGAGGCAGGCTGAGAGAGAGGGAGAAGCAGGCTCCCTGCCGAGCAGAGAGCCTGATATGGGGCTCGATCCCAGGACCCTGAGATCATGACCTGAGCTGAAGACAGGCTGAACCCACTGAGCCACCCAGGCGCCCACATACAAACATATTTTTGATAAATGGATGTTTCTCTATATAAAGTTGCCCAAAATTCCAGGAGTTTTTGCGGGGAGAAAGGGGTCAGTGGCAGCACCAATGATTGAAGCTGCCATTCCCTTTTATAAAGGCCAAGGAAGAGGTTACTAGTGAAAAGTTAATTATGGATTTGGCATGAGGATATTCTATTCCATTGCAAAATATCTGAGCACCCATCGTCTCAGCCCTTTATTTTCTCTCTCTTGTGGGCTAATGTGAGAGCAATCTTACAGATATTATAAGAACTTCTTTCTTTCTCAACCTTTATGAAAACAATGCATAGTAAAATATATCTAGAAAACCTTTCTGAGACTCTTTTAATGGGCCTTTTATTCTAATGGTAATTGTACCTTTATCTTTCAAAAGCTGGTATTTCCTACCTAAAGCCATCTCTCCTCAAAATATCTCATAAAAGTCCACAAAAAGAAAAAAGGGAGAAGAAAGCCTTAGGTATCATTTCCAAAACAGTGATTGAAATCTTCCCAAATAATTATAACTTATATCATCAGCAGAGGTAGTCTGGCTTGTCTTACCCCATAATCTAATATCGGGGGTAGGGGGTGGGGGGAAGCTTTATTTTAACACTCATCTAAATCAACACTAAAGCCTTTTCTCTGGAAGGGTTTATTGAGAAACTCAAATGAATATGCTTTTTGAATTAATGTTCTCAAAGGCGTACAGTTTCCGGTGCTTCTATGTCAGACTGAATTCACCCTCCAGAACACTCTCCTTTCCTTGCCTTGTGTGGTTTCATTTAAGCTGCGCTGGTTTGAAACAGCATCTCAGACCTTACAATCAAATGACAAAGAAGGCAATTGGACTTTCTCAGGAATACTGACAAGTGGTTTCTGTTTTCTAAAGGACAAAATAAAGAGAATGTCTTGTTTTTAATTAGGCTCTTTTCCCTGCTGAGTTGAAAATTGCAGTACCATATGGTTGACCACAACTGCCAGATCGAAAAGCTGAAAGAAAGGAGTAAAGTGTTATGCTAATTTTATTGCTGTGTGATAGAATTTTTTATCTTATGTCCTTTCTTAGAGAACTCTGACAAAACTGTAACTGCTGTGGTCTCAGAGCTGCACATAAGGAAGTACAGGAGAAGAAAACTATTATTTTTTATCCCTTAGGAGATACCTGCAAACTTTGAAGTGGAAAAGGTTACTGTGTTTAACTTTGCCTTCTTCTGAAAAAATATGAGGTGGCCCAAATATTTTATAATTTTGTAGAAAAAAATATGCATCTATTTTTTCTTGACTTGTTTTTATATAGCAATAAAAGTTATTTTGGAAGCTATTTATGTGTGTTAACTATTTGTCCAGGCTGGAAGGTGTAGTTTATTCTTCAGCAAGTTTCTGTCCCATGGTTTTTTGTTTGTGCGTTGTGGGGGGGGGGGATTTTTTTTTTAAGTTTCTTTATTGAAAATGCTGTCAGATTTTTTTTTTTTTTTTTTAAGATTTTACTTATTTGACAGAGAGACAGCGAGAGAGGGAACACAAGCAGGGGCAGAGGGAGAAGCAGGCTTCCCGCTGAGCAGGGAGCCGGCTGTGGGGCTTGATCCCAGGACCCTGGGGATCATGACCTGAGCCAAAGGCAGACACTTAATGACTGAGCCACCCAGGCGCCCTGCTGTCAGACTTTTTTTTTAATGAAGTGTACTCTGAGTACCATACTTTTTCCATTGCTGGAAGGATGAGAGGATTGTTTCAAAACTGCCAGGGTATCCTCCTCAGCGTGGGAGCGGAACTGGAGCCACAGTCCAGTGCAGAAGGGAGCCATAGGTTTACACAACCAAAGCAGATACAGTTTAATTTGGAAAAGCGTCGAAGGAGGGCCCTCTTAAGAAAGCCAATTATTGGGGCGCCTGGGTGGCTCAGTTAGTTAAGGAACTGGGATTGAGTCCCGCATTGGCCTCCCAGCTCTGCAGGAAGTTTGCTTCTCCCTCTGACCTCCCCTCTCATGCTTTCACTCTCTCCCTCAAATAAATAAATAAAATCTTTAAAAAAAGAAAAATCCGATTATTACAGAACTCTGTGCTCACAGTCACTCATCCTTGAGAAAGTACATAACTCATGGATGAATTGTTGGATTTTTTTTTTCCAAATAAAAAAGAATTAGTCACATCTAAGTGCCAATACTTCTCCCATCTTAATTTTAACCACTCATGGAGCTTTTTTTCACCTCCTTTTTGTCTCCTGAGAAATGTTAATGGTATTTTATGTTGTGTACCTATAACAACATATACTATTATGCAATAGAACTATAATATTGGGTGTGAGCTGAATTTTTATGTTACATCATATTTTGTCATCAATTTATATTAATAACTTCAGGGGTACTGTATTTTATTTCAAATTGACTTTAATTGGCAAGTACTTTTGATACTTTATAGAGATATGGCTCAAACACATTAACATGTAACTTTACATATGGTAGCTCGTTTAGTTTAATTTGCAGTTGTGTTGGACAGTTACTGGACAATTGTCCACCATCCCCACCTTCCCAACACAGCTCTGTTTTACTGACTACTGACTACAGGTGATAGATAACCGTGTGTCCTTAGCCACAGCTAATTGGTACCACTCACCTGCAGCCTCTCCATAGCTGGCCAACACACTATGAAGTGGCCTGGTATGAAATGGAAATGTCCTCTTTTATTTCAGATTGAGGAATGAGCATTTCAGAGGGTTTGGGTTTTCTCCCTTCTAGGAATTTGAATAGGGAAATACCTCAAGACTAAGTCAGGGAAAACAGAAGTTAAATGAATACCCAGAGACAGGAGCCCTGAGGAGATCTAGACCAGAGATCAAGAAATTATCTGTAAAGAGCCAAATAGGTTTTGTGGACCACATGGTTTCTGTGACCACCACTCAGCTCTGCCATTGTAGCCAAAAAGGGACAAAGACAATAGTAAATGAATGAGTATGACTATGTTCCAATAAAGCTTTATTTATAAAAACAGTGGCAGACCACATTTGTCCCACAGGCCAAAGCTTGCCAATCCCTGGTCTGGACCATGAGGTAGGGCCATGATCATTCACGACAGGCTGAAATGATAAGAAATCAAGAACTAGGGCGCCTGGGTGGCTCAGTGGGTTAAAGCCGCTGCCTTCGGCTCAGGTCATGATCCCGGGGTCCTGGGATCGAGGCCCATATCGGGCTCTCTGCTCAGCAGGGAGCCTGCTTCCTCCTCTCTCCTCTCTCTCTGCCTGCCTCTCTGCCTACTTGTAANAAAAAAAAAAAAAAAAAAAAAAAAAAAAAAAAATTTTAAAAAAAAAAAAAAAAAAAAAAAAAAAAAGAAATCAAGAACTATGTGATAAAGAGAAAACACCTATGTGGTAGAGAGGAAGAATTGGCAGGTAATAATAGGAAATACAAGTGCCCAACTCAAATTACTGGCAGGTACTAGAGTGAAGATCCAAGAAATCCTGCCGAGGGTTCCTCAGGGCTGCAATAGATTCAGTTACACCGGAACTGCTCCTCTGGGAATTATGGGAGATTTCAGTCTCTTTTTGGCCCTAAATAAAATTCAGTAAATTAAATACCATGAATCCACTCATGAATGTGAGTTCTCTTAAGGTATGGGCTCAGATTCTCAGTTTCACTTCTGCATTCTGTTGGCTAACAGAAGCCAAAAGGCCAGCCCAGATTCAGGGAAGATGAAATAGACTTCATCTCCTGGTATAAGGAACAGAGTGTACATACAGGAGACGAGGAACTGATGGCGGTCATCTCTGGAGATGATCTCTCGTGGTGGCATAACAGAATTTCCACTTTGCCTTGTTAAAGATACTTAAACGTTATCAATGAATAGGTGGTGGTTTATCTTACAATATCAGTCTTTGCTTTCTAGATTATAGAGTTTGGTTAGTAACTTTTGAGTGCACTGAAGTGTTGGTTCAAGGGTGTAGTGAAACGCATTCTAAATTTAAGAGTCAGAAGACCTATGTGTGTATTCTGACTGCTTCACACCAGCTGGGTGACTTGGGTAAACATTTAATCTTTCTGAACCTAAGTATCCTTGTTTGTAAAGCAGGATTCATGGAATTTAACTCATTGAATTTCTCAAGAAAGAAGGGAAGGGAAGGGAAGGGAAGGGAAGGGAAGGAAAGGGAGGGAGGGAGGGAGGAAGGAAGGAAGATGAAGGTAAAAAAATAGCCTTTTAAAAATTACCCCTGTATTTACCATTTCCAGGGTTTATCACCCTTCCTGAAGTCTATGTTTCCAATAGGCTTCATTTACCCTCCTGTCGAAGAACTTCCGTTGGTATTTCTTTAGAACAGATCTGGTATTGATGAATCCTTCTTGTTTTCATTTTTCTAAAAGTATCAATATAATTTTCATTTTTGAAGAATATAGTCCCTGGATATAGAATTCAGGGTTGGCAGACTTTTTGTTGCAGCACTCTGAAGATGTCCTTCTACTGTGTTCTGGCCTCAATAATTTATGATGCTAAAACAGTAGTCCTTTGTATTATTGTTCCCTTGTATATAATGTGTCTTTTGTTCCTGGCTGCTTTTAAGATTTTCCCTTTATTTTTGGCTTTTGGCAGATTAATTATGATATATCTGGGTGTAGGCTTTTTTTTAAAAAAATCATACTTTGAGTTCACTGAACTTCCTAAGTCTATACGTTGATGTCTTTTATCAAATTTGGGAAATTTTTAACTATGATGTCTTCAAATATTTTTCTGCCCCATTCTCTCTTCTCATTTTAGAATTACATTTATAATGTGTTTTTTATATTGCTCCTGGGTCATTGAAACTCTGTTATTTTTTTTAAATTATATACATTTTTAACTATATGAAAGCTTAGGTCATTTTACATTTCTATAGATATTTTATATTCCCTTTCCTTTACTTTTAAAGAGAACTTTTAATTTTGAAATAATTACAGATTCACAGAAAGTTGCAAAGATAGTACAGAGATGTCTTGTATATTCCTGATTCAGTTTGCACCAATGATAATATCTTATCTAAGTATAACACAATATAAAATTAACATTGGTATAATGTATATATATAATTCTATGACAGTTTATCTAAGTATAACACAATATAAAATTAACATTGGTATAATGTATATATATAATTCTATGACAGTTTATCATGTGTGGATTTGTGAAACCACTATCACAATCAAGGTACAGAATTCTTGCATCACCATGGAGATCCCTCTCATGTTACTGCTTTATATTCATACCTACCACCTCTTCACCAACACCATTTACATCATTTTACCCTCCCCATTTATAACATAGTTGTCTTAAATATTTCTTCTATTGAGAATCATATTGAACAGTATTATAATTTTGCTTCAACCATCAAAAAACCTTAGAAAACCCATTAAGGAGGAAATTTATGGTATTTGCCCTATATATTTGCTTTCTCCATTGTTCTTCCTTCTTTCCTGATGTTCCAAGATTCATTTCTGTTTAGAGAACTTTTGTTAGCTATTCTTTTCGGTTAGGTCTGCTGGCAACATATTCTCTTAGTTTTCCTTCATCTGAGAATGACTTTATTTCCTCTTCATTCCTGACTGATGTTTTCAGTGAATATGGAATTATGGATTGACAGTTTTTCTTTCAGCACTTGAAAAATGTAATGCCATTTCTTTTGGCCTCCATAGTTTCTGATAAGAAATCTGTGGTAATTTATATGGTTTTTCCTTTATAAGGAGGATGTCTCCTCTTGTTGTTTTCAAGATTTTTGTCTTTTTTCTTTTGGAAATTTGATTATGATGTGTATTATTATGGATTTCTTTGTCCACTCATTTCAAGCATATTTTTCATTTATATCCCTGAGCATAGTTATAATAGCTGCTTTATAATCTGTCTATTAATACCAATGTCTGGATCATTTTGAGATGCATTCCTATTCTCTTGGGCACCTGGGTGGCTCAGTGGGTTAAAGCCTCTGCTTTCGGCTCAGGTCATGATCTCAGGGTCCTGGGATCGAGGCCCGCATCGGGCTCCCTGCTCAGCGGGGAGCCTGCTTCCCCCTCTCTCTCTGCCTGCCTCTCTGCCTCCTTGTGATCTCTCTCCCTCTGTGAAATAAATAAATAAAATCTTAAAAAAAAAACTTTAATTTTAGAATGTTCGGGTTTAGGCAGCTAGAAAAGAGGAGAAGAGAGTATAACCTGAAATGGGTCCTTCTTACTCACCAGGGAGGCATCACCCATAAGGCTACCCATTTTAAGGATAGGCAAATTTGGATGGAGGAGATGCTTTGTAAGTGAGGTGTATTAGTTCCCACAATCTGCCGGTCTCTGTTCTTGTTGGAGGTAGCCCAACATGCTAATGTGTATTGCAAATCTGGATAAGAGGGTGTGCATGTTTTTTCCAAAAAAAAAAAAAAAAAGACAAAGAAACCCTATAAAATTAACTTAGTTTTCTTACTCAGATCTTAATATAGTTAGGGAGTAATCTACCATCACTTTCCTCTTGTGAAGGAAGAGTGAGATTTTATGGATTGGAAAGGGGAAGTTCATGAGTGATTAATGAGTGCTCCATTAGGGTAGGATTTTTGGAAGTGGAGATGGTTTTCTGGTTGACTTCCAAGTACCTTTGACCATCTTTGATTGGTCTGGTATCTATTGGTCATAACTGGGAGATTTCTAGGCTGAGTGGAGTCATATGGGTTTTCAGTCTCAACTAGAAGGACATCTGGCCCTCAGCCTCAGGGTCAGAATCTTACATAAGCATTTCCTCCATTTGGGCAATGTTATGGTTGAAATTTAACCTGAAGCCGAGTCCAAATAAATGTTTTATATGTACTTCTATCTATTCATATGACTCTATCACACTGAGGTTAGAATGAGGCTTGTTAACAATTTCCTTCTTGTAGAATGAAAGTGAAAAGGCAAAATGGAAACAATCGATGAATGTTGCATTGGATAAGGTCTGGGATTCCTCTGAAGTTACGATTGAGAGGTACTTTCCCCTATTCTGTGGTTCAGGGGCTGGAGGGCCAGCCTCTAGTTCAGCACCTGCACACACAGATAAGCAGGCTGGAGTCCAGGGGCTACTCACTGTTTTTTCCTTCTCCACTGCGGCCCAGCTGGGGGAACATGGAGAGAGGTGGAAGCACCCTTGTCTCTCCTAGCTCGACCCAGCTCCCTCCCTCTTCTATCAGAACTCCTGCTTCCCCTCATGTGTCTAGCAGACTATGGAAGATTCTGGGCCCAGTGAACTCATCTGGAAGATTCAAATGGAGGAAGGAATTCAAAAGAGGGCCAATAAAAGGGAAGAAGTAACAACTTTTAAGTGTGACTTTAATCACCACAGAGGGGAAAAAAGTACAAGTATAATTCAAGGGTGTGCAGAAGTATGGAGTGGTGATCATGATTCAGGCCCCATGGGATAGAAAATCATCTCTTCCTCACCTGGCCTTCCACCTCCATGCCCATTCTCTCTTTCTCTCTGAACTTCTCCCTCCATCTCTCTCTCTCTCTCTCTCTCTCTCTCTCTCTCTCTCTCTCAATCTCTCTCTCTCTCTCACACACACACACACACACACACACACACATACACGCACGCGCGCGCGCACGCCCATCCCTCCCTAACACGTGATTTATCAGTTTAAACCAGCATGCAAAACTGGATCCATGTTTCTTTGCTTCATTAAAAAGATTTTCTTTAAAAATTATATTTCTACCCTGCAAGATTATATTAAATTTACAAAGTTATTCTCCTCACCTCCTTTCAATTCCCTGGTTCCCGACCTTACCAAATACAAATATTTGATTGATTTGGAGGAGAACCACAAGATTCATGAAAATCTTTGTTCCCTCAGGGAAGACTAGGAAAAGGGCACTGAGGTTAGATGGTCAAGTTCTGTTTTCCTCCAAAGCTCTGGTGGATCCTTGTTCCCAGAGGCAGACCAAAGGACATGGCCATGCTCTCTTTCTCTTATGGCCAGAGCACTGGATTGTGAGTGAGGTAAAACAGCAGACTGAGAATCACTACTTCAGTGATTATATATATGGCAAATCATCTTTAAAGATTTCTTGTCTTTGGAAACAATGTTCAATAGAAAGAGAATGGACAAATACAATGTCATACTATAAAAAAACTATATCGCCAAAAATTACACTATAGGTGAGTATTTAACAACATGGAAAACTGTTCATAAAATATTAATAAGGAAAATAAACAGCATATAAACAACTTGCAAATGTTAATGTGCATAATATATATGGTTATATAGTTCTCATTGAGACAGAGCAGGATAATGGGCATTTTAAAAATCCCTTTTTGTTTTATCTGCATTTTCTATTATCAACACATATTCTGTACTAAGAAAATATCACAAATACTTTAAAATATGCATTATCAGATATCCATGGGGTACCTAGGTGGTTCAGTTGGTTAAGCCTTCAACTTAGGTTATGATCCTGGGGTCCTGGGATCAAGTCCCACATCAGCATCCCTGCTCAGCAGGGAGTCTGCTTCTTCTTCTCCCCCTGCTTGTGCTCTCTCTCTCTCTTTGTGTCAGTAAATAAATAAATAAAAATTTTTTTAGAAAAGGAAATCCATCTGCCTAGTTGACATCATCCAAATCTTTGTTTTGTCTAATTGAATAAGAAATAAAAGATGATATTTTTAAAACCAAAATAAGTGCTTTATCAATACCAGAAAAATAGAACCAAAGCATTTGCCAGAGCCCAACCTGGTCAGACACCTGACCGGCCTGGGGACCCACTTGCTTTGCATCAATGATGATCCTCACGTCTCCAGAGGCACCAACAACCCCAAGTCTTCCAAAGGTAATATATATTACTGGACACTGGTCAATGTCGAATCATCTGAACTGGATAAAATAGGAAGATCTGGATTCTTTCAGGAACTCTGTCATGGTCCAGGAGTGTAACCTTGGACAAGCCACTTGATCTCTCCATTCTCTGCAAAACCAAGTCCTTCTTAGTCACTCACCAGTGATTCATGGAGGTGCTCCCTTGTGCAGAGGCACTATTCACTGGCATTGCCCTAGGCTCATGCTAGAATGCTACAAATCTATGTTATTTTATAGACTTGCCCCCAACTTAATTTATACCACCATTGCCATACTTCAGCACAGAATTATCCAGAATTTTCAAGGCTTAAGAGTGGAGCAGAACTATTGTAATCTAAGTATTGAGTCGTCCAGAAATAAGAGAAAATTAGTGTGGACTTTTTAAAGGTGACAAAGGGACAAGACTGGGGTAAGGGATAAACAGAATGAAGAGTTAGAGATGGACCAGATCAGAATCACTTGGCTTAGAACAACATGGAAGAAGGGGACAAAGGGGAAGTTCCCAGAGCAAAAGCAACGGGGAACATTGTAGATCATGGTAGTAAATTCTCAAGCATAATAGTCTAAAGGCCTTATTTTCCCTCAATGTACAATTCATTATTCTTTTCAGGCAAGAACAATCTGAACCAAACAATGTTCCTGTGTTTTCTATTACTGCAAGAGAGGGAGTGATCAAGCCAAATATCTTTGTCCTTGAATATTTAATATTGTACATAATGGTAAGATCATGAATTTTGACAAATATGTGAAACACGGGCCAAAATCAATAGAGACTGGTGTTTTGTTCCAGAAAAACTGCACAGAATAAACATGACCATAAAGGGCATAACAGTGTCAGGAAAAGTTGTTTTTATACTTCTCAGAAGATTTGGTGTGTTGTAATTTGATTGCCTCTCCTCATTGCACAACAACATGCTTACCAAGAAAATTCAAAGGGCCACCAGTAGTAAACAAACTAGTTGAAAAATGCTCACATAAGGACATGTACTCACGCTCAGATGCAAACACACACAGACACAGATAAATGTCATGTAATAAAAAGAAATAGGGATGCCGGGGTGGCTCAGTCGGTTAAGCATCCAGCTCTTGATTTTGGCTCAGGTCAAGATCTCAGGATTGTGAGATCAAGCCCTACATTGGGCTCTGAGCTGAGTGTGGAGTCTGCTTGAAATTCTCTCTCTCTCTCATTCTCCCTCTGCCCCTCCCCCTGGCCTCTCTCTTTCTCTCCCTCCCTCTCAAATAAATAAATGTCTTAAAAAGAAAGAAAAAGAAATGTGAGGTATTCAATAAGGAAAACTGACCACTGACCAGAAATTTAACTATGAGAACAAAAATTTCTTTGGGCAAAAGTTGGTGACCACACTCCTTCTTTATGAGGCTCCGAAGAGCCCAGCCCAATGTCATGGGAAACAAACTAGTTGAAGCAACATTACGTTATTTTAAAGAACTCCGCCATGCTCACTTATCTTAGCCAAATATGGGAGTAGTAAAGTAAAAGTGCATTGTGTGTCAAAGTAGGCTGATGGGAAAATCAAACCTATTTAGATGCTCTGAGGTCAAGACTGAAGATGTTCCTGGCCAGTATGACAGTTGGAATCATTAAAAGAACACTAATAGCAAATTAAACTCATTTTTCATTATACAAAAAAGTAATAATGTTCTATGATTCATTAACTCTACATTTCCTTTACTTGTGTTAAGAAGCTAAGAAAGCTCCATTGAGATTACTAATGTTTACCCTTTGGAATCCAGAAATGTGCCATTTGAGGATTTTTGTAGCTATTACATGCACGCACAGGTGCTCTGTATAGATTCTAACATTACTGGAGTATTTTGTATGTGCAAAGACCTGCTAGAAAACTTCTGCCCTTGCCTCTCTCTCCTTCACACGCATACATCTCTGCTTTCCTAAGTGAAATGCTGTAGCATTATAATGCTTTATGGATTGTACACTACACATTATGTAATGAGACATATGAAATACGCTTGATTCCGAGCCTTACCCTTCAGTAACGGTAAGATCTTTCCTCAGCAAGTCCATTTCTGAATTACAGCTTCTATATCTGTAGAATGGAGCAAAGAATACCTTTTTTATAAACAGGTTCTCAAATTTTTTGACACTCCTCCCATCGAGATGTGGAATCCAATTCCCTTCCCTTAAACACGTCCCAGACTTGGTGACTCATGTCTAAAGAATGGAATGTGGCAGAAATAATACCATGTGACTTCTGAGACTAAGTTTCCCCTGGCTCTCTTCCTTGGAATGATTGCTCTTGGAACCCAACCACTTCACCATTTGGTGGAAAAGCCAAGCTGCCACAAGGAAAGGTCACACATGTAAGTATTCCAACAACAGTTCCAGATGAACTCCCAGATGACAACCAACATCGGCTATCAGACACGAGAATGAGTTTTCTGTTTATTCTGGCCCACAATCTTTGAGCCACCCCAGCTGACACTGAGCACAGCAGAGAGAAATTGTGTCCTCCAAGTTCTCCCAAAATTATAGAGTAATGAGCAAGTAGATATTGCTATTATTTTTTTTTATATTGTTACTATTTTAAGCCATTATGTTTTGGGGTGGTTTGTTGTGCAACAACAAATGGTTGGAACAGAATTTTGGTACCAGTTTAGAACAGAAAACAGAAAACATGTAGCAATGACTTCCGGACCAGTCAGACTGCAGAATTTGGGAAGGTCTTCAAGAAATTGTAAGTGGAAGCTTCACGGCTTTTTTTTTTTTTTTAGATTTATTTATTTATTTTAGAGAGTAGTGAGGGAAGGGGCAGAGGGAGACAGAGAGAATCTCAGGCAGGCTCCATGCCCACCACAGAGCCCCACGGGGCTCCATCTCATCTCCATGAAATCACGACCTGAGCTGAAATTAAGAGTCAGACGATTAACTGACTTAGTCACCCAGGCACCCAGCTCCAGGGCTTTTGAAGAGGTTATTGGTGAGGGTTGACAGGAAAGTGAGAGTTTCCATAGCGTAGTGGTTATCGCGTTCTCCTGACAGGAGAGTGAGGAAAGTGTTACTGGGAGCTGTCACAAGGTGGTAGAAAGTTCAGCAATGCTGTCATCTGTGGTAATACGGAAAATAGAAAACATACAAATTAACTGAATGACCTAAGGAGACTTTCCGGAAGAGTACTACAGAGGCTGCCTGGTTGTTCTCTGGCTACAGTAAAACGCAAGAGGAGAGAGAGAAGAAAGAACCGTTACATAGAGAGGAGCCAGGAGTTGCCGGGTTGGAAAGCAGCAGTTTCTTCTCCCACCTCGCCAAACGGCAGAGGCCCGCAGAACGCCCTCAGGAAAACGCAGTTCGAAGGTGACACAGTATGACTCGAACACGGGCAAGCCCTGGCAAAGATTTCAGGTGCTGCTTTGTCGACACTTACAAGCCACGGAAGGCCCACGGATGGAAAGGGTGTTGCCAGACAGCAGCTTTGGACAATCTAACCTAGAGAAGGGCTAAGCGAGATTTATGGGAGTGGCTTTTGCCTGAGTTGGTGATAAATTGATTCATAGGAAACCTACAACTTTTTTTTTTCTTTTTAAGAATTACAGTCAGCTTCGACCGAGAGGGACAGTCTGGCTGTTGGATCCCCAGACTTCTAAGGGCTGCGAGCCACCTAAAGAACTACTAGCGGGAAGCACAGGCTACGGTGAGGGGAGAAGGCGGACTGGCTCCCCGGATGGAGCCAAGAGCGCAGTGGGCGGAGCCAACAGCTACTTCCCGGAAGCAGGACTGAGTCCTAACTGAGGAACGAGCGGCGTGAGCTCAGGTGGATTTTAGAGCCGCTGTGTGCCACTGACGCCCGTATGCCTTCCATATTTCTTTTTAGAACGGAAGTGTGTACAGTGCTCATCCTGGGCGTGTCCCACCACCGTATATTAGATGCGGTTAGCAGATGGCTTGTCTCTCATCCGCCGGCCTTCAGATTGAGTGGAGCTGCATCTGGAGAACAGTACCCAAGGAGCCTCTGCTCCACCTGGACCTGATTCATGTGTCCGGATCACGACGCTCAAGCTTGAGTATGAGGTTACAGCAGGTGCAATGTAGGTACAATGTGTGTGTGTGTGTGTGTGTGTGTGTGTGTGTGTGTGTGTGTGTGAAAGAGAGAGAGTGTGTGTGTGTGTGTGTGAGAGAGAGAGAGAGTGTGTGTGTGTGTGTGTGTGAGAGAGAGAGAGAGAGTGTGTGTGTGTGTGTGTGTTGGGTGATGAGTGTATTTTGCATGTAGGGAAAAATGTAAATACTTTATGTACAGTGGGTGAGTTGTGATCATCTTAAAACATGTCCGCAAATTATTTCAAATTCTTCCCAACAAAAAAGTAGAGCCTAATTCTCCTTTTTTTTTTTTTTTTAAGATTTTATTTATTCATTTGACAGAGAGAGACACAGCGAGAGAGGAAACACCAGCAGGGGGAGTGGGAGAGGGAGGAGCAGGCTTCCCTGCTGAGTGGGGAGCCCGATGTGGGGCTCCATCCCAGGACCCTGGGATCATGACCTGAGCCAAAGGCAGATGCTTAAGGACTGAGCCACCTAGGTGCCCCCTAATTCTCCTTTCTTTGAGTCATACTTGGCTTCAGTGACTGGCTTCTAACAAATAGAACATGGCAGAAGTGATACTGTGTGACTTGTCAGAATAGATCACAAAACGAGACACAGCTTTCACCTTATTTTCTTTTTCTTGGGATATTTGCCTTTGGAACCCAGCCGCCATTTTGGTAGGAAGACAACAGCCACATGAAAAGGCCATGTATAGGTGTTCGGCTCCAGCTCCAGCTGAGGTAGGGCTCACGGTCAGCATGAACCAGCAAACTGTGAGGAAATGAGTTTTCTGATGGCCTCAGCCATCAGTCTCAAGCCACCCCAGGTGATAGGGCGCCATATCCCTATAGGGAGCAAAGACAAACTGCCTTGCTCAGTGCTGCTGAAATTACAAATTCATGTGAGAAATAAATGTAGATACTGTTTTAAGGCACTAAGTTTTGGAGTGGTTTGTTAAGGAGCAGATAACCAGGTACTGATCTGCAAATATTTACTAGAAATATCCACATACTAAACAAAACCTTGTAACAGTTACAACATTTTATGCATTAAAAATTATAGTTGCTTTATGGTCCCTAGCTTTATCACTTCCTAACTCTGGGGTCTTCAGTAGGCCAGTCTTCCTGAGCTTCATTTTCTACAACTGTAAGAGATAAAAATACTTGTCTTTTAAAAAACCACTTATGAAGATTATATAGCAACAAGGGAAATGATGATATATTGTAGGTTATAAAACTAGATTCAAATGATTACAACTATAAAAATGTGCAGATAAGAAACAGACAGATTAGGCTAGTCGGCTTAAAAGTAATTTTCCAAATTTTTGTAAGATTATTTACTTTAGTAATCAAAAAAATAAGTATTTAAAAAAAAATCCCATTGTGCATTCCCAGCCCAAACCCGGGGAATGGGTTAGGTTATTTCGTCTCACTGACCTTCCTGCTAGTTAAATCATCTAAAGTGGCTTGGTAGAGGAATGGGGACAACACAGCATCCTGTTACTCAGAGTCTGGAGGTCACTCAAAGGTAGACTCCAGAACTCAGATTTCCTGCCTCCCCAGCCAGTGCACCATTCCTTCATACTCTAGCCTCTTAATACTAGTTAGTTTTTACCTACATGGGCTAAGCATGAAAACCAAAGTCACATTACATGCTTATCTTTTAAATAGCCAGAAGTCCCAGCTATCTGGGCTCAGAGGCTATGGAATCCAGTGGTCAAGGGTGTTGGTCAAAATTCATGGGTTGGAAACCTAGTTCTCCCACATATTGTCTGGGATCTTTGCAAATGTAAGTAAGGATCTTGACTGGAGATCATCCTGGATTACACAGATGGGTCCTAAATCCAATGATAAGTGTTCTTATAAAAGAGGAAGACACAGGGAGCAGAAGACCATGTGAAAATGGAAGTAGAGATTGAGGTTATGTAGCCACAAACTGAGGTATGTCTGGAGCCATCAGAAAATGGAAGAGGTAAAGAAGGGTTTCTCCCTTAGGGCCCCAGAGGGAACACAGCCCTGTGGACACCTTGATTTCAGGCTTCTAGCCCTCAGAACTGTGAAAGAATACACCTCTGTTGTTTTAAGCCACTGAGTGTGGGCTAATTTGTTACGGCAGCCCTAGCAGACTAGTGGAATATGGGTGAATCTCATAACCACAACATTGAACAAAAAAGTACTCGGTACAGGGGAAAAATGATACTTAAATCAAGTTTGAAAAACATGAAAACTGGTACTTTGTATTATATTAAAATATTATATATTAATAAAAACATAAAGAAACAAATGGGAATGATAAAGACCCAATTTAGGGAGTGGGAGCTGTGAAGGGAAAGAAGGGAACACAGTGGAGGTACACAGAGGGCTCCAGCTGTACTGGTAATACTGTGTTTCTTTTTTTTTTCTTTCTTTTTTAAGATTTTATTTATTTATTTGACAGAGAGAGCAAGCAAGCACAAGCAGGGGGAGTGGCAGAGGGAGATGGAGAAGCAGGCTCCCTGCTGAGCAGGGAGCAGGGCACAGCATGACCCCAGGGCCCTGGGATCAGGACCCCAGCTGAAGGCAGACACTTAACCAACGGAATCACCCAGGTGCCCCATAATACTGTGTTTAAGCTGAGTGGTGAGGTCAAGCAGGACCAATATCATATTTTTAACACAGTTGTGTAGGACTAAACTATTTCATAATAATTAAATTTAAAACAACATAAAAATGAAACAAGATGGGAATCAGGAAGGAGACAAACCATAAGAGACTCAATCTCACGAAACAAACAGGGTTACTGGGGGGTGGGAGGGGAGGGATGGGGTGGCTGGGTTATGGACATTGGGGAGGGTTTGTGCTACAGTGAGTGCTGTGAAATGTGTAAGTCTGATGATTCACAGACCTGTACCCCTGGGGCAAATAATAAACAAAATAATAAAGTAAAATAATAACGTTTGAAAGAAAAAAAGGAGAAGGACGAGAAGGAAGGTCGATAGCAACTTGAGGGCGGGAGCTTCTTTCTTGGATAATGCATGACCTTTCAAATGTCAGCCAGAACAACATGATTTAATGCATGTTTTATCTCCTGATACTTAATAAGCAGATGAAAATCACTTTGTTAATATTCAGAGTTCTGATGTCGTTTATAAATAATTCCAATAGTAACCTTTTTCATTGGAAAAACACCTGTATAGTGCTGACTCTGATTACTCCCTGTGGATATTGCTTAGCTAAAAATTAATATATCATACTTTCTAGAATGACAGACTGTGGGCTGGAATAAGAGAAAACAGTAATTTATAAGATGGAGTAATTACTGGACGATCCAGGTACTATTTACTGACTTTCTTCTTCTTTGTTCTCAAGCCAACAAAATTATTGAGTCCACAATCCCAGAGTCTTATTAGCCTTAATCTCAGGTTGTCTATCAAAAACAATACTGTCGTGGATTAATAAACACCACCAACCCGTAATAAGCGGCACAGGCCCTTCGTCCTCCGCGGTAATAGGTGAGCTCAGCTGAAGCATTAGCAAAGTGTGACTGACTCGCTGGGTTGCCGAGCCCGGGCTCCCTTAGTATGGCTGAAGCTGCCTCCCCGGCTGCGCTATCTGGAATATCCACGAGGTGGCAGCAACTCCTCGGCAGCCAACCAGGGGCTCCATGGGCAACTGAGGCCGCCATTGACTTCCTCCTCACCAACAGGGCGGTTCTGGTTTCAAAGTCAGATTTGGTTGTTTCTTTTAGAGCTGGGCTTTAGAAAACCATTGTGACCATTTTCCGTTAGGAATTACTCCGGGTTAATCACAACTAACATAAACCATAATTTGATGTCTACTATAAGCAGTCTCACATTTTTCCTTCGTTTTTTTTCAGTATACTTGGTGAAATACTTTATTTTTATTTATTATTAAATAAAGCTTGTTATTTTAAAACGTGCCTGTTTTCCAAAATGCACTAGGCACGTGAATAATTTTAAATATTAAGACCTTTATATCGTGAAGATACAGGGGAAGTCAACATCTACAATAATCAAAGAAACAAATAATCTTCCAAATAATTTGCATTTTGTAAAGGGCAGAATCATGAGAGCAGGTAAAATATGGCTGGTACCAGTGGTCTCTTCTTGTAGGGCACTGTCGCTAAAATCCAGACCCAGCTGAGAAATGTCACACGAAGTCTCTAGTTTGCTTACTCTGTCTTACAGTGCCCAGACTCAGAAGATCTGAACCCTTGAGCACCTAGGCCCCTAAAAGAATGATTAGATAGTGGTCCTCAGAAATTTCTGGGCTGATGCTGCATATTTTTTTTTTTTTTTAAGTAGGCTCCACAGTCAGCATGGAGCCCCATACGGGGCCTGAACTCAAGACCTGGAAATAAGACTTGAGCTGAGGTTGAGTCAGATGCTTAACTGACTGAGCCACCCAGGTGCCCCACCTAATTTTCAGTACAAGGAAGACTCTCGAGCATCCCTCAGATATAAACATTCTAAGCATGCTTGGGATGTATAAGGAAAAAGAACCATAAACTAGAAAAATGCCTTCTCTCAACTGTTCATAAATGTAGAACACTAGAAACAATGCAGTGAGAACGAACACTGGCTTCGGCATCTGGGAACACAGATTTGAATCCTTTCCCTAAGGAACTGTGGGATCTGGGATATCTCTTCTGGGTAATGGATTTAATAACATCTCTCCTCCTGACCTCCTGGGTCTGTGAGACTCACACAAAATGAATAATCTAGATGCTCAATAAATGTTTGTTGAATATTGTTAAAGTCAGTATAAATGATGGTGACAGGACTTTAAAAGATGTATTTTAATAAACAACCCAAAATATGTAAGTGTAGGGTTTTATAACTAAAACATAATGTAGTCATGGTTTTCAGAAATGAACAATGAATATCTTTCCACACATACTGAGCAGTGGTTTTCAGTTCTGGGAAGCTTTTCAAAATTCCCAGCACCCAAGGCTTTTGTGTCGTTTGGTTGGCTAGTTGTTTGTTGGTTAAGCCCTCTGGTGATAATCACAAGCAGCCAGGATCGAGAACCACTGCTCTAAGGCAAAAGTTAGTGCCATTACTGAATGCTGGTTATAATTGAATCAGAGTAGAAATGAGTTTCTAGTTGCAAAAAGATGTCTACTATTTCTGGCCAGATACAGGGTTCTGTCTGAGTCACTTTTCTTTGTTATGACACTCTTCTTTTTCTCTTTGTACAGAAGAAAAATTGCTTGATGCAGAAAATGTGAAAAACACAGTGAAGATAAAACAACAAAAAAATCACTCTACATCTGTAGCCCCCAGACACATTGGGGTGTGCCCTTTGCAGTTTTTTTCTTACACACACACACACACACACACACACACACACACACACACACATATACTTTTCTTTTTAGATTTTATTTATTCATTTGACAGACACAGAGAAAGCACAAGCAGGGACAGAGGCAGAGGGAGAAGCAGACTCCTCACTGAGCAGGGAACCCAATGTGGGCTCGATCCCAAGACTCTGGCACCATGACCTGAGCCGAAGGCAGACACTTAACCGACTGAGCCACCCAGGTGCCCCTATATGTATATTTCTAAAATGAAAATGGAATCAGGCCACGTTTTGTAGCCAGTTTGTTTACTTGGGACTACGACGTGGATGTCTTCCCATACCAGTGAACTTTCTTCCAGGACATGGCTTTTAATGGCTATTAGATCCATCATCATTTCTTTAATTTCTTGTTATTTAACATTAGATTGTTTTCAGTTATTCAATTATAAGGATATTGCGATAAATTCCTGTAATGCGGTTTTTGCACAAAGCTCTGCTAATTTCTTTGAATAGTGGCCCCACCTTTTATATTTACTCCTGATCGGTTTGAGCAGGCTTTAGAAGACTCAGCAAACAGGAGGATGAACTTCTTAGCAGTCCTGATACCAATGAGCTACATCCACATTCCAGAAGTAGCTCCAGAACACCTGGATCTTTTAGCCAATATTGTTAGGTAGGAAAGCTCAAAATTAGCCCAATAGTCACTAGAATAAGTGGTGCTCGAAGTTCAGTGTATGTGCTTATCTTGTCAAATGCAGAGCTTGTCAAAATGTTGATCTGGGTGGAGGCTGAGCTTCTGATTATCCACCAGGCTCCCAGGTGATGCTGATGCTGCTGGTCAGTGGACCACACCCGAGTGGCGAGGACCAAGATTATATTCCCCTTAGACCGAGCATGCCTGCATCTCATCTTTGGGTTTCCCAATTGTGTAAAACACAAGGACATCCACAAATAAAGGGGCAGGGTTGAGATGAATACTTTCAATAATGTGTTTATTCAAGCCAGTTCATTTGGACTTTGCTTTTGGAAGAAAACGTTTTTCTCTTTATTTTTAGCATTCTCTCTAATTTCCAGAGGACCACAGGCAGCTTTTCTTTCCATATTAGTAATTCTATAAAAGAGAAAAATCGAGGACTTACATCTGAGACTGATGTTATATCATGGATCCCCAAAGGTGAATGAAGCAGCCTGCCTTTTCCTCCATTCATTGTTGGAATCCTTCAACTTTCATGGTGGCCTATTAGAAATCTGACCTGTGAGGAACATACTTTGTGATTGGTGGGATTTCACAGGAAGTATCACATTTTTTTTTTGACCAGGAAGAAATAATAAATACTTCACAGTTTTTGTTTTAACAAGGTAAGTTAACCCACCATATGCTTTGAATATTGACAATTACCACTTAAACAACTTTTATTACAAAAGAACAATGCATGTTTATTGTAGGAAATTAGGACAAGTTAAAAGGTAGAAAAAAAGAATTAAATTCCATCACCCAGAGATAATTATCATTGTTAATAATCTACTACAGGGGTGCCTGGGTGGTACAGTCAGTTAAGCATCCGACTCTTGGTTTTGGCTCAGGCCATGATCTCAGGATCATGAGATCTAGCTCTGTGCTCAGTGCAGAGTCTACTTAGGATTTTCTCCCCCTCTCCCTACCTCTCCTGCTCATCCTTGCATGCACTCTCTCTCAAATAAATAAATAAATAAATCTTTTAAAAATCTATTACAAGCATCCCCATGTACCTCAGCAATTTAGGAAAACCCTCATTCCCTCTTTGGTTCATAAAATCCACTTTCAGACACAAATCTTGTGCAATTTTTTTCCACTCCTTATCCTAGCGAGTAGGCGTAGTAAATGCAAGACACTCTTAAGAACTATTTCTTTTTCACATCCTTTATCAGTCATATTAAATTTTTTATTGGGGGAAAATTATTATTAAATCACCTAAACTTTTATAATATTTATTCTCATAAGTAAAATCATTCCAGTTGTTTTTATAAGTGAATATTAATTGTTTAATGGCTTCTAGGTTGTTTTTTTAACATCAGTTTAGCAACCCTTCCTTACCAAGTCAGCAGCCCAGAGTATGACAAGCTAATTAAATTAATTAACCCCTGCATGTCAGCTCACATACTGTGTTCAGTCAGTTAAAATACCATAGATACTGCAGAATAATTATTAGACCCATGATTTGATCAGTGTTTCAGACTTTACAATAGGTCCACATAGAGCTATTTCGTATGTACTTTATTATGTTGTCACCACAGCAACTCTGTGAAATGTTAGTTTTATCTCTGTTTTATAAGTGACAGAACTGAGGTGCGAAGAGGTTAAGTGATTTACTAAAAATCTCACATTCAGGGAGTGACAGAACAGTGAAATGGTACCTTTTTAAATTTTCTACTATTCATTTTGTTCTTAATTTCCCCATTAAAATGTTCAGAATAAAAAAGCCTTCACTTAAAAATATAAGATACAAAGATGCAGGTGTTTATGCTTCTTGCTATGCTGTAAAAATTTCTTTATCTTTGAAAATAAAAGTATAAGATACATATGGGAACCCTGGACTATATTTTCAATTTTTCTGTAAATCTAAAACCGTTCTTGAAAAGTTTATTTAAGTGGGGATACCTGGGTGGCTTGGCTCAGTCAGTTAAACGTCTGCGTTTGGTTCAGGTCATGATCTCAGGGTCTTTTAGGTCCTGACCTCGGGGTTCTGGGATCAAGTACTGCTTGGGGCTCCCTGCTTGGCGGGGAGTCTGCTTCTCTCTCTGCCCTTCCCCCCTCATTTTCTCTTCATCTCTCTCTCTTTCTCTCTTTTTCTCTCAAATAAATAATAAAATATTTCTTTTTTTTTTTTTAA
>LNAC01000365.1:1492144-1613283 GCA_002007465.1 Ailurus styani | reverse complement strand
CCTGAGCCGAAAGCAGAGGCTTTAACCCACTGAGCCACCCAGGCGCCCCTAATAAAATATTTCTTAAAAGGTTTGTTTTATTATTTTATTATTTACTTATTTATTTATTTGACAGAGAGTGAGAGATCACAAGTAGGCTGAGAGGCAGGCAGAGAGAGGAGGAAGCAGGCTCCCCGCTGAGCAGAGAGCCTGATGCGGGTCTCGATCCTAGGACCTTGAGATCATGACCTGAGCTGAAGGCAGAGCTTTTAACCCACTGAGCCACCCAGGCACACTAAAAGGTTTATTTAAATGTAAAAAAAGATAATCTTATAAAATTACATATATCCAAAAAATTCACATGTATCATGTCAAAATATCTTTTATGTAACTAGTTCTTAACTAATTTCCACTTCTGCCTTCACAGCCTTATCATCCTGTGATGCCTTACAACCACAGACCTCCGGTCCTCTTGGTATTCAGGACTAGACTGTGGAAATCGTCCGGCCAAGGGACACACCCTGCAGAATCCAGAGTCTCTCAGTACAATGAAGCATCTTTTCTAGTGTGGCCAAAGACACATTTCCCACTAGGTTTCTAATTCTTTCAGGCCCAGAAATATGCTGGCATCCATAAACTAAATTTGACCCTTTGGAAGATGAGCATTGCAAGGAATGATTGCCCTCACGCACCCCGGCTGCCCTCCAGGGCCCAGTTCAACGTGAATGTGTCCCCTCGCCACCCAGGAGCCCACGACACTGCCACCGGCCTGTCTGGAACCACAGGACCGTGACGGGCTGGCAAGTCTTCCTGAAGAATGGTGCACAAGATCAGGTCAGTTTGCCTGCCTAATGGCATTATACTAATGCCATTATACTCCTTTCTTTTAGGAGTAAACAGAATTTAAGTGTTTATCGACCCCTTTCGGTTAAAAGTGACTCATCCTTGCCTACTCTTCTCCTTTCTGTCTTCTGTCTTTCAACAGTGGATCTGCCAGACAGTTCTTGGAGCCTTTGGGAAACTGAATTTGGCGGAAAGACTGAGGATGAGAAGTGCTCACGCTGGTGGTGGTCAAAAAATTTCTCAGAGGGCGCCTGGGTGGCTCAGTGGGTTAAAGCCTCTGCTTTCGGCTCAGGTCATGATCTCAGGGTCCTGGGATCGAGGCCCGCATCGGGCTCTCTGCTCAGCAGGAAGCCTGCTTCCCCCTCTCTCTCTGCCTGCCTCTCTGCCTCCTTGTGATCTCTCTCCCTCTGTGAAATAAATAAATAAAATCTTAAAAAAAAAAATTTCTCAGAGAGAACCTCTGATTTTCATGTGGGAATGTGGCCTTCAGAACCTCTAGCTCCCTTGCTGCTGGGCATGGCCATATGGTGTGGCCATATGACTAAATTCTGGCCAACAGGCCATGAGCCAAAATAATGTGGGGAACTTCTGGGTTATGTCTCCAAGAGGGAGGGGTGTGTCTTCTTTTCTCTCCCTCTTTTACTAGCAGGAATATGGGTGCGGGAATGGACCATTCTGGTCATGAAGATGAGGGCCATATTCAAGAGATAATAGAGCAAAAAGAGAGAAAAGGCCTGGGCCCTTGTCTACTTCCCAAAGGAAAGCCACCAAACTTCCTCATGAGAGAAAATAATCTTCCAGCTGATTAACGCCATTGCATGCCATTCTTACCTACTCGAGTGCATTTCCTCCCAATGTCAGTATCTGTGTCAGCCCCTGGATTACCTTTCAGGTGCCAGGCTCTCCCTGCACCTTCTACCCCTCCTATGATTAACTAGGCCAGGTTTAGGATATTGCAGAGTATAATTTGTTCTGTGCTCTCTTTCTCCTGTGGTTCATAGATATGTTCTCTGCGAAAAGCATTACGCAATGTTCTTTTCCTCATTCTGTTCTTTGCTCCAAGCTTTCAATCAATCAGTCTTTCTTACTCTCTCTAAGGCTGTTATTAAGTGCCCCACTTTGGTGCTGTTGGCATCTATGAAGGCTGCACATTGCGTGGTTCTGCTGCTCATTCCCAGCTGACTTGTTGCACAGTAGAGTGGGGCAATTTATCGCCTTCAGAAAATTTTATCTGCACTTACATAGGAAAAGGACAGGCTCTCTCACATAAAAACCACCGGGAAGATTACTTTCCCAAGGAAAACAAACACTTTCTCGCTGTCCTATCTCATGACCCAGCCACTCTTGCAAAAACTGGATGGCGACCAGATCCAGAGACTGAAATCAGCCTTACCCTGTCCCTGCAGGAAAGCAAGCAACTGCGGGGGATGGAGGAGGGTCATTCACACCAGCCAGAGAAAATTGCATCTTGAAACAGAACAACTGGTAGTCTAGGCAAGCTGTTGGTGCCAGAAAGATGTTGCAAGAATTACAATGGCCTCTTTATTGGAAAGCAGAATGTGGCACTGAGAAATTCAGGAGCAAGTTCTATTTGGAGAACTTTGGAGTTCTATTTGGAGAAGTTGGTAGTAGAGAGGTCTGGCAGTGGAGAGCAGGACTCTAAGCATCAGGTAGAAGCTTCATGACAGGACTTCGGGCCCTAGGATAGTGAGTCCCAAGTACAGGTGATTTTGTCTCTGCAGAGAACATGTGGCAATGTCTGGAGACATTTGTGGTTGTTATAATTGAGGGATGCTAATGGCATCTAACGAAGAGAGGCCAGGGATGCTGGTAAGCCTTCTATAATGCATAGAGCAACGCTTGCACATGGACAGACACAATAAAAAAAACTGTCTAGCACAAAGTGTCAATAGTGACAATGCTGAGACACCCTGTCCTAGACAGACTAATATTAAAAGAGCAGGGCCCCTGTCTCTGGGATGTTGGGGGTCCTGAACAGCCTGCCAAGGGCAAGCTCAAGAACAGGAAAGGAAGACCTGACCCTGATACCAAAGTCAGGCGGTAGGTCAGACAGGCAGGACTGAATTCCATTTATCAGAATGGACATACAACGTCATGGCCAGACTAGGAGCAAAGTAAATTCATACCGAATCCCAAGGGGATCCCACCAGAACAGTTTAAAGCCCTCTAGAAAACTAGGAGGGTTGTTTTACAGCAGGATTCTTAACCTAGTTCCACAAATCTTTTGGAGGCAGGGGAAGATCCCTGCACATAGATGAGGGGATCTTGACCTTCCTCAAATTATATGCAAAATTATGTGTTTTTGCATTTTCCTGGGTAAGGATGCAAAGCTTCCTTCAGGATCTAAACATGGACAGAAGACCCAGAAAAGGGAAACCTACTGTTGTTGATGCCCTGGGGCACCAGGTTGAGCCCGCAGGAGATGAGCACAAGGTCTTAAGGACGAGGAAAGATGAAAAACGAATGAAAACAGCTAGCAGTATTTAAACACTGCTTGCCAGCTACTGTTCTGCTGCCTTACCCAGAATAGTTCATTTAATCTTTGTAACATTTGTATGAAGCACATACTTTTTAAAATTCCATTTCATAGATGAAGAAGCTAAGGCTAGACTTTCTCTAAAACAGTGCTTGCTAACTTTCCTCACAGCATGGCACGTGCATGCGCGCGCGCGCGCGCACACACACACACACACACACACACACACACACACACAAGCTATTATATAGAAAAGCTGTTAGAATTAATAAGAGGCTTTAGTAAGCTGGCCATAAATAAGATCAATAAACTACAATTGCAAATCTATAGCAACAAATATTTAGAAAACACAATTAGAAGAAAGATGCCAATTGCAATGATGACAAATTACGAGGCACCTTGGAATAAATAAATATGTAAGATCTTTATGGAGAAATAAAAAAGTATACTAATATCTGTCAAAGGCACAGTGGGTAAAGGGACAAGAGGCAACTTGGCCAGGGGATCTTGCAGCCCCATGTCCGCTCCTCACCTGCCTGCCTTGGCCTCTTCAGGGCTGAGGGCTTCAAATCTCTAAAACCCATTCAGAACACACCAGTTTGCTTCCATGGCACACCAGATAGAAAACTCTGCTATTACTGTTAAAGAAATTGGGTAAATCTTCCAACAAAGAAAACACTAATGGCTATTTCTAATGGCAAGAACAGCCAAACAGTCAAGAGACAATTTCAATCATATATGAAATCTTGCAGAAAAGGAAAAGCAGGAATACTCTCCAACTCAATATCTGAAGCTAGTGTAACCTTCATACTAAAACCAGGCAAGAACTGGGAAAAGAAACTTTCAGGCTAATCTAAGGTCGATAGACAAAACATAATTGCAAATCTACACGTCAACGACACATATACAGAAAGCAATGATGCTAATTACAATGGCAACAAAACATATAAGGCTCTTGGAATGGATCTAACAAAAGGTGTGCAAGTCCTTGATGGAAAACACCATAAAACTTCAGTAAAGGCGGGTGCCTTGGTGTCTCAGTCAGTTAAGCTAAGCGTCTGTCTTCGGCTCAGCTCAGGATCTCTGGGTCCTGGGATGAAGTGGGAGTGGGGCTCCCTGCTCAGTGGGGAGCCTGCTTCTCCCCCTCCCTTTCCACCACTCGTGATCTCTCTCTCTCTCAAATAAATAAGTAAAATCTTCAAAAAAAAAAACTTCAGTAAAGGACATTTAAAAATGTGAACAATATTTCCCTAAAACGACCTATAGATTTAATGATATCCTATTCATGGACATTAATGCTGGTCCTAAAATACAGGTAAACAAAGAGCCACGAATGGCCAAAACAGTCCTGGAGATGGACAAATAGAAGCACTGACTAAACTACCAGCTGTTAAGATTTATTATAAGGCCTTTAGTAATTTGGAATGTGTTATCAGTTCAGAGGTAGATTAATGGACCAAAACAGAGTCCAGAGTCAGACCCATGAATAGATGAATATATGGGAAACTTATCTATGGCATTTCAGGTTAGAAGGAGGAAGACAGACCCTTTCTTATTAATTGATGAGTCAGAAGAGGGAAAGAGTTCAGTGAACTCCTACCTCACACCAGACACAAAAATCAATTCTAGGTGGATAAAAGACTTAAAGGCAAAACTTTAAAATTTTAGAAGAACATGTAGAATGTTATCTTTCTAATTATGAGGTACAAAGGATTTCTTGACACAAAACTGGCAGCATAAATTCAGCTACATTAAAATAATAATACTGCAGCTCCTCAAAAGATATCAAGAGAGTGAAAACAGAAGCCAAAAACTGGAGGAAGAGACTTACTCAGGTTTAGTAACCAGACATCAGCGCTCCTTTCAATTGATAAGAAAAAGATGACAACCTACTCCATAGATGAACAAATGGAAACAGCCTTGAACACATCTAGGTAATAAATAAATGTATGAAGATACGCTCACCCTCATTAGTTACTAGAGGATTAGAATGAGTTCCTGTTTTATACGCATCAGATTGGGAAACATAAAGAAGTCTGACTTTAGCAAGTGTTGGTGAGAATTTGTAATAACGGTAACTACCATATGCTGTTAGAAGATAATCTGGAATTCTCCAGGAAAGCTGAACATTAACCCTCCCACCAGCTGCTTCTCTTCTGGTGTGGTAAGCAGGCTTTCAGGATGGCCTTTAATGAACTTCACCTGTTAGTTTCCATGCCTGTGGGTAATTCCCTCCCTGTGAGGTGGGCTACACTAATAGAATACAGCGGAAGTGACGCGGAGCCACCTCTGAGGCAAGGGTTCAAAACACTGACTTCCGCCCAGCTCTCATTCTGTCTCTTGCTTACCTGTGAGAAGCAAGCTGAGGCTGTGGAGAGACCCACATGGCAAGGAGTGAGGACCAGAAAGGACAACCAGAGAGGAACTGAAACTTTGAGTCCAACAGCCCAGGAGGAAGTGATTCTTCCCAATAACCAAGTAAGTGAGCTTGGAGCACATTCTTCCCTAGAAGATGACTATAGCACCTGCCTACATCTTCATAGCAGCCTTGGTAGGGCTCAGAGTCAGAGGACCCGGCGGGGCTGCATCTGGATTCCTAACCCAGGAATCCCGGAAACTGTGAGATAATAACTATGTTATTTCAAGCTGTTAAATCTGGGGGTGATTTTATATGCAGCAGTAAAAAACTAGAATGTGTGAACACAAGCACATGGGTACGTGGAGTCCGGAGTACAGGTGAGCCCAGGATGTTGATCCTTCAATCACTGGGGGTGCTGAGAGCAAGTAGGTCAAGGCGGGGCTGGGATAAGCAGAGTTGGAGAGCAGAGCGGCCTCAGCCAAGAGCAGCCTCGTCTGTTTACCCTAGTGCACCATCCAATATTACGGGGTTTTTCTGTATGTGTGCCGTTATGTGAAAAAAGCAGGAAAGCATTAGGCTATGAAATAATCTTTCTTGTGAAGAGTGTTTGGTAATTGATATTTTCTGGGACAATGTCCTCAATGCTTCACCACCTGAGAATGTGCTAAAAATGCAAGCTTTCAGACTCCATCTCAGATCTACGAAATCAGGTACTCTTGTGGGAGTGGGGGCAGCAATCTGTGTTTTTAAAGGCTTTCCAGATGATTCGGGTACAGGTGAAAGTTTGAGAAACGTTGTTCTGAGAATATGTGCATCTCATTTGTTTTCAAATTTATTGGCAAAGGTGTTCAGGATGCTAAATCCTTTTAGCATCTAAGTTATGTACTCTTTTCATGCTATGTTGTTGGTGGTTTCTCCTTGTTCTTGGTCAAACTCTCTGAGGGTTTGTCACTACTCTTGATCTTTTCAAAAGGTGTACTTTGCTGTTTATTTTCTGTTTCATTAATTTTTTCGCTTATTTCCATCCTTCTACTTTCTTCAGGTTTATTCTGTTATTCTGTTCCTGTTAACCAAATATTTTTAACCAAATATTTGTCTTAGTTTTATTAGGAAGCAGGTAACACAGATGGTATAAATTCTGGCCCCAAACACGTGTTGTAATGAATTTGTGGTTAGATAGTCTCCAAGTATTTTCCCCCATTTTTTCTTTTTATTTAGATCTAAAGATCACAGGTAAATTCCCCTCACTGTCTCTCTCTGAAGGGTGTCTTACCCTCACCACTACCCACAGTTCAACCATCTTGAATGTACCTAGTATAACCTTTCTGGAATTCTGGCTTCCTGTGGCAAATTTCCAGGCCATCCCCTCAGGGTTTACAGGACTTGTGTTTTTTGTCTATCCTCGTCAGCATATGGCCACCAAAGTTAACTAGAAATCTTTGTGGCAAACACCAGCATCAGGCAGGCCTACCTCTCGGGATTTTTACTTTTTTTTTTTATCACCTATGGCAGGAATATTCTTCCTTTTCCCAATAGGCCAGCCAAGATCTTTAGAAGATTTTTAAAATTATCTTCCAGGGTGCCCAGGTGGCTCAGACGGTTAAGTGTCTGCCTTTGGCTTAGGTCCTGATCTCAGGGTCCTGGGATGGAGTCCCACATTGGGCTCCTGGCTCGTGGGGAGCCTGCTTCTCCCTCTCCCTCTCCTGTTTCCCCTGCTTGTACTCACACTATCTGTCAAATAAGTTAAAAAATAATAATAAATAAAAGTATGTTTCATCCAGAATTTTAAATTCCATATTGGAAGACATTCTCTGGACATCTAGTCTTCCATAGACTAGAAATAGAAGTTAATCCTATTTATAACATAAGCATCTTTGTTTTTTCCTTACTTTCTAAGTTGAATGTTCACTTCATTTTTAAAAGCTTTCTTTTTTTAAAAATATATTTTACGCTATAAATTACCCTCTGAATGCCACTTTACCCCACAGTAATGATCGAGATAAAATTTTTCTACTAGGTGCAGGGCAAAATGATCTTTATGTATTTTTCCATCAATCTTCACCAAAACCCAGTGAGATATGTACCGTTATCATTTATCATTTTATCAATGAGGGAACTGAAGGAAGTTTTCATGTAGGAAAGCTAAGATTCCGACCCAGGTTTGCCTGATTTCAAAATGAGTTCTTGCAAGCAATTTAATCTATTTTCTGGGGGGTGGAGGGTGGGAAGGATGAGGAATATTTGAGGTGAGAATGAAAAGGAAAACATAACATCATTTGGTTTTAGTGTTAAGGTAAAAAGTACCTCACAATTTGAATGAAGGGAAGCTGCATGTTGTTAAGGGAATAATAACAATCCAACCCCAAGTCAGAGAACATGTTGCAAACGAAGGAAGTGTCTCAAGTAGTAACAGGTGTGCACAAACACTGCCTGGGCTCCTAGGTGCTCTGACAAACTCCTTTCCCAACAATTCAAATTGTTATTAATTTGTACTTTCTTGGCAATATCTCAATTTATGGAAGAACCAACTTGTAATCCAAATGGCCGTATTTGTAATGCTTGGGACCATCACTGACCAACATATTTTTAGCCCAAAACAAAATAGTCTCTTCTGCTAATCCCAGACCTTGGCTCCAAGCCAACTGGCTTCTTGCTTTTATTATTTGCAACAGAATCCAAGATTCAGAGTGAATAAAAGAGCTGACCAAGAATATAACTCCGGGTAATATTGTCTCTGCGCCTCGTGCACTTATCCTTTTTGTCTCTCCCCAGGGAAAAAGCAGTTATTCTTACTTATGCTAAATCCAAGTTGTTCCCCACAGCGGCCATGTAAATCTTGGCACCGAGCAAGCAGCGGAATAAAAAGTCGAGGCAGTGGGAGGTGCTCACGCGAGAGCAACAGGCAGCCGCAAAGCCCCAAACTATTCCATCCATTTTCTACTAAAAATAAAGGGTTCTATTCATCAAAAACTCTTATATATTCTTATGATTTTTCTTACAAAAAAAAGCCAACACGATATGCAGGCGAAGAATAACAACTTCCAGTTCACAAACCGTGCCATCCTTTCATTTCCCAGAAGAAGCAAATAATCCAGAGAGAGAACAAGTGGGAGAGGCTTGGCATTTGCCGTATTAGCCAGACAAAAACTGTCTTCTGCTAAAAGGGATCTGACCTCAAATTACGCATCGAAATTGTTCAGTTTGGGGGAAATGGTCTCCTTTCTGCACACCCATTTAACCAAAAGAATTACCCAAAACCTGCACAGAGGAGATGTTACAGCTTTGTTTTAATACGACTTCTAATTATTATAGGTTTCTTATTTCTTGCCAGCCAAGGAGAACTGGTTAGTTAGAATTTACCAAAATTGAAAGATTATTTAGACCTTATTCTTTTACTGTCTCCCATTTCTTCTCAATCTTTAAGAATGATCTTTCTGTTTTAGGTCCAAATTATTGTATGCTTTAGAAACTTTCCTCTACTTATTAACACAACAGTACTAACTAACATTTTTGAAGAGTTAAAAAAATCACAATCCTGCCCCACTAAAAAGTCAGCTGGTTTCCATCTTCTAGGCTTCCTCTCTGCCCTAAATTTGCATGCATTCGTTGTACATACATACATAGTTGCAATCCTACGTTGTACATACACACATAGTTGCAATCCTAGCAGAGAAGGGATTTTAAAAATCCCTAACGTTTTATCAGGTCCAGCCTTTTATCTGTTTCTTTCTTCCTTTTGTGTTTGCAGATCAGTTTGCCTAATGAAGGAATCACATTGGCCTGGGAGGGTTACTTATTCTTTGATTATTCCACACAAGTAAATCCTACCTCTCTAGCAAGACCAGAAAATCCCTTTCCCCCCTCCTATTTTCTTATGGGTTTTCCACGACTCTGGGAGAGTGTTCAGTGCATAGAAAGTGCTTCAGTGGTAGAATGTTTTCAGTTATTCATTTGCTTTGCTAAGTATTCCCTTAAGTGAGCTGAGAGTTTATTGAATTGGATTTATTGAACTGACTTTAAATTTCCCATTAATAAGACTCATATTACTTGAAAGACACAGGAATTTTACTAATCAACATCTCCAGAGCAACGAGTCACTGTGTGCATGGTCTTTCTCCCAAACATACCACTCTCTTCCATGCCTGTCTGTCCTTGCTTCTGCTGTCAACCTGGAAAGCACATTTTCATTCTTCTAAAATGTTGTGCAAAGTCTGCCTTGTTTAATGAAAGCTTTCCTTAACCCCACCCCAAGATAGAAATCACCAATCTCTTTTTCAGGCCACTCTAAACTTTGTGCCTCCTTTATTATAATACTTTGTTTATTATATGACTGCCTCCCCATGAGAATGTAAGCTCCCTGAAGTCAAGAACTGTATTTTATTCATCTTTGTACTTCCAGCATCTTCCATGTTTCTTTGGATGTCAAGATCACCTCGTGATGTACATTGAATGTCAGATGGCTACTGGACACCTACCTTAGTAGTCTCACAGCTAATGTAATGGGAAAGCAAGTTTAGGTAATATCACAGCATGAGAAGCAGGTTGAACAATGCGGCACACTGTGATGCCACCATTTCTATGTTTCAAATGTTATGACGAGGAGAATAAAAAACATACGACAGTAAAAAAATACCAAATGGATTCAGACCTATTCTATGAACCTAAAAGACAAGCCAGTCATTTATACAATGTTTCTTTTTTCTTTCTTTTCCTTTTTCTTTTTTTTCTTTTAGAGAGGGAGAGAGAGGGGTGGGGAGTAGGGGCAGAGGGAGTGGGAGAGAGAGAATCTTAAGCAGGCTCCACACCTAGCACGGAGCCCCACATGGGGCTCCATCTCACAACCCTGAGACCATGACCTGAGCTGAAATCGAGTCAGATGCTTAACCAACTGAGCCACCCAGGTGCCCCTAAAATATTTCTTACGGAAAACTTCAGACGTATACTAAAATAAGAATAGTTTAATGGAATGTCCAACATCAAGAGTTGTCAACATACAGCACATCTTATGCCATTTATGTCCTGATCCATTTTCTTTCTCTCCTGGATTACTTGAAAGTTAAATTTAGCCATCAAATCATTCTTTTTTAAACATTTAGGATATATCTTTATAAGACAAGGGATCTTTCATTAGACATAACCAAAGTATCACCATTCCTAAAAAAATAATACTGTCTTCATATCAAGTATAATCAATATTTAAATTTTGCCTCATTAATTCAGAGTTTTACCATCAGGATCCAAAGGGCTCATGCTTTACATTTAGTTATTTTTCTTTCTTTCTTTTCTTTTTTTTTTAAAGACTTTATTTGACAGAGAGAGAAAGAGATCACAAGCAGGCAGAGAGAGGAGGAAGCAGGCTCCCCATTGAGCAGAGAGCCCGATGTGGGCCTCGATCCCAGGACCCTGAGATCATGACCTGAGCCGAAAGCAGAGGCTTTAACCCACTGAGCCACCCAGGCGCCCCATTTAGTTGTTTTTCTTAAGCCTCTTTTAAACTTTCCATTCCGCCTTCCTCCTTTTTTCCCCTTATAATTTGTTGAAAGAGCTGGGTCATTTGTCCTATAGTTTCCCATACCCCAGTTTTAGTGATCGAATCCTCATGCTGTGTGAATCCTATTCTACAGTTACCTGTACTTCCTGCAAACTAGTAGTTAGATTTTCAGTCCTGTCCAGTGGAGTTTTCTGTGACGATGGAAATGTTCTCTATCTGTATGTGTGGGTATTGTACTAGTATGACTGAGGGACAGAATTATTTTATTGTTATTAATTTATATTCACAAAGCCATAAATGGCTAGTGCCTGCCTTATTGGACAGTACATCGAGGTTATGTCAGAGAAATTGAAATAGACACAGGTTATTGACACCCGTATTGGATTCAGATTTGCTTGTTTATCAAGAATACTTCATAATTGTGACTTTCCACTAGGGGGCGGAAAATGTCTGGTTGTCTTCTATAGTGTTAGCGCCCCTTGATGATCCTTGTCTATAGCCATTCATTAGAAGGTGGCAAAATGATCACATTCTATTTTTACCCTTCTTCACTTATTAGCTTAACTCTATCAAGAAAACCTTTTATCAACAATTTTATGGTCCTAAGATATGACTTATATGGGAAAGGCAGAATAAGTGCTTGATTCTTTTTCTTAAGAAAAATGATTTGGTTCCCTAGCATTCTCCCAACAGGATCAATATTGTTTTGTTTGCTTAGCATCATTACAAACTCACAGATTTTAATGTGTTTCATTCTATTGCAGTTATTATTCATCTTGATGCTTAAATTTGTCCCATTCTTGGTCTATGGGAGCCTCTTTAAATTGGCTTCTGAATCCTTTTATCACAACCCCCATAGTTTTTCATAGCTTCCTTGCTTTCTAATATGACAAGATATTCCAAGCCCCCCCCCTTTTTTTGCCCCAGTTAATTAGCCATTTCCCCAGGAGGCCAGTTCCTTTTGGTGAGAAGTTGTATTTAGAAACTATAGTCTGGGTGCTGTGGTAGACTAATGAGCCGGGGTTCATCGTTGCCCCTAGGCTTTTCTAGTAGATAGTACCAGGAAACATTTTTTAATAGAAAAGGCATTATGCACTTACATTTCTAATTCAAATTTAGGATTACATGGTTTTTTAACTTTTCTGATTTTATATTTGTAACTTATGTTGAAAGTCTTGGCTGTCCTTGAGTTAACATAATTACTTTTTTTATCCTATTACATACGTAATAGTTTAGAATAAACTATATCAATGTTATTGGTACTAACAATACGACTACTGGAAAAAATGTGTTCATTTTTATAGTTCTTTTTGTCTTAGAGTACAACCCGGTCAAATTATTATGTTTTTTTTAAATACCTTGAAATAGTTCTTCTCTGGGCAGTTAAGCTACCCATTCAATACACAAGTTTACTAACTGCATTTTTAAATTTTCATAGTTATTCCATTTTATTTTAATCATGCATCACATTCACATAATTCCAAAGTCATATCTCTAAGTAGAGTAATTTGAGAAATGTCAGGCTTCTGGTAGTATTCCCTCCTTTTGTTCCTTCTACCTCTCAGGGAAATTTATTTTAAATTGGATGTTGGTTTATCTTCCATTTAAGCTAGTAAATCTGGAACTTTAAAAAATTACCATGTACCCCAAGCCACAAGCATTCCTGTCTTATTTCGCCAGGACTTATCCCATCCCTCATTCTTTCCATTTCATTTGCCCAAAGTGAAGATGATAGCAGCAATGACTCCCTGACAGTTTGCATAAGTGTGGCTCTGGTCAGCAGTTGAAAATACCAAGTTGTTTCATCCTACTTTTATGTTTGTTAGGGTCACAAAGTAGATCTGAAACCATTTCGTATTTTCTGCTGACATAGCCTTTGCTCTCTTAGAGCGGAATGGTTGCAGCATTGAAATAGCAGCCTCGAAACTCATGTACCCTCAGTGAGAAAATCAGGACCATGCATTTACTGAATCCTGGGAAAGGAAATCATTTGGGGGAAATAATTTAGCCCATTACTCTGCTCAGAGCTGCACTTAATGCATTTTAGGTAACTATTATGATCAACACCAAAAATACACTTGTAATAGGTCTTCGTGTGTGGCCGCCATGAAAAGGCACCTTCTAGATCTGCAGGGAGTGTAATTGACTGAGACTCCGGTGCTGATGGGCTCTGCAATCCAGTGTGGCATTTTTAAAAAACAGCATCTTTATTGCGATATCATGCACATACCATAAAACTCACTTCGAATGTGTGCAATTCAATAGTTTTTACTGTATGCGCAAAGTCGCAGGACTGTCACCGTTATCTGATTCCATAAGCATTTTAATCACTCCAAGAGGAAGCTCTGTTCCTGTGAGCAGTTGCTCCTCGTTTTCTGCCCTCTCCAGCTTTGGCAACCACTAACCTACTTTTTGTCTTCATGGCTTCGCCTATCTTGACTATTTCGTGTAAATGGGGCCATACAACTTGTGGTCTTTTATGTCTGGCTTCTTTGGCTTCCACAATGGTTTTGAGGTTCACCCATGTCACGGTACATATCAGTACTTCATTCCCCTTCCCCCCCCACTTTGTTTTGCCCTTTTTGAAATTGTGGTAAAACACACATAAACATGAAATTTAACGTTTTAACCATTTCACGTATACGGTTCAGTAATGTAAAAGTACATTCACATTGTTGTGCAACTAATCTCCAGAACTCTTTTCATCTTGTAAAACTGAAATTCTATGCCCATAAAGTGACTCATCACTCCCTCCTTACCCCAGCCCCTGGCAGCCACCATTCTACTTTCTGTCTGAGTTTGACTACTCTGGGTACCTCACACAGGTGGAATCCTAGATTATTTGTCTTTGTGTGCCTGGCTTATTTCACTAGTATAATATCTTCCAGGTTCATCATGTTGTAGCATAAGACAGAATTTCCTTCCTTTTTAAGGCTGAATAATATTCTGTTATTCATTCCTTTTTATGACCTAGTAAGAATCCATTTTATGTATAGATCACATTTTTTTTTAAAGACTTTATTTATTTGACAGAGAGATAGAGAGCACAAGTAGGCAGAGCGGCAGACAGAGGGAGAGGGAGAAGGAGAAGCAGGCTCTCCGCCGAGCAGGGAGCCTGATGCAGGACTCAATCCCAGGACCCGGGGATCATGACCTGAGCTGAAGGCAGGCGCTTAACCAATTGAGCCACGCAGGCACCACAAGGATAGACCACATTTTGTTTTTCCCTTCATCAGTTGATGAACACTTTTTGGTTAATATGAATAATTCTGCTATGAACATTTGTGTAAAAGTATTTGTGTGGATATAGGTTTTCAATTTGCTTGAATATATACTTGGGGTAGAATCACTGAGTCTTAATATTTAACTCAGAAGGAACAGTCAGACTGTTTTCCAAAGCAGCTCCACCATTTTACATTCCCACCCACAATGTATGAAGTTTCCAACTTCTCTAAACTATGGTCAACTCTTTGCGTTTGCCCATCTTTTTAATCATAGCTATCCTAGTGGGTGTGAAGTATCTCATTGTGGCTTTTATTTTCATTTTTCTAATGACTAATGATGTTGAGTATCTTTTCATGCTTACTGGCTATCTGTGTATTTTTACTGGAGAAATTTCCCTTCAGATTCTTTGCTCATCTTTATTTGGGTTATTTATCTTTTTATTTTTGCAGTACGTTCTCTATATATTCTGGAGGCAAGTGCCTTATCAGATATATGATTTGCAAATATTTTCTTCTATCCTTTGGGTTGTCTTTCACTTTCTTGTCCATGCTAGCAGTTACACAGAGACCAGGACGCTCATAGCTGGTCCCATCAAATGGCTAAATAGGGCAGGGATACTAAGGCAGGCTCATTCCCAAGAGATGTGGGACTTCTCAACTTTGGTTCAAGGTGACTCTGCCTCAAGAGTCATCACCCTCATAGCTTTTTTTGGCGAAGGACTTCCCAAAACCTTTACTAAGCCTTCCTGAGACTGCTTAGTGGTCCAGGGACCGTCCATCCAATCTTCCTTCCTTTTCTTCTTCATCAGGATCAGACTTGCTTTGTAGTCTGACAACTCCTAGCCTTTTCCCATCCCTACCCCATATTCTGTCACATCAACATTTCCCCTAAGAAAATCTCTGTATATCTAATCCTGTCTTGGGGTCTGTTTCTTGGAGGACCTGGACTAACACACCATGTGATGACAATGTCTACAGTAAAGAATGAGTTGAAAAGGTCAAGGCCAAAGTCCTTCTGTAATGGATGGCAGCAGTGACCAGAAGCAAAAACAAAAGTGGAGATTTGAACTCTCTAGTTTGCCATGGTGTTTCTACTCAGTGAAAGGAGCAATAATTTTCCAGCCAGGTAGATCCTACAAACTCTGCCACTTCCTAATTTTGTGATTTTGACAAGTTACTTAACCTGCCTATGTTTTAGTTTCCTCCTCTGCAAAATGTGCACAACAGTGTTGTCTGCAGCACTGTTTTGAAGATTAAATAAAATAATGTAAAGAGCATCTAGCAGAGTGCCAGCACATAGTGGGAGCTTGCCAAATGTTAGCTTCCTTCCCATAGCCTCTCAGTCAGGACTTAGCAACATCACATTTGGCTATTTGGGTTTTTTTTTTTCCTCCCTTGGCCTTATATTCTTAATTTTTTTATTTTAAATTTTAGTGAGTGAACGTACAGTGTAATACTGGTTTCTGGAGTAGAATTCAGTGATTCATCACTTACATACATCACCCAGTGCTCATTATAACAAATACCCTCCTTAATACCCATCACTTGTCTAGTCCATCCCCTACTTCAACCTGCAGTTTGTTCTCTATTGTTAAATGCCTCTTATGGCTTGTTTCCCTCTCTCCTTTTTTTTTTCCCTCTTCCCATACGTTCATCTCTTTTCTTTCTTATGTTCCACATATGAGTGAGATAATTTGGTATTTGTCTTTCTCTGACTGAATTATTTCACTTATAATAATAAACTCTTGTTGCAAATGGCAGGATTTCATATTTTGGTGGCTCAGGAATATTCTATTGCATATATGCCACGTCTTTTTTTAAGATTTTATTTATTTGACAGAGAGAGATCACAGGTAGGCAGAGAGGCAGGCAGAGAGAGAAGGAAGCAGGCTACCTGCTAAGCAGGGAGCCCGATGCAGGCCTCAATCCCAGGACCCTGAGATCATGACCTGAGGCAAAGGCAAAGGCTTTAACCCACTGAGCCACCCAGGTGCCCCAGTGCTACATCTTTATCCATTCATCAGTTGATGGACATTTGGGTGCCCTCCATAGTTTGGCTATTGCTGATAATGCTGCTATAAGCATTGGAATGTATGTACCTCTTTGAATCTGGACTTTTGTATCCTTTGGGTGTATGTCTAGTAGGGCAATTGCTAGATCATTGGATAGTTCTATTTTTAACTTTTTGAGGAACATCCATGCTGTTTTCCAGAGAGGCTATACCAGTTTGCATTCCCACCAACAGCGCAAGAGGGTTCCCTCCTCTGAGGGTTCCCCGCACCCTTGCCAAAATCTTGTTTCTTGGGTTGTTGATTTTAGCCATTCTGACTGGTGTGAAGTGGTATCTCATTGTGGTTTTGAGTTGTATTTCCCTGATGATGAGTGACGTTGAGCATTTTTCCATGTGTCTGCTAGCCATCTGGATATCTTCTTTGGAAAACTATTCATGTCTTCTGCCCATTTCTTAACTGGATTACTTGTTTTGGGGTGTTGAGTTTGGTAAGTTCTTAAGTTTTGTAAGATTTTATTTATTTGAGAGAGAGAGCACAAGTGCAGGAGTGGAGGGGCAGAGGGAGAGGGAGAAGCAGACTCCCTGCAGATTATAAGGTTTGGGTGTTGAGTTTGGTAAGTTCTTTATAGATTTTGACTATTAACCCTTTATGTCATTGCCAGATAGATCTTTGGAAAATCTTTCCCCATTCCATAGACTGCCTTTTAGTTTTGTTGATTGTTTCCTTTGATGTGCAGTTTTTTATCTTGATGAAGTCCCAATAGTTCATTTTTGCTTTTGTTTCCCTTGACTCTGGCGATGTGTCTAGTAAGAAGTTGCTACAGCTATGTCAAAGAGGTCACACTTGGCTATTTGAAGTCAAGTAATAATTTCTCTCTAGGATGAGTCGCACACACTCGTTAGGAGTAAGCAGAATGTTTAGTATCGATTTTTCTCTTGCCTCTTTCTCAGGATTCCTTTCCTTAATCTACTCTGGTCCAGCCATTGCCTTCTTGGGTCCCTAGACACTGGTTGGATGAGCCTTCCTCAGCAGGGTTGCAAAAGTAGTCCCAGGCTCAGCTGCACACCAGAACAACCCAGCTACCCGCTCTGGCAAAGCCTCTCTTCCTCCTCCTCACCTCGCTAGAACATTCATGTTGCTCTGAAATACTTCTCTTTGCCTCCAGCACCTATTACTATTCCAAATGCTATGCCCCATACCCCAAATGTTAACCAGCTTACATCTTTCTTTTTTTTTAAATTGTTAGAATCTGCTCCTTTCTATTGTTTTAACATGCTTCATCTTAGCATCTCCCCAATCTCTTCCCTTCCACAGACACTCTAATTTCAAAGGGTCTTTGTGTCAGGATGAGTTTTGAAGCAAGCCTCTAGTCATTCTAGCATATCTCTACCCCAGCAAAAATGATGTTGTGGTTGGAAGTGTGGATTATGGTATATACTTCCGTGGTATATACCATAGAAGTAAAGATTACAAAGTTATTTTTTACCTGTCAAAATACATAGAAAATATAAGTTTAATTCTCTAAGTTTATATTTTAAAACTTTAAACACTATAAATCCCTTTTTAGCTAGAAATGTTCTAAAAAGCATTATGTAAGAGTTGGGATAATAGCCAGAGAAAAACTAAAACTACTTTTACTGCCATGTTAAGTAAAGACATCTGATAAGGCATGGGATTCTATGTTAAAAAAAATTGGGGTGACTCTTCAGGGCAGATGGGACTCTGAACATGGACCAGTAGTCAAATAATTTGTTAATACAATACTGTTTGTCTGGTCCATACTTGATAAGTAAATAAAAATCTCAGCAAGCTGCTTTATAGGCTTGAAAGGGTATTCCCACTTCCATCCATTTTCCTACCAATCCCTGGGCTCTCTGCCCTGGATCTCAGCCACACCCTTGGTCCATCTACCACTCCTCTCCTAACTCACCTCCTCTCTTCCTTTCTCCTTATCCTCAGATTTGAGAGGTAGGAGGGGAAAAGGAAGAAAATAAAATGATTTGTTAGAGAGCCATAGGGATCTCTCTCTTTTTCCTTTGATTGTTCCTGACTTACTTCAGGGTACGTTGGTCTGCTACAGAGAACAAAAGAATCTTAATTAATGGATTGGACTTCTAGTCAAAACTAATTCAGTTGCTTGCTATTATTTTATCTAGCATCTCACATACATAAATACACGTGCACAACTATCTTACAATTATAGTGTCTTTTTGATTTTGTAAAAAGCTCATTAAAAAATCAAACACAGAAAATTATAACGTTCTAAAACAACAGCAAAACAACAACAACAAAATTATAAAGGTAAAAAGCACCTAAAATCTCACCATCCAGAGATAGCCACTGTTTCTCTTTTGGCAAACATCTTTCCTGGTATTTCTATATACAACCTATGTACTTTAATATTCTTCAAATAAATCTTGGCTAGAGAAAAAAAAGGGAGGGATGCTACTTATTTGGGACACACACATAACACTTGTGTTGGCTCAGAGCTAACATTCTCAGAGGAGAAACAAACATAGCACAGAACTTTCCTAGGAACTTGAGTTGCCTCTGTCATAGTCCCCAGAATTTCTCTCTGTTCCTTTGTTCCCCCATCTCCCCTCTGGGGCCACCTCCTCATAGGCACCCATGTCACTCTCACAACACGTGTCAGGGCTTGTTTCTTTCTCTTGGGACCATGCTGTGTTTCAGGGGTTCAAAAGCCACCTTCTCTTTTTTCCTTCACATCAGTGTTTTTGTTGGGTATGTCTTCTGTTACTAGGCCAAGAATTTCCCAACTTGGAGGTCATTTCAGGGAAGCTTGAAAGTTAAAACAGGTCAGCTTTGAGTTTATGGAACTATTTGAACACCTGCTGTTTTTCTTGGGAGCCTTTAGCCTCTTGCAGAAATTGTGCATACTGTTGTACACAGGAGGAGAGCTTCCTGCATTTTTCATTTCTATAAATATATACAATAATTATTTGGAAGACCAAAGTGGCTTTAAGCTAAATTATCTTTCCTTACCATATTAAATTATGAAAAATAAAACCATTCAACATATCAATTGTTCTTAAAGTTTAGGTGACATTTATTAATGAGAAGAGATTGTTAAATAAGCAAATTCTTTGGCCTCACCCCTGGAAGTCCAATCAGGTGGTCTGGGGTAGGCCCCCCAGAATTTGCATCTTTAATAAGAACAACAGGGATTCTGAGGAAGTAGCCCTCTCTTGTGGGTTGAATTGTGTCCTATAAAAGGTGAGTTGAAGTCCTAACTCCTGGTACCTATGAACATGGACTTATGTGGAAATAGGGTCTTTGCAGATGTAATCAAGTTAAGATGATGTCATATTAGATTAGGATGAGCTCTAAATCCCAGACTGGTGTCCTTAGAAGGAGAAAGAGACAACACAGACACACAGGGAATACAGCCATGTGAAGATGAAGGCAGAGGTTGGAGTTATGCTCCCATGAACCAGAAGCTGGAAGAGGCAAGGAAAGAGTCTTCCCAAGAGCCTTCAGAGGGAGTCTGTCCCTGCTGACACCTTCCTTTTAGGCTTCTAGCCTCCAGAACTGTGAGAAAATAAATATGTGTTGTTTTAAGCCACCCCAGTTTGTTATGACAGCCCTAGGAGATTAATACACCCCCACACTACACTTTAAGAAACAGTGATCGACGGCAAACACAAACATGGAAAATGCGTATCAATATAATGTACTTGATGGTTGGTACTATGATATTTCAAATGAATTAAAAACTGGGAGCCTTACCCAGAGATACCTTAGTTTGCATAACAAACATCCGATTATGTTTAATAACCTGGAGAGACCCATTTCTTGTTCTAGGGTGTTAAGGACCAGTGCCATCTAAAACATTTTAACACCATTGTATGAATTTTTTATGGTGCTGTAACAGACTACTGCAAGTTTAGTGACTTATTACAGTACAAATTGATTATCTTACCACTCTGCAAGCAAGAAATCCAAAATGGATCTCACCAGGCTAAAATCAAAGTGTTGGCAGGGCTGTGTTCCTTCTGGGGGCTCTAGGGGAGAATTCGTTTCCTTTTCCAGCTGGAGGCCACCTGTATTCCTTGGCTTGGGTCCTCTTCCATCTTTAAAGCCAGCAATGGCTGGTTGAATCTTTCTCGCATCACATTACTTTGACACTAACTCTGCCACCCTCTTCCATGTTTAAAAACCTTTGCAATTACATTAGGCCCACCCAGATAATTCTGGACAACCCTATATTAAAGTTAGCTAATTTGCAACCTTTATTCCACTTGCAATCGGAATTCTACTATGCAATGTAACAAATTCACAGGCCGGGGGAGTTAAGACACAGGGAGCTTTAGGAGGCCATTATTCTCCCTACAATAGCCAATCTTTGTACTCATTCAAAAATTTTTTTTCACTTCCTCCTTTTAAAAATCTTCACAGTGATTCTCTGAGAGAAGTAGGGCAGATATCACAACTACCATTGCTGTTTTGCAAATGAAGTGAGATATAGTGAGAGGTAATGATAAACCCCACATCACTGAGGCAATTTGCTTATTCATTCAACACATATTTATAAATCATAGCAAAGCTGGGATTAGAACTCAGATGCCTGACTCTGCTGAGTTCTCTCTCCACCATTTGATTCAGCTCTGCTCTTTCCTAGAAATGAATAAAAGTCATAACCAGGGCAATTGATGGAGATATTTAAGTCTATATTGTCTCACAGTTGTAGGAGATTAAAAAAAATAAAAAGATCATTCTCTTCTCTTCCTGCCTTCTGCAAGGAAAGCCAAACCCTTGAATTCTTGGGGCCAGCCTCTTCTTTTCCAACCCCCAGACCCCACAATCTCACACCCCATCACTCCCCCTTTCGGAGGAGAGGATTAAGATCTTCTCGGGAAGTTTAGGGGCTAGTCAGTGTTTTGTTTTAAAGGTTAACCCTTGAAGGAGCTAAGCTAAGCTTGCTCCCTGAGAGCCCAGTGAGGTGGCTGACTTGTGAATTAGTGTGTGGTGGGTCCTCAGAGTGGAGAGTATTAGCTACCTTGAGACTGGGAAGGAGCGCAGTTAGGCTTGTAGGAGTTTCTGTGAGTGTTGTTCCCCTGGGACCTACTTGTAAGCAACATTTCAGATGGAGGTGGCTATACGGATAACTTAATGGAGCTGGGTACATCGTCAATGTTAAATAAATAAGTAAAAAATAAATGTGGCTGAAAATCCCCAAATTGGCTTTCAGTTAAGAATTAAGTAGTGATTTTGTTAAATCTTCCTGTGATCATTTGATTTGTATGTCAGCCTGGCTAGGCTATGGTGCCCAGTTGCTAAGAAGGTATTTTATAGATGTGATTAATAGCTATAATCAATTGACTTTAAGAAAAGGAGACTACCCTCAATAGTGTGGATGGGCCTCATTCAGCTTTAGATCTTAAGAGCAAAATCTGAGGTTTCCAACAAAAGAAGGAATTCTGCCTCAAGACTATAACATAGAAATTTTGCCTTAGTTTCCAGGCTGCTGGTCTGTCCTGTGCATTTCAGGCTCAAGACTGCACTGTCAACTCATGCTTAGTTTCCAGCATACTGACCTGCCCTAGACTGCAGAGTCTCATGAGCCAGTTTCTTAAAATCTCTCTGTGCAACACAGAGGAAACACAACTGTCACTCACTTATTAAAGAACTCATTGTAAAGGGATAAATGAAAAAAGAATGCTGATCTACTATTAAATTAGAAGACACTAGAAACCAGGAGCTCTCATCTGCTCTGCTGAATTTTAAAAACACATGGTTTTTGTAAATCCTAAAATGGCTACTTGAGGCTGGTCAGTGGTCCTCACCCTGATTTTCCTTTACGCTGTCTATGCCCTATGGCAGATCTCCATCCTGCCCCCACACAATTTGAAACACCTTAGGCAAAAGGGGAGATGTGTTGGCTTCCACAGAAGTGCTAGGGCATAGACAAAATGGTCTGCAACCTGGACTCCTACTTCCTGGTCTTGTCTCTAATTTCCATGAAAATCTGCCTTATTCTCTTCTACTCTACATTGCCTTTCTCCATGCATGGAGGAACATGGCTTTTGGCAGGTCTAGGCTTTCATCTTTCCACACTCCCCCCACCCCCACTTTAGAGCAGGGTCAGCAAACTTTCTGTAAAGGTCCAGATAGTAAATATTCTAGACTTTGCAGACTTGTAGTGGTATCTGGTGTTCTCATATGGTCTCTTGGTCTCTGTTACACCTTACTCAATTCTGTCAGTGTAGCATGGAAGTAGCCATAGACAATATGTAAATAAGTAAATTTATGTCCCAATAAAAACTTTGTTTATAAAAGTAAAAGAGAGTTCCAGTAAAACTTTATTTACAAAAACAGGTAGCAGATGGAATGGAATAAAAGATTTTGCAAAGCATGTATCTTACAAAGAATCCATATCTAAAATATAAAACAATTCTCTAAACTCAACAGTAAGAAAACAAATGATCCAGTTAGAAAATGGGTGAAAGACTTGAATATTTTCCCAGAGAAGATATATAGGTGGTAACTAAGCACATGAAAAATGTTCAAAATTGTTAGCCATAGGGTGCAAATTAAAATAATGAGGTGCTATTACAAGCCTATTAGAATGATTAAAATAAAAATGCTGACTGTACTGGAGCACCTGGGTGGCTCAGTTGGCTAAGTGTCTGCCTTCAACTCAGGTCATGATCTCAGGTCCAGGGATGGAGCTCCATGTGGGGCTCTTGCTCAGTGGGGGTTTGCTTCTACCCCTCCCTCTGCTCCTGCCTCCACTCATGTTCTCTTCCCCTCCCCCAAATAAATAAATTTAATCTTTTAAAAAGTACTGACAGTACTGATTACTTGCAAGGATACAAAGAAGCAAGATCTCATATTGCTGGCAAGAATGTAAAATGGTACAGCCACTCTGGAAATCAGTCTGGCAATTTCTTAAAAAGTTCAGGGTATACTTGACATAGCAATTGCACTGCTGATCATTTATCCTAGGAAATGAAAACTTTTAACATAAGAACTGTATATGAATGTTTATTTGAAATAGCCATAAACTGGAAACAGCCTAAATATCTTTCAAAAGATGAATGGTTAAACAGTCTGTGGTATATCTATATGATGGAATACTACTCAGCTATAAAAAGGAACCAACTATTGATAGAATAACTTGAATGGCTCTCAAGGGTATTATGCCGAGTGAAAAAGTTCAATTTCAAAAGATTATGTGTTGTTTGATCCCACTTATGTAACATTCTTGAAATGACAAAATTATGGAGATGGAGAAGAGGTTAGTGGTTGTCAGGTTTGGAGAAGGAAGTGGGGAGTATGTTATTAAAAAAGGAATTCCTTTGTGGTGATGGGGCAGTTCTGTATCTTGATCATGATGGTAGTTATAGGTCTGTACAAATGATAAAATGCCATAGAACTATATACAAAGACATAAAAAGAAAGTGAACAGCTGGTGAAATCTGAACAAGGTCCGCAGTCTAGTTAATAATACTGTGCCAGTGTTAATTTCATGGTATTAATGATATATGATAATTACATAAGATTTCTTTGGGTGAAGCTGGGTGGTGGGTATTGGGATTTCCCTACTATTTTTGAAATTTCCTGTGAGTACATAATTATTTCAAAAAAAAAAAAAGCAAAACAGGCAGTAGACTGAATTCGGTGAGGACATAGTTTGGCTGATTCCCCTTCTTTGGGAAAAAGAGCATCTTTCTTTCATTTCCAATTCAAAAACATCCCAGAAGACTCTGATTGTCCTGCCTTGGGTCATGTGAATCTCCCTAGGATCAATCACTGGATAAAAATCAAGATCATGTGATTACATGGTGGAAGTGGTATGGGATGGAGGAGGAGTTGATCCCCCAAACGAAGGAAAGGGTGCAGGGTAGACGAAAGCATATATGTCCGCTATAATGAGTACCTTAAAATTCTCAGTTAGGAAGTATGGCTAGGCCTCGTGCAGAACCCAAAAACCATTAGAGCTAAAGAAGCTATGTTCTTCATGGAGCCACATGGCCTCTTGTCTCTTCTCTTCTCTGTGCATCTGCTTCATCCTTCACTTATTCTGCAGTGTGGTTTCCTCTGCTTTTCTGTGGTTGCCCCACAGCCACCGTGTTCATATATTTTCCCAATTAAAACGCTAATACTATTATTTTGCTTGCATTTTACATTGTGTTGAGGAATACTGAAAGAAAATGACCTTTTGTCTTTCCACTTTGTGAAATTTGTATTACCAATTATAGGCAATTTTTATTTTTATGGTGCTATACTCCTAGCCTAGCCTAATAAGTTATGTGTATTATTTTAAAAGGCCCAGCAAGACATAACATTTGAAATCGATTTAAAACAAAATGTGGCCTCTAGTGACAGTCTGTATATATCATTTTAGTTAAAAAGTTTAGTAAATGAACACTTTAAAAAGAGAGAGAAAGACCATCACCTCTTAGTATGTGATCAAAATTTCTGGAAAGATCTTTAGAGTCAAAGTCATCCTTTAATTCAATAATGAATGACAAGTGGTAGCATTAGATAGTAAAGACATGGCCAAAGGGGCCCACCCTCTGGAGAGCTACAGTGCCCAGAGATGGGGGCCATTTACTGAGCAGATATCTGCCAAATGTGTCTACCACGCTACAAGAGACAAACAGGTCCTGACTGCCGGTGGCACAGACAGCTAGCTATCCATCAAAATCATGATCCCACTTCCTTAGGGTAGAATTTGGACTGGGAGTCAGCTGCTCAGGACTACCTCTTCCAACCCTCCTTGCATCTAAGTGGGGCCATATTACTAATGCCTGCCAAAGGAATGTGAGAGAAATGATGTGCACCATTCTAGGCCTGGCTGCCCCGCCACCTCCCCAGCACCCACTTCATATACAGTTCATGCCTCTTCCCCTTCTACAAGCTGGGGGCAGAGGCCTAGTAAATATTTTATGTTCTGTAAGCCATATAGTCTCTGTTGAAACATCTCTGATCATTTTACAATATATACAAATATCAAATCATGTTGTATACCTGAAATTAATATAATGTAGGTCAATTATACCTCAATTAAAAAATTTTTTAAAAGTAAAATAATGTCCCTGTGCTTTAATAAAACCACCTTTTTGCACCAAAAATTTGAAACTAAACAAAAATAACCTATTCAATTCTGACAGGTGGCCAAAACACAGCTAGAGGCAATAAAACAAGTGGGTATGGCTGTGTTGCAATAAAACTTTATTTCCAAAAACAGGCAGTGGTGGGCTGGATTTGGGTCTCAAGAGGTCTATATTTTTGCACTGCCTTTGTCATATGACCTTGGCTACATCATGTGAACTCTCTGAACCTCAGTTTCTTCATCTGTGAAATGAAGAATTTGAACTTGATCTCTCTCTGACAACTCCATGAGTTGTCATTTTGGTCCATCAACTTATTTTGGTCCATCAACAAAAATACCATTTTGGTCTATCAACTATTATTTCTACTCAAGTTCTAGCCAGAATGTATTTTGTGTAGACACGGACACGTGTGTATGTGTGTGCGTGTGTGTGTGCGTGCGCATGTGTGCGCATTTTAAGAGATCCGTGAAATACTGATAACCTTCATAGCATCTTATAAAACTCAGAGAAAATTTACTAAAAAATATATAGCGATTAACCCCTTTTTCCCCAAGTTTAGGGGTAAGTAGAGGAGAAAATTGTCAAGAGAAGAAAAGCTTCAGGTACCTCTACAGTTAATAGAACTTAACAGGTTAAATACAACAAGTAAGGTAGTGAGTGAGTTCCCAGTATACATTCTCATTGAACAAGACTGCAGGGTGTTGGAGCTTGATCACAGCCATCACACAAGAGGAAAATTGAAAGTCTTTCTTTAGGAACTACACAGCATCATTTATTAAATAAGCACCCTGGGAGCTGAAGAATTGTTTAGTTCAACAGCAACAAAACACATCAAGAAGAGAGGAATGATGACATGAGTCCTCCAAACAACTGAGCAGTTTGTTCAGCAGAGGGAAGTTAATGTGTTAAAAAAAGAAATATCAGCTATAATGATAGTAGTAATAACTGAGATTTACATATGTGTTTGGGAAGCAATCAACTTTCAAGGAACTCTAAGTACATCAACCCTCTCAACCTCACATTGGTGGAATACCAGCCAATGTTACATTATTATTCTATTAAACAGATGAAAAAAGCTGGAAAGGTACTTGTTCATGTCACATTCATGAGTTCAAGTTTCAATGTATCTAATACAAGTATTAGGTTCCATGTTATTTTAACCCTCACAATCCAGTGAGGTAGGCTGAAATCATGGTGTGAATCCTTTAGTTAGCCAAAGAAATGAAGGCTAAATGGCATGTCCACACTCACCTACATAGCTACAAACAGAATAAACACCAGAATCCGGGTCTCCTGACTTAGAAAGCACTTCCTTATGTTATTCATGGTTAATATGCAGAAGTTTCCTCTTGGATGACTGAAGTAAAATAGAACCAGTAATGTCTTTTCCAGACTGACATCATAAGTCATATGCTCTGATGCCCACACTTCCTTAAATTGACCTCTGAAGAAGTGTTCACCTATGGTAACTGTGGTACTGCTCCTCATGGGAAGTGTGTCACAAAGCAAGCCTGGGACTTTAAGGGGAGTCAGAATGACTGAGGAGGTGAGAGGGAGCCACTACTCATGTTTTTCTTCAACTCTGCCAAAGAGGATGCCAACTGATCTTTTAGTCCAACTCTATAGTCATTAATCTCAACAGAGACAAGAAGTATTGGTTTGTTCTCTATCTTGGATACTCTTCCCCTCCGGTCAATTAAATCCAACCCAGACTTCAGCTTTCATTTCAACCACCACTTCCTTAGGGAAGGAAGCCTTCACTGACCCCTAGTCCTTTGTAATGTGCTCTCCTTTCTTTAGCACACTTAACTCACTGAGCAATTATATATCTACCTTGGTGATATATGATTATTGGTGATTATATGATTATTGTCACTCTCCCCAGCTAGAGAGGTTGAAAATTCCATGAGAGCAGGAATCTTGTCTGTTTTTGCTCATCACTGTGTCCCCTGCACCTAGCAGAGTGGTCACATAGCAGGTGCCCAATTACAACCTAGTTGAATAAATCTGTGGATGGATGGATGGATAAATGAATGAATGAGCAAACTAATAAATTAAACTTATGGTCTAGGATTAGATTGGCCAAGTAAAATGCAGGATGCCCAGTTAAATTTGAATTTCAGATAAACAGTGAACACTTTTTTTTTTTTTAAAGATTTTATTTATTTATTTCACAGAGGGAGAGAGATCACAAGGAGGCAGAGAGGCAGGCAGAGAGAGAGGGGGAAGCAGGCTCCCCGCTGAGCAGGGAGCCCGATGCGGGCCTCGATCCCAGGACCCTGAGATCATGACCTGAGCCGAAAGCAGAGGCTTTAACCCACTGAGCCACCCAGGCGCCCATGAACACTTTTTAGTATAAATATGTCCCCTAAAATATTTGGTACCTACATACACTGAAAAATTATTCATTTATCTGAAATTCAAATTTACTATATTTTATTTATAAATCTAAATGTTTAGGGTAGGGGAAAACTTAGAAGTAATAGCTCAAATGTTTTAAAATTTTAATTTTTCTTTTAATTCCAATATAATTAACATAAAATGTTATGTTAGGTTCAGCTGTACAATATAGTGGTTCAATAATTCCATACATTACTCTGAGTTCATCACGGTAAGTGTACTCTTAAACTCCTTCACCTATTTCACCTTTTCCCCCACCTGCCTCCCCTCTGGCAACCACCAGTCTGTTTTTTTTGTCTCTTTTTTTCCTTTGTTTGTTTTGCTTTTTAAATTCCATCTATGAGTGAAATCACTTTTCTCTGATTGGCTTATTTCACTTAGCATCATACCCTCTAGATCCATCCATGTTGTTGCAAATGGCAAGATTTCATTCTTTTTTATGGCCAAGTAATATTCCATTATATATATACATATACATATATATACATACAAACACGTATGTATATACACACACATATATATCTCACATCTTCATTCATTAATCGATGGACACTTGTGTTGCTTCCATATCTTGGCTATTATAACTAATGTTGCAAAAAATACAGGGGTGCATAGAATCTGTTCAAATTAGTGTTTTCATTTTCTTTGGGTAAATACCCAGTAGTTGAATTACTGGATTATATAGGGATTCTATTTTTAATGTTTTGAGGAACCTCCTTACTGTTTTCCACAGTGGCTGCACCAGTTTGCTTTCTTACCGACTGTGTGAGAGGGTTCCTTTTTCTCCATATCTTTGCCAACGCTTGTTGTTTCTAGTGCTTTTGATTTTAGCCATTCCGACAGATGCAAGGTGGTTTCTCATTGCGGTTTTGATCAAATCTTTTATTTTAAAGACAGAGAGTGAGGCCAAGAGAAATGAGTCTAAAGGGATATTTTCCTTAATGGTGATTGTATATATGACTTAAAGTCTTTAAACTGTGAGTTTCCTTTCTAGTTCATCTAAATCTTTTCAAGGAAGACAGAGCTAAGAGATAAAGAGATAAGACATTAAGACCTAGGGTCCAGCAATACCTAAAGCAATTCTTGAACTTTTCAGTAAAATGAGCCAATAAATTCTCTTTATCGCTTGAGCTGGTTTGAATGGTATTTCTATCCCTTTTAACCCTGAGAGTCCTCACAAACATTGTAAATGCTTCTACATTTTCTTTCTCAGGTTGTTAGGCTAATCATGATAGTGCCATGTACATAGCAGAAGCTCAGTAAATATTTATTAAATAAATCATAGCCTTGGTTTAGGTTAGCCCTTTCATGTTACTATTTAAACATTTTCTTTTTAAAAATATTTTATGTATCTGACAGAGAGTGCATAAACAGAAGGAGTAGCAGAGGGAGGAGAAGCAGGCTCCACACTGAGCAGGGGAGCCCAACATGAGGCTTAATCCTAGGACCCTGAGATCATGATCTGAGCCCAAGGCAGATGCTTAACAACTGAGCCACCCAGGCTCCCCTATTTAAACATTTTCTTGGGGCATCTGGCTGGCTCAGTTGGTAGAGAGGCAACTCTTAATTTCAGGGTCATGAGTTTAAGCCCCCATGTTAGGTGTGAAGCTTACTTAAAATTTAAAAAAATAATAAAATTAAAAAAAATTAAAATCGCCTTACCCATACAATGTGTTGTTGTTTAAGTAGGCTCCACACTCAACATAGGGCTTGAACTCACAACCCCCAGACTGAGATTTGCGTGTTCTACCACCTGAGCCAGTCACGTGCCCCCATGTTGTTGTAATTATTGAAGAAAGTCTGAATTTCTTTGCCTGAGCTCAAAGAAAATTAACAAATTTATTATTTTTAAAAAATGTATATACATAAAATAAGGAAACCAGGGGTCAAATTTTATATCTGTACTGCTTTCTAGGGATAACTCGAGCATGAAAATAGCCAGATTAAAGAATTCTGTATTTTCAAATTACTTCCATTCTTCTTCCCCAACAAGTCCTAATTTTTCAGAATAAGAAATCAGGATGTAGACCTTCATAGTACCAGTGGAAATTAAACAGGTATTTTTAACATTAATAAATTCTTGGATGATATACCCAAGATAATATAATATTCTAAGACTAAAATCCCTTTCTTATAATTTATTAAATTTCTCTCTAGGGACTAAAACCTCAACAATACAGATGGATGATTTCAGCATATTTGCTCATTCACACCCAGATATAAACATTTAACCCCATATCTGAAAAGACATTTGAACAGCTGAGTTGGTGTTTGCTCTTCTTTCCCTTTCTCTTAATTTTCCAAAATACTCACATTCCTGAATGCAGATTCTGTAGTCTTTGTTCAAGCAGTAGACATTTTACTGCCAAGCTTCCGGGACATCTGAGAGCCAAGCTCCAAGATATCCGTGTGAATATCTATTTCTGGATTGGGAATGGACTCACATACACACCTAAGCACAGTCTTCTAAACCATGTGGTGTTCAAACATGACTTCTGACAACCCCCCCACATCAAGTGAATTTAATGCTTTGGATCCAATTCCAGATCATTCCATCAATAGGCAGTTTTAAATCTTCACACTGACATCTAGTTTTGGGTGTTGAGCCAAATTTCCTAGTAAAATTGACACCTGGAAAATGGGTTAGACACAAAATTTAAAATCCTTTAGATGCTTTTGTCTTGTTTTGTGTCCAAACCCTAGATCTCAATATTATTAAAAGTGAATTTTCTTAACACCATGGTAACAAACAAGATTTTCATTCCAGTTAAAACGTGACCATTTGAATATAGTCAGTTACTGTACTACCGAAGGGACTTCAGTGCTTTTCCCAAAAAGTTATGTATCCCTCTTTCTCATGCTTCATTGTACATTGACCAGGCTTTTCTTTGACCTTTAAAAATAAAACCCTTGAGATTCATTTTCTTCTTAGCTCCTGTAACATTTACATTAAATCTTACAGAGTTCATTTGTTTTGGTTTGGGGTTTGTCTGTTTTTGGAATCTGAATTGTCTTTATGTCTCTTTAGGCTGCTAGAAGCCACAGCACAGTTTGGTCATGTTTCTGGGGCCAGAGTTTAGGTGGAGTCATTATACCAAGAGTTTCTGAGGTTCTCACAAGTCTGGTGCCGTTGGGCAGACTCGTAAGCTTAAACACATATTTGTTGCTTGATATCTGATTCCTTCGGCCTTTTATAGGACCATGGCTTTCATTACCTCTTGCTAATCTTTTAGAGTTTCTTCATGAAACTGCTCTTCGTCTCCACTTCTTGTTCCTGTTCCTCAGATCACAGGTTAAACCTTTCTGTAGACTGTGAAAGACTCAAGGTCTTATACATGTATGACTTTGACCTTTGTCCGTCCCATGTCATATGGAGAGTAGCATAGGGAATGAAATAAAAATCTGAAACCAGGAGCTGGAATGGGGATTTCCTAGAAAGACCATAACGCCTTTCAGAGTATGACTCTTAAAAAGTAAGGTCTGAGATAAGTCTTTCTTTTCCCCAAGGTCGATCTTGTTCAAATGACTGGAACTTAACTCTCTTCTCCAAAAATTGTGGGATGAAGAATCAGGATGATATCCACAGAGAAATCTCAATTTAAATGTTGTTTCTAACTACTTACTGGCTCTTGCAGCAAGAAGAAAAATGTTATGTATATTCTTTTAAAAGCTATGTTTTTGAAATTGCATCTTTTGATTCCTGTTCTTGGTTGCTGTTACTAGGATGACCTATTTGCCAGTTCCAGCAAATGACAGCAGTTTCCCAGGCTGAGACTACTCTATAAGCTTATGGGGAGAAAAGAAAAAAAAAATTAAAAGCAATTAAGTTGAGGTAGGCTTGTAAAACAATGAATTAAAAATCCAAAGGGTGCAGGGAATGTAATAATTTCTCTGCCATGGCAGTTTCTCTTTGTTATAAATGTCCTTATTTTTAACATGAGTTTCCAGGGTGCTAAACCAATTAAACTGAGGCTATGCTTAAATATTCTTTCTTAAGACCTATTTTAAAACATAAAGTGAAGCTTGACTTGAAATTAACCTTTCTGAAATAGTTCTGACTTTTTGCTAAGGAATGGAAGAGTTAGCTACTGTCAAATAGGCATTTTCTCACAAAATGTACAATTAGAGTTCTTCAAAATCTGTACAGAGAAGATAAAAGCATAAAAATTCAAGGTTTAAGGTGGCTTTACATTGATTTTTAAGGAGAACATAATATTTTCATCAACTGCCCCTTAGATATATTTATTTCTTTGGTGTCAAATCTTTGTTGACTTTTTGTCATTAAATTTAAAATTCAACTACATGAGCCCAGGGGTGACCAATCTGAACCATTTATGGCTCTTCAAAGCTTGTCCAATCTTGTATGGGTATTTTGAAAAATTTGGACTTGCTTCTACTGCTTAAAAATGCCATTACTAATTATATTACATGGTGAATGTAAATAATACATTCTTTGAAAGGCTTAAAATGACGTTGCAAGGCAGAGACACATGAGGGCACTCTAACCAACCCCAGCAATCTGAGAGGTGTTTTTGTAACAACATTTGTAAGGTTGGTAGGGAGAGATGGGCAGAAGGGAGGGTGGGCCTTTATCAATGACATTGATAAATTCTGACTTTTAAACTTGGCCAAGACTTGTATCAGCTCCCCCCCCCCAAGTTAAATAGTGGCTTTTTTTTCTTTTTCTTTTCCTTTTTTGGCTACTTATTTATGTATTTATTTATCATGGTTGACATATATTAGTTTCAGGTACACAACATAGTGATTTGACAATTACATACATTATAAAATGTTCACTATGATAAGTCTAGTTACCACCTGTCACCTTACAAAGTTATTAAATATTCTGACTATATTCTCTATAATATACTTTTCATCCCCATGACTTATTTACTTTGTAACTAAAAGTTTATACCTTTTAATCTCTTTCATATATTTCGCCCACCCATCCATCACCTCCCCTCAGGCAACTATGAGCTTGTTCTCTGTATTTATGAGTGTTTCTCTTTTTGTTGTTTGTTTGTTCATTTGTTCTTTAGATTCTGCATGTAAGTGAAATCATATGGTATTTGTCTTTCTCTGGCTGACTTATTTCACTTAGCATCAGCTTCTTTTTTTTATACCAACTTAATGTTATTTAAAAAAATATTGCCTTGATGATATTTGCTCTCTTAAGTGTAGCCACATCCTTTGGAAAAGAAAAAGAAGCCATGGTGATTATTTTTAATACAAAGCAGATAAGAGCAGTGATTGCGAAAGGTCAGCAACTCAGTATAAATCACAAATTGGATGTATAGGTCAGCTTCGACAAAAATGACCTGGAATCCAAAGTGGGCACTTGAGACTTACCAGGAAGGAAGCCCCTCCTCTCATTTAAGATTGCAGTTGTGTGAGTCGTCGGCATTGGGGCTGGAAAAACTTCTGAGGGCAGAAATAGGAGTGTGCTGGCCTACGTGGTCTGGCTCTTGGTCCTTCTGTTTGTGGGTTTGTTGGATGGTGTTCCCCTGTGGTGGTCTTTTGCATCAGGGTCTGTAGGGCCTTCGTGTTCATACTCACCTGGATCGTAGTGTTTGAGCGTCTGGACTATAGATCGTAGACACGCTCACCTGGACTGTAGGTTGTGGTGTCTGAGAGCCTCTGAGCGGCCCAGCTGCTGCATTTGAATTGTGCCCTTTTCCAGGGTCTGCCCATCAATCCCTTCTCTTCACTCCTGCTGCTGTGCAGGGAGATGAGACCACACTGCAGCTTGCTGAGAACCATGGGAAATGAATGTTGGCTCCCACAACTGAGGGCCACGTCATCGACTTTAGGGTAACTACAGCAATTATTTGCTAACTATTCAAAAGTAGCGGAGGCTTTTGCTAACAGGACAGACATTTTCTGCCTTCAGGGTGAGTTGGTGAGGTGGGACGTTACCAAAACAACAGTACCTCCCAGAAGTCTACATAGGTTTTAGGTAGATGTTTATTCTTGCCAAATGCATTTAAACTTTACACAGTTTTATTGGACCTAATTTTTTTTAGAATAAGGCTTGTTTTAGGCTCCAGTTCTTTTCACATTTAAAGTTGGGCACATTTTTTCCACTAATCATTCATCCAACATTTCCAGATTTTTTTTATTATTTGCCCCAGGGGTACAGGTTCCAGATATTTATCTAGTCTTAGTACCAGAGTTTCTGGAAAAATTGGAAAAGCACCCAAAAGTGGCTTTGCAAAATTTATTCAGAAGGAACTCATTGAAAAAAAATTTTTTCTTGCAGTCTTTAAAATTATGTGTGTGAGTGAATTAACTTTGAGGGCAGCCAAGTGCAAACCCTGATGCCAATTTTCCCTTCATATCCAAGTAGATTTATATGCTTTGCCTACACAACATGAAAGTATTTTCTCTGTCATTGGTTTGTTAATGGGTCAGTTGCTGGTAATTTAATGAAGTGGTTCAAAGGGAAACTATGTCAGACCATTTTAAGATTGGCCCATATTAGAAGCAGTCCAAGTGTCCATTGATAGATGAAAAGATAAAGGAGATGGGGTATGTATATATATATATATATGGAATAATATATATAATAATGGAATATTATTCCATTATTCCATAAAAAGAAAGAAATCTTACCATTTGCAACAACATGAATGGATCTAGATGGTTTAATAAGCCAGTCAGAGAAAGACAAATGCTATGTGATTTCATTCATATATGGAATTTAAGAAACAAAACAAATGAACAAAGATAAAAAAGAGAGAGACAAACCTATAACAGACTCTTGATTACGGAGAACAAACTGGTGGTTACCAGAGGGGAGGTGGGGGGGTGGCGAGTGAAATAGGCGGATTGGATTAAGAATATACTTATCTTGGGGCACCTGGGTAGCTCAGTCGGTTGAGCAGCTGACTCTTGATTTTGGCTCGGGTGGTAACCTCAGGGTCCTGGAATGAGCCCAGCACTGGGCTCTGCACTCTGAGTCTGCAGGAGACTCTTTCGCTCCCTCTGCCCACCACCCCCACCCCCGACTTGTTCGTTCTCTTTCTCTCAAAGAAATCGGTAAAAAAAAAGAATATGCTTATCTTGATGAGCACTGAGTATTATGTGGAAATGTTGAATTGCTATATTGTACACCTAATCTAACACTGAGTGTTAATTACAATGGAATTATCATTTAAAAAAAAAGAAAAGTAAGACTGGCCCATATTCTATGATGTTTAAAGGTGCCCAAGAGGAGTTGGTTTGCAGAACATTTGGATTTTACTATACCCTTCGGTGTGACCTACATAACAGTAAAGCAGACTCCATTGTGCAGATAGTTCAGGTCAGTACTGATTTAAAATCCCTACATTCCTAGGCCTTCCTTTAATATGCATTGCACTAGAATCTCCAGAGTTTGGACTAGAATTCACATGGTGCTCCCCATGCCAGGTGGAGAATGGGCAAAGAACAGAGAATGCATAGTACCACCTGGATCAGCCCCAGGCCGCCAGCCCTTCCTACTGCCCCTCCCAGAGCGAAGGGAGTACTGCAGCCAGTCTTTGCGCACCTGAACATGCAAGTTCAGAGACATTAAGAAAGCCACATGGTGAGAGAGGACTGAGATTCATCTGCAAGCAATCGGCGCCAGGGCCAATCTCTCCCCACTTCCTTGCAGGGAGAGAAGAGGTTGCAGAAGGAAACTAGAGGCAGAATATTATGAAGAAATTGGCCTGGAGTCCCATGAGACTCCTGACCTTTTGGCAATGACCTTCTGCCCCAGCTCTTTCTGAGAGTTTCCAGGGGGATATTTTCCAGTTGCTTCTAAAGCAGTCTGCAAGCTCTAGTCACTCATAGTGTCCCCTCCATTTCCAATCCCTGATTGCTGGTTTGTGTCATCCTTGGGGAGCAAGGGTGGGGACCAAATCTGCAATGCTCAGGGGCTCAGGGGGCTGCTTCTGGGCAGAGGTGGGAGAGCAGCCTTCCTCCAAACCTTCCTACCTTCGGACCAGGGCATCACACCTCCAAAAGTCTCCCAGGAACGGCAGTCAGCTCTTGGTCTCTGGGTAGGGCACCTTGCTCAGGATTTCTCTGTGCCAGCTCTAAATCTTGCACCCAGAAGCTACAAACACTGCCATTACACTAACCACATTTTATTTTTGAAAAGACAAACTAGCACTAAAAATATATGTACATCATCCACATTTCTACTTTATTCTCTAAAGATTTTAATTCCAAAAATGGCCAGAATGTAAATGGTTGCAAAGGACCCCAGTGACCAGCAGAAAGCAAATGAGAGGAGCTGACCTACTAGAGATTTTTTATCCTAGTCAGGTATGAGTTGCGAGCTTTGCTCACACACACATATATCTAAACTATATTTAGTGATAATCTAGTTAACAGTGAAAACACTAGGTGATTCAAACCTGGCTTCTGAACTCAGCTACATGAGTTTCATAGCATGGCAAAGTTCCCTAATTCAGTCTTCATTTCCAGATGTACAGATAGTGGTCATGCACATCTCCCAGGGTTGCTTGTTGAGAAGGTGAAATGAGAAATTATTCAAAACAGCATGATGTCTTCTAAATGCTCAGTCAGTATCAGTTGCTTCTTCATGATTGTGAATAAAGTAGACCTGTGATAATCTCTGACTCTGACAGCAGCTCACAACGTGGGGGAATCAAGAGCGAGGGCTCTGCTCTGGGATCAGGTGGTGGCTGATGTGGAATCCAGACCTTTGCTGGGTGTGGCAAGGGGGTTTCTGGGTAGAATTTTTCAAGGGTCTGGGAAGGAGTGATGAATGCNCAGTATCAGTTGCTTCTTCATGATTGTGAATAAAGTAGACCTGTGATAATCTCTGACTCTGACAGCAGCTCACAACGTGGGGGAATCAAGAGCGAGGGCTCTGCTCTGGGATCAGGTGGTGGCTGATGTGGAATCCAGACCTTTGCTGGGTGTGGCAAGGGGGTTTCTGGGTAGAATTTTTCAAGGGTCTGGGAAGGAGTGATTTGGTTGAAGGGACAGATGTTTGAAGATTCTGAGCTCAGCTCTATGATCTGCCTAGATAGAATACAATATAAAATCAAGTGCTTCTGAAACATTTTCTAAAGAGAGTGGAAATGTAAAGTTCTGGCAAATGCCTGACAGTTTTAAAAGGCAGAAATATCTGAAAATGAGTTAAAATGTTCCCTAATGCATATAATAAAAAATATTAATTGGCATCATTTTATGGAATCAATTTTAAATATATGTCATGTCTCCCTTTAAAGATACTAATGGTTGAGTGATACTGTGGAAATCTAGGAAGTGTTGGATAATGTGTCAGCAATTAAAGTCACTCTCAGTTTCTTGGACCTCTTTACATAATTCCCCTTAGTGGATCTTGAGGGGGCTGAGATATTCACCAGGGCAGCAAAGAATCTCTCAGGTTGATTACAGCTGTCGAAAGAGAACATGTGATTCTTCGCATCCATGAAAACAGAATTTTCCAGAGACCAAACAGTCTCCATGGGAAATTAAACACTACTGATATGTTCTTTTTGTTTGGACCAAGCTCTGGTGTTGTGTGTATATATGTGTGTGTGTGTGTGTGTGTGTGTGTGTGTGTGTGTGTGTGTGTGTGTGTGTGTGTCTGACAGTGAGAACGCTGTCAGCTTCTGGCTGAGGCTGAAGGAGGTGAGGAAAGAGAACCAGTAGGGACAGAGAAGACAAAAATTAAGCACCAGATAATACTCTATATGAGATGAAAAGAATTTCTGAACCAATGAACTTTCCAAAACCATATATAGGATATCAATGTGCTGGAATACTCCTCAGCCAATAAAATGATAGTTATGTTGATAATTTTGACACATGAAAAAAATGCACATAAAATAGTTTAAACTGCAAAATAGGTGAATTTAAAATGCCATAATATGTCTTTTGAAAGTGTGTCAAATGTATGTGTCTTTTGAAAAACTTAAAAGCTTATTTGATGTGCAGGAAATGTTCAGAGTTCATTGTTAGTTTACTTTTGTGGCAATACATTAAAAAATACCACTTTGGGTGAATAAAGTAAACTCTATTTCATTTAATAATAATTTGATAATCAAGTGGCATTCAATATTTGCTCTATAATAAAAAGGATGAAAAACCGTATATATAAGCATATGAGTAGAGAGATATTAGATATTACTCCAGTAACATGGCAAGCCATTGTTGGTCCAGGGGTAAGTTTTGAAGTAGATTTAAAAAAAAAAAAGTTTTAATTTAAAACTTTCAGTCAGTTGTTTAAAACATGGAAACAAAATACAATATAAAATGCCTCTATTTGTTGAGGTTCATGAGGCTCTGTGTTATGTAGTCAACATGATATTTAATTGGTAATTGATCAAAATAGTCTCACTGAAATTCTGTTTAAGATTTTTATTTCCTTGGATGAGAGTCTGCATATTTAAAAATTGCCACCGCTTTCCACTCACTAAGTTTGATGACATTATGACTTGTCCTTCAAATTTTATGTTGGACTCAGTTTCTAGACTATTATTCAGCAGCTCAGCCCATAAAACTTTCTACCTTCAAAGTAAAAGAGATTCCAGAAAGCAACACTTGCCATTTTCCTTGCAGAGGAAAAGAGACACATCTTCATGAAGACATCCAGTAACAGAATTTCAGACATTTAGTATAAAGATTATGGAGTTTTAGCCAAGAGTCAAGATCATTTCCAACCTTCTAAAATCATACTACATATAAAGGAATCTTACAGTCTCGCCTTGTGTAAGTGTTAGATTTCAATAGTTTTCTATCACTATTTTATAACGAAATCCATAATGGATGCACACAGAGTTACTAGAGTATGTATTGAAATAATGATGATCTGTTCCATTTCTTCTTTTTTTTAGGCTTAGGTGTATCTTGGATAAACCATCTCTTTCTTCCTCAGGGCCTGATTTCCAGTCCCCTTCACCTCTGTTCTCTCCTTCTACCTATTCCTTCCCCAGCCAGAAGTTTTCACACCCATCCTCCTGGGTGCTCTTCCTTCCCAGCCATACTACTTCCCTAGTTTACCTGACCCTAAATTTCATCATTTCCAGGTCCAAGTTCTCAACTAATATAGTCAATCAGTGTTAAGATGTGCCAGTGGTTCAGGTTTTTAAGTTGGTTCAACATTAAAAAATCAATGTAATCTATCACATCAACAGACTGAAAAAGAAAATCACATGATCACATCAATAGATGCAGAAAAAACATTTGATAAAATCCAATACTTATTTGTGGTAAAAACTCTCAATAAACTATGGATAGAGGGGAACACCTCAACTCAGTGAAGAATATCTACAAAAACCTATAGCTAACATCATACTTAATAGTGAGAAACTTGAAGCTTTCCTACTAAGATCAGGCAAGGATGTCCCTTCTCACCACAGATGACATGATTGTCTATGTAGAAAATCCGAAAAAATTAACAAAAATACTCCTGGAATAATAAGCAACTTATAGCAAGGTTGAAGGATGCATGATAATATTCAAAAGTCAATCACTTTCCTATGTACCAGCAATGAACAAGTAGAATTTGAAAATGAAAACACAATACCACTTGCATTAGCACCCCAAAATTGAAAATTTAGATGTAAATCTAATGAAATATGAGGGAAATTACAAAACTCTGATGAATAAGATCAAAGAACTAAATACACGGAGAGAGATTCCATGTTCATAGGTAAGAAAACCCAATATTGTCAAGATGCCAATTCTTCCCAACTTGATCTATGGATTGAATGCAATTCCAATAAAAATCCCAGAAAGTTATTCTATAGATGTCAACAAATTGATTCTAAAGTTTATGTGGAACGGCAAAAGGCCCAGAATAACCAACACAATATTGAAGAAAAGAACAAAGTTGGAGGACTGATACTACACAGCTTCAAGACTTATAATAAAGCTACAGTAATCAAGACAGTTTTTATTGGTGAAAGAATACACAAATAGATCCATGTATTAGAGAGCCTAGAAATAGACCCACATAAGTATAGTCAACTGATCTTCGACAAGAAGCAGAGACAATACAATGGAGCAAAGATAATCTTTTCAACAGTGGTGTTTGGACAAGTGGATATACACATGCAAAAAAAATCTGGACACAGACTTTATACCCTTCACAAAAATTAACTCAAAATGAATTGAAGACTAAATGTAAAATGCAAAACTATGAAACTGCTAGAAGACAACATAGGAGAATACCTAGATAATCTTGGAGATGGTAATGACATTTTTTTTTTGAGGTTGGGTTAGCCCATTTAAAGTGTCTCTCATTTACTGATTCTTACATGCCAGACAGATTATCCTAGGATCCTACAATGTAGAAAAGTGAGACTTAGTGAACTGCCCAAAGCCTCAAGGCTGTGAAGAGATAGAAGCAGGATCAAAGCCTAAGACTGGTCTCAGACCCCATATCCTTCCACCATTCCCTGGGCCCTCTAGATTACTGGTTTATCATGAAAGGATACAGGGATAGCAAGATGGAAGAGATGCAGGGGGTAACGTGTGTGAAAAGTGGAGAGAAGCTTCCATGCCCTGTCCAGTTGCACCACCTCCCAGAATCTCCATGTGCTCACCAATTCAAAGGCCTAGCAATGACTTTTTAGACACAACATCAAAGGCACAATTCATAAAAGAAAGAATTGATAAAACTTCATTAAAATGAAAAATTTCTGCTATTTGAAAGACAGTGTCAAGAAAATGAGAAAACCACAAAGAAAATACTGCAGAAGCCATATCTGACAAAGGACTGTTATCCAAAATATACAAAAAACTCTTAAAACTGAACAAGAAAACAGCCTGATTAAAAAGTGGTTCAAAGACCCTAATAGACCTCTCACCAAAAAAGATGTACAGGTGATAAGTAAGCACATGAAAAGAGCTCCATAACCTCTGTCATCAGGGAAAAATACAAATTAAAACAACATTGAGATACCACTATACCCCTATTAGAATGGCCAAAATCTGGAACACTGACAAGACCAAATGCTGGCAAGGATATGGAGCCAACAGATACTCTTCCTTCATGGATGGTGAGAAGGCAAAATGGTACAGACACTATGGAAGACAGTTTCGTGGTTTCTTACAAAAAAAACACACTCTTAGCATACAATCCAGCAGTTGAGCTCCTTGGCATTTACCCAAAGAAGTTGAAAATTTATGTCCACACAGAAACCTGCACATGGATGGTTGATAGCAGCTTTATTCATAATTGCCAAATGTCAGAAGCAACCAAAACATTCTTCAGTAGGTAAATGGATAAACCTACAACAGCACTAAAAAAACATTGTCTTAATTTAAAAAAAAAATGTGCTAATGGAAGAAGACTACGGGCTCTCCCAGATAGTCAGTGTTTTGTATCTATCTGGAGATTTCCAGAGACAAGACACCAAGCAGGTGTTTACTTTCTGTATTAGAGAGTGTGGACTGGTGATGTCTCTAGGTGCATTATTTTTTAGCAGATTGGTTAAAGAGGTGGTGATCAGATTTTTAAAACACTAAAACATATTTCTAAACCTGTCCCACCTGGAAGTTTCTTCTTCTCTCTTTTTTCCCATCATTCTACTTTCTAACTTCCTCATTCTTGTGGTTTTTGTTTCCTTTTTCCTCGGTTATTAGCATTAGCCCATCACAAACAGACTAATCTGATAAGCACAAGTAATGGTCTCTCTTGTCCTTGTTAAATCAGACTTATTTTAGTTCTAGGAGTATAGCTGAGGCGGTGTTGGTTTCCTCTCTTTGAAATGTTTCGTAAACTAAATATATGCATATTTTATCTAAAAAATAAAATGAACTCCCATGTACCAACATTTGCCCTTTATTTGCCTCTCCCTAGTCCTACCCTCCACTCAAAGATAATCATTATCCTGAAATTATGCTTATGATTCTCTTGTTTTAAGTTTATTGCTTTACCACATAGAGTTGCAATGCTAAAAGATATGTGGTTTAGTTGTGCATGTTTTGGGCTTCATATAATGTACTTTTTATTTCTGCAACTTACTCTTTGTCTCAACTTCATCTCAGTATCATGCTTATAAGACTCAGCTCTTAATCTGAGCAATCATAGTTCATTTACATTGTTCCATGAGAGTCTAAAGGATGGACATACTGCCATTTTGTATCCATTCTTTTGTTGAAGGACATTTGTTTCCAATTCTTGAAAATATGAATATCCATGTTTTTGATGAACATATGAATGCATTTCTGCTGTATGTATGTATGTATTTATACATACAGGGAATGGAATCAGAGGAGATGCCCATCTTTATCTTTATGAGATAATGGCAAACTGTTTTCCAGAACAGCTATATCAATTTATATTTTTACCAATAGTATATGAGAGTTCTTGTTGCATCATATCCTAACCAACATTTGATATTTTCCAACTTTGAATTATTTGCCAATATGGTGGATGCAAACTGATATTTTCTTATGATCTTAATTTGTGTTTCCCTGATTACTACTAAGGTTAAGCATGTTTTTCATACATTTATTGGGCATTCATATTTCCTGTCTGTAAAATGCCTGTTCATGCTTTCTGCTTATTTTTCTATTGGGTTGTTCTTATCTTTTTATATTGATTTCTTAACATTTTTATATGTTCTGGATGCCAATAATTTGTTCATTATGTGTGTTACAAATATCTTCTTCCAGATTATGACTTGTCTTTTCATTTTTTATTGAGGTGTGCTTCATGTTCAATGTCATATTAGTTTCAGGTATATAATATAGTGATTTGACATTTGTATACATTGAAAAATGGTCACCACAATGAGTACAGTTACAATCTGTAAATTAATACAATATTATTTACTATATTCCCTATGTTGTACATTAAATACCCACAACTTAGTTATTTGTGTTGCAAGTTATTGGGGCATTATTTTTTTTAATTTAAATTCCATTAGCCAACACATAGTGCATATTTAGTTTCAGATGTAATATTCAATAATTGACCAGTTGTGTACAACACTCAGTGCTAAATTATTTTATAACTGGAAAGTTGTACTTCTTTAATCCTTTCCACACCCCACAACCCCCCTCCCCTCTGGCAACCACCAATCTCTTCTCTGTGTCTATGAGTCTGGGTTTTGTTTTGTTTTGTTTGTTTTGTTTTTTTAGATTTCATATATAAATGAAATCGTGCAGCATTTGTCTTTGTCTCACACACACGTGTGTGTATACATATATACATATATATTATATACATACATACATGTATATATACATACATATACATATATACATATGTATGTATATATGTATATCTTATTTATCCGCTTATCTATCCTTGGGTTGTTTCCATATCTTAGCTGTTGTAAATAAGGTTACAATGAACATAGGGATGCATATATCTTTTGGAATTAGTGTTTTCCTTTTCTTCAGATAAATACCCACTAGAGGAATTGCCTTTATTTTTAATTTTTTGAGGACCCTCCATATAGTTTTCCATAGCAGTTGCACCAATTTACATTCCCACCAACAGTGTAATAGAATTCCCCTTTTCCCACATCCTCACCAACATTATTTCTAGTGTTTTTGATTTTAGCCAATCTGATAGGTATAAGGTGATATCTCATCATGATTTTAATTTGCATTCCCCTGATGATTAGTGATATTGAGCATCTTTTCATGTGCCTATTGGCTTATTTTCTTAACGGTGGCCTTTGATAATCAAGGGTTCTTAATTTTAATGTAATAAAATTCATCAAACTTCCTCTGTTAGAACTTTGTGAATCTTGTTTAAGAAACTGAGGTCATAAAATATTTCTTCCACAATTTTTTCTAAAAATTAAAAAATTTTACTTTTCACATTTGAATCTTCAATGCAAACTGAAATAGAAGTTTGGTACAGGGTATGGAGTTCAGTTTCAGTTTTTTTTTCCATAAGGGTATCCAATTTTCTATTACCATTAATTAACTAACTCTCCTTTTCTGAGTGATCTGTAATACCACTTCTGTGCTAGAGCAAGTTTCCATATATGTGTGGGTCAACTTCTGGACTCTACATCCTATTTACACCTATACCAATACCATAGTGGCATAATTACTATAGATTTATATTAAGTTTTAATATCTGGGTAGAACAGGTTTCCTCATTTTGTTATCCTTCAAGAGTGTCTTGGTATTTTTTGACCTTTGGTATTCCATACCTGATTTTAGAATCAGCTTGCCAACCTCTGTTGGAATTTTAGTTGGAATTACATTGATTTTTAGATAAATTTGGAGAAAATTTATACCATTATGATACTGGTTCTCTCTTCCTATGATTATTTCTCATCTTTTTACTTAAGTCTCATTTAATATTTTCATTTAATATCTTTCTCTAATATCTATTCATAGGTATTTTAATATAATATTTAGATGATGAATATTTTTAGAGTTACATTTTCTGTTTGTGGATTCTAGAAATGTGTTGACTGGGAATCTGGATTTGTAATAATTTGTGTGTTCTTTTACATTTTCAATGTAAACAAACATATTCCCTGAAAATATTGGCAATTTTGCTTCTTATTCTCCTTTCCTTTTCCCATTATACCTCCAATACAATACTGAACTGGAAGTAGTAATAATAGCGGGCATCCTTGTCTTATTCATGACTTTAAAGAGAGGGACTTCAGAGATGAGAGGAAATATTTCACATTTAATGTTTACTCTATGTAATTGGTAGCTGCCTTTTATCAGAATGAAAGTTCCTTCCCATTCCTGGTTTGCTAAGCATTGCTTAAAATCATGAATTCTTCTTGCTGTATGTCAAACATTTTTTCTACATTTGTCAAAACATTCTTGTGCTCTTCTTCATTTTGTTAATTGGCAATGATAAAAGATTTTCTAATGTTGAACTAATTCTGCTTTCCTGAAATAAACCTAATCTCACCATGCTTTATTATCTTTTTTATACATTGCTAAATTCAGGTTGCCAGTATTTTATCTGTGATTTGTACATCCATGTTCATGAGAAAAATTGCCCTGTAAATGTTTATCCTTAGAGTGCCCCTATCTGCCCGTTGATATTATGGCAATACTTGCTTTGCAGAATGAGTTAGGTAGTGTTCTCTGATTTTCTATTATCTAGAAGAATTTAAGACTGTAAATCTCTTCTTTGAATGCTTGTCCCATTTGTTTCTGTGTTTTTAAATTTGATTCCTTTCATCCCATTCCCCAGTCTCCCTTATACATACCTCTTCCTCCTATCTCTTTATTTGTTTCCTCCTGCTATATTCAGTTTCTTTTTCCTTAAAGAGCTTCTTGGACTTAAAAGCATCAAGGAAATTGTACTGAAGCTCAAGTATCAAGATATTTTAACTGATGTTTTTAACATTTCCAAATACAACATTTCTTTGTGTTCAGTGTGACCAATTAGTACTGCCTAGATGTGAAAAAAATCTTGTAGTCATTTAAAATAATACTGATTGTTAAATGAGAATTTCAGTCCTCTGTTCATAACTACTTATTTTGAAATATTTTTGAAACCAATTCAGTCACATTCATAACACGGTAATTCTAGACCTCTCTGCCTTGTGACACTCAACAATGAAGGGAAACAATTCAGTTATGTAAAGAACACATCAAAATTTCATGAGGGCAAGAGCCTTTTCACAAATAAGCTATGATGATTTTCCAAGTTTTTCTATGAACCTTTAGTTCTATGCTTTATATTTCATAGACATATATCCTCTCTTCTTTCAGATAGCACAAATGCAATTTTCTTGATGGATCATTATTTCTGAATGGTAACAATTACTTTAATTCTCTGTAAGAAAAATCTGGGACCTTTTTTTCCTTTATTTTAGTTGAAATGTAAATATTTTAAAACCCTCCATGTCAATTTGGTTTTTTTTTTTTTAGTAACTTTGTGGCTAAATACCAAATGCTCTTACAAAAATGCAAATCTCTTATTCAAAATATAATCAAATTATAACATGCATAGTTTATAAGCAATTATAGTCACATAATGTGTATAATTTGACTTTTTTAATAAAAAGGCTATAAATGCACAGCTACCACATTAGAACAAGAAATATTTCTTTGGAAATAAGGTATACTATAGCAAAAATACCATTTCTAGTTAAGGATGAATGTAAAGTAGGTTTCTCTGAAAGAATACCAATTAAGTCTCCCTCTTTAGGAATTCTACAGGGGTCCTGCCAGTTAATTAGGTCATTTTATGCTGAGAACAGACACCAGCCTCAGAATCTGTGTGACCTTAACGATTATTAAGATTGTCAGTGTCTGTTTTATATCATTTCTTGTGAGCAGTCCCTCCCCACAAAAACCTTAACTGAATTGGAATATTCCAAAGAGGATTTCTGAGTTTTCATAGATTTTAACCAGAAACCCCATTCTTCTCAATCCTAGTGTTGGTGGACACTGATGAGTTACCCAAATACCCATTCAGGAAGAAGGACTTCATGTTGGTTTTCTAGGAATGTTGGGGGAAAATGCCATAAACTGAGTAGCTTCAAACAACAGAAACTTTCTCCCAGTTCTGGGGACCAGAATTCTGAAATCCAAGTGAAGCAGGACCTCACTCCTTCCAAAGACTTGAGGGTAGAATCCTTGTTTCTTCTAATGTCTTGTGGCTCCAGGTGTTCCTTGGCTTTTGGTTGCAGAACTCCAATCTCTGCCTCTGTCTTCACCCAGCCTTCTTTCCTGTGTCTCTGTGTTTTCTCTTCTGTCTCTTATAAGGACACTTGCATGAATTTAGGGGCCATTCGGGTATGCCAGGATGATCTCATCTTGAGCTCTTCAACCTAATTAAATCTGCAAAGGCTCTTTTTTTCAAATGAGGTCACACTCACAGGTTGTGGGAGTTAGGATGTGGACATATCTTTCTGGTGATCACTATTCAATCTGCTGCAGACTTATTTCTCTAACTGATGGTGCGGCTACCAGAAGGCAGTCTCTCCTGTCAGCCTTTGTTGGGACTGCCTCCCTGGGGAACTGCTTTGCCTAAGGCTTCCTTCTATGGACAGCCCGTAGGAAAGTGGATATAAAGTGGATCAAAGTGATCAAAGGGGATGTAGAGGGCAGGCCTCCTTGACCCAACGTGGAACACTGCAAAAACACTCCAGTTCTAGACCCCTGCTGTAATGAGGTGAGGTCTTCATTTCAGACTATACCAGAGCTCAACTTCTCTGCCTGATCATCCTCCTCTTCCTCATCTTCTTCCTCCTCCTTTTGTTCCACCTTCCCTTCCTCTTCCTCCTTTTCCTCATTTTCTACCCACTTCCCTTTACCCCTCCTACTTCTCTCTTTCTCCTGAGTCTGCTTAGCAGGGAACCCAGCCTGAAACACTTTGATGAAAATCATTCATTCATTTATCCACTCATTTATTGATTCACTCAATTTATTCAATTACACCAAAAAATATTTATTGATCACCTACTGCATGCCTGGTGCTTTCTTCCATAGGTAGGTCACAGTGAACCTATTTGAGTCTTTCTTTGGTATATCAGGATCTCACGGTGCCTAAAACTGACCATCCTGGGGCCTCATTTGTTAGTTGCAGATACTAAGGGCTTAGGAGAAGCCTTCACAACTTGACCTGGAAGGTCTCTTCTGTTTCTAATAAATCCCAACCTGACATAAGCTGCTTTTGCTGTGATTTTCACTTTTCCCCTAACAAAAGCACCCACAAAATCCTTCAGTTGAGTGTCCTAATCTAGCAGAGTCTGTGTTGCTTCTAGACTTTCCATACTGTTTTAGGTCCATCTTTTGACCTTTTTAAATCTCAGTATAGAGACATGGAAAGAGGAAATAATGACAGAATCACAGTGTTAGAAGCATCATAGGATTACAGAATGTTAAGGCACTATGAGAACCAAAACATTATATGCAGCCCAACCCTTTTCACTGCCAATGGGAGAAGTGGGAGCTCATGCCACAGTTGCCTGAATCACGTAATATATGTGACTTTGATTGTTTTATGGTGGGGTTGTTGTCTCCCCATCCAGTTTGTAAAGTTCTTTGGGACAGAATCTGAACCTCATACTTTCCTGCTCTGCTCCAGTGTCTAGAAAAATAAGAGGCGCTTTTTTTTTTTAAGATTTGTTTTATTTATTTGAGAGAGAGTGAGTGAGAGAGAGAGGGCACAAATGGAGGGGAGGGGCAAAAGGAGAGGGAGAAGCAGACTCCCTCCCGATCAAGGAGTCTGACGTGGGGCTCAATCCCAGGACCATGGGACCATGACCTGAGCCCAAGGCAGACGCTTAACCGACTGAGCCACCCAGGCACCCCAAAGACGTGGGTTTTGAATAAATAATTGACTGATTGAGCCCTCTTCATCCACCAAAACTATTCCAATCAAATGGGTATGGTTTTAATATTATGTATACTCAGAGACCTCTAGAGGAAATCCAATAACCTCCCTTCTCATTCAGGTCCTAGGCTTAGCAATGATCACTCTCAGGGAGTTCCTCCTAAAAACATAACCAAGCCTTGCAGAATAGTCCAGAAATGTCATATGTATGCATATAATTTGTACTAGCTCTGTTCCATCAAAAGTTAACAGACAACAAAACAGGTTAGAAATAAAATAGCACTATTTTTAAATTTAAGTGTTTAAGTAGCTAATCATTAGTGGTTTTACTCCACCCATTCTAAAAAAGATTTGTGTCATTTATTTTTTTTTATTTTTTTATTTTTTTAAAGATTTTATTTATTTATTTCACAGCGGGAGAGAGATCACAAGGAGGCAGAGAGGCAGGCAGAGAGAGAGAGGGGGAAGCAGGCTCCCTGCGGAGCAGAGAGCCCGACGCGGGCCTCGATCCCAGGACCCTGAGATCATGACCTGGGCCGAAAGCAGAGGCTTTAACCCACTGAGCCACCCAGGCGCCCGATTTGTGTCATTTATAATAAAACACATATTTCAATATTTTAAAAAGCTAAGAAGGTGAGAAAACTGAAGTAGAAAATAAGTTAAACTTGAGATAATGCTAATATCCAAAGTTTATGATATTGCTAGTGGTAGGCCTAAAATTTATCTGTGAGCATTCCAATTAATTAATAACAGTTGCAGTAGAGTGGCCCAAGCTCCCAAGTCATCAGAATCTGTTTCACCCCAGGTGATGAATCTATTGTAATCCTAGTTGAAGACTGTATATATGACCTATTTTTGGTAAAATAGGCATGAGAGATTCTTCTAGGGGAGGAGGAGCTTTCCAGGAAAGGTCTCCTCCTTTTATTCCTAAAAGAGAGACAAAAAATATACAGTCCCTTTCTTCCTCTGGATGTCGTTGTGTCTGGATGGGATGCCTGGACTGGTGAGCATCCGGGGATCAGCCTAAGAATGAAGCCAAAACATGGGAGGTGAGGATGGACAGAGCCAAGAGAACCTCTGTGAGGAGGAACTGGGGCCCAGGGGAATCACATTCCCTCTGACTTCTGGTTATGGTAGTTATGGCATTTTTTGCTTATTGTTTAAGGCAACTTGAGTTGGGGTTTTTCTGTTTTGTACAGCCAAAAGCATCCTAAATGCTTTAAAAGCAGCAGTTAAGGATAAAGCAATTAAGGCAAACCTGGATCCATCACTTAACTATGTCCTGTGTAAACATGAAAAAGAATTAAAATCTTAAAACATCAGTTCTTTCCCCTGTATTTTGGGGGATGTAATACCTACCATATGGAGTCACGGTACAAACTTAGTGGAGAGACAAAGCGTGGGAGATGTTTAGCACAGAAACTAATGCATTGTAAGTGCTTAATAAAGAGTAGATTTTAACACTGGGGAGAAACACAGGTAATCGATACCTAAGTGACTGGCTTTTTGAAATGGCAAGTGAACTTTCTCAGGCTGTAATTCAGGCTCTCAACCTGCCTTTAGTGAGGATGGAAGACAATTGACCACTTCTTGCTTATAAAGCCATCTAGTACATGCTGGACAGCCATTATTAGGGGTCTCATTTGCTAAACTCAACTAAATATCTAAAACCCAAACCATGAACTAAGCAACCTATATCCAATTAATTGTGCTCTTACTGAATGGACACAGTAGTGTGACAAGGATAGGACTCAAATGTCACTGCCAAGTGCCCAGCAACCAGTTACCAGGATGTCCTTTACTCTGTCAGCTCTTCTGGGCTTCAGTCTGCTTGTCTCTGCAGCTCTTTTGAGTCTGGTGGGTGCTGTCAATGTTAGGGACCTTTGGTATTAAAGTTCTTCCTCCTTCAGGTCTCACAGAAACAAATCCTTTGGAGCCAGCCACCAAGATTGTTTGTTTTCAAGGGGCTGTTCATGGTCAGTCACTAGGCCACCTCCATCCTGTCCAATGATATAGCATTAAGTCTTGTCCATTCAGCTGGAGAAGGATTTCAATCTAATGTTGTTTGGTCCAACTGACTAATGCAATGCCAGCATTGCATTAGCAGCAAGGGTTGGAGAGGGTGGATATGAGAAGTGTGAGAGCTGAGGGAGAAATGTAGCAGACTACCCTGAACAAATCTCTCTTGTCTATAGACCTGCTTTTCACATTTCTCCAAGAAGCAGTAAAAAATAGCTAATTTAATTATGTTTCTTGGGGACAAGGATTGTACCTTCATTGGTACCATATATTGCCTGAAACTATTAAGAATACTTTGTTGTTGTTCTTATAAATTTTTAAATAAAGTTTAAATGTCAGTATCTTCGAAATAAAGGCATCAAGCACACTTTTGGAAAATAAAAGGCATAACAAGGTAATTTATTTTTTTAAAAAAGGAACATGCTACATAGGTGAGGAGAATCAGGAGCACCACAAATGATCTCCATAGCAGAGGCCCTTCTCCAATGTCCTGGGGGTTCTTTTATAATCTGAAGAAAAGGGAGGGGGTTCAGAGAATTACTGATTGGATTCCCTTGCTTTTAAGAGAATGATGTCAAAGCCAGGTTTAATTGTGGCTGGAACAATACATAATGCTTCTGGCACCAAGGAGCAATTCATTCCTGTTGTGATTTTTTAAATGTGCAAATATAAAAAAAAAAGAGAAACAAAATGAAAATTAAAAGCACACATAGCCCACCACTTAGAAATCACACTTTATTTTGCTGGCTACTTTTCTCGAAAACACACACACATACGCATCCATACGTATATTCAGGTATGTGGGACCACACATATATACTCTTGTATAAACTGCATTTATAAGGCAGTATACATTACAAATATATTTCCAAATCAATAAATACATTCTTCAAATATATTTCTACAATGTAATTTTAATAGCTACGTAGTATTCCATTATATAGGTTCTATATGTTTTATATTAAATGGGCATAACTAAGCCATTAGTGTGAGATTGTTGGGCTTTTCCAATGTTTTTGTTGTTATAATTAACAGCACTATAATAATAGTAACTAAATTCTTTTATACTGCCTTATTAAATTCCTAACTTTCTTTGTATAGTTTCTGAAAAGTAGAATCACTGGTTCAAAGTGTTTGTACAATGTTAAGTTTTTATTTATTTATTTATTTTTTTTTTTTTTTAAAGATTTTATTTATTTATTTGACACACAGAGAGAGATTACAAGTAGGCAGAGAGGCAGGCAGAGAGAGGGAGAGGAGGAAGCAGGCTCCCTGCTGAGCAGAGAGCCCGATGCGGGCCTCGATCCCAGGACGCTGAGATCATGACCTGAGCCGAAAGCAGAGGCTTTAACCCACTGAGCCACCCAGGCGCCCTAATGTTAAGTTTTTAAACATAGATTGCATAGCTCAGCAGTCACATTTAAATATTTTATGAATTATATTTTCTACTTAAAATCCTGTTGGCCTACTAAATTATCATACCAAAATTTTCACTTTCTTTCTCCATATTTAACAGATTCATAACCGATTGACATAGGTCTTATTTTTACTCAAAGTTAAAATTCTTTTATTTACTAATGGATCATTTTCTTGAATTTCTTCTATACTTAGAATCCCAATAACTGGGTTTATAGTCCAATCTTTTGGTCTGTTAATATGGGCAAATCTCTCTAGTAATTCTATTCATTTTTTGATTAAATTGATCATATTGCATAGAACAATAAGCTGTCACTATTTAAATTAAGTGAATTTAAAGTAGACTATGCTAGGCCTTTTTGATTTGCAAATTTACTTGTAAAAGTCATGTCCACATAGCAGTTAAATGCTCAATCTTTTGATATTAGCACAGCATGAAAAGCAACAGTTTTTATATTTTGGTGGCAAACATTTACTATAAAAATAGGTATATATATATACATATATAATGTGTGCAATATATATGTATATGCATATGCATAGATGCACACACAAATATAACATTTACTCTAGAAATATGCTTTATTGCTTACAGATACGGACTAAATTAACTCCCAACCCAAATATTTGGAAGTGTGTTTTGTTATTGCTTGTAATCTGTATAGAAGACCACTAGCTAGATGCTCCCTTTTCTGCTATTTCAACCTTAGTGAATAAGAATACAATTTAGCACTTTGCTTGGTAATTAACTCAGTTCAAAGGCTCAGGACATGCTAATGGTTAGACAATAAACAGAGTATTTTAACTTTAAATTTTAGCCTAAGTTCACAGCATGGGCTACTTCATTCAAATAAAACTGAGAAAAATGTGGAAAAATATGACCTTTTTAGGGACAACTGTTATAACATACATGAGTTTCCTTAAGTAAATGTAATTCGAGGCAGAAGATGCATTAAGAGACAATATACTAATTCTTTGTATTTGGGAAACGTTGTGGACATAGGAAGTGGTGAGTCATTTTGATAGGAAAACCTGATTTTTAGAAACAACAAATTGAGCAGTGGTTATGACTTTAATCATCTGAATGAAACAATGAGCTAATTATATATAATGACTCGCTGCTGTACTTTCGACACCTTTGGGGATCAATTTCATCCCAAAGTGAACAGAGCCAGCACCACATGGTCTGCCATCAAGCACTGACCTCTCTGATTCAAATGCAAAATGCTATTGCAGATGAAATTCACTGGGACAAAATGTTCAATAGAAAGATTACATTTCCAGTGGGGCAGAAAGATATTTGCCAGCATCTCATTAAGGCTTTGATACCAAGTCTTGGATTTCAATCAGCATTGAGATAGAATGGCAATAATCCAGTAGCAAGAATGTGTCTAGGGCTTTGTTTCCTGTAGCATTATGCATTTTTCCCATCTACAATAAAATCTTGAAAAAATTTCCAAGGGAATAGGTATGGAAAGAAATAACCTTGTAGTCATTTTAATGTCAGCCACACAACGCATTCAGTGAAGCCTCTGCGGCCTGATAACTTTGCCTCTCGCTAGGGGAGGAGAAGGTGACATCATTTACATTTAGCCCAGCACGTGAAAGAGCCTGAAATTCTCTGCACTGTAAATGTAGCATCAATTCTTCTACCTTTGCAGCCCCACCTCCCATCATTAATATAGTCCAGCCATTTTATCGTTGGCATTTTATCCCCTTCCCCTGGAAGTAATTTACTGACTTAATGGAACTGTGAGAGATTTGCTTTAACGGAGTTTATGAATTTAAGCAAAAGGTCCCAATGAACATTTTCCTTTGGAGAGAGGTTATTCTTTGGCCAGGAGGCATTTGTAATAGTTCAGTAATCAAAAAAGATTTGCCTCGGATTTGCTAATTTGCTCAGTCTCTTAAGTAACAAAAGGGTCTAAACTCTGCCTCTCAATTTAAAGTGAGCCCATAAAAGCTTCCAGCTTAGCAAGAAATCTAAGAATCCACAATCTGAGCTTTTAACCCCATTTCAATTTGTGCAAGTGTAATATCATTAGGGACTGATTTCTACTACAGAGTAGCTATGGCTTTTCGTGGAACCTGGTTCTTTCCCCAGGAGGTGGTGGGGTGGGTGAACACTCTGAAGAAGACAAACTATGGCAGAAATTAAAGCTCATTTCCCCTAAGCTGGGAACACCGCAGATTTCACGGGAAAGCCTCTTTCCCATGAAACTTGCGGTCAAATGCAGCCAGGTAAGAACTCTGGATTGGATTTTTATTAGGGGCTGGAAATTTTAACTGTATTCTTTTTCATTTGCCAGCTGCATCTGAAAAAGATACAATCAGGCAGAATTATGACACTGCGCCCACAGATGTAGCCCCAACATCAAGAATAGTGCCAGGCACCGGGATGCTCAGTAAGTACTAGCTGAATGAATGACCTGTAATAGGACTGGAGCCACTGTCATTGTTTGCTCAGGGATACTGTTGTTTTGCCTCAGGCTGCCTCCACATCTGGTCATTCTTTGCCTGGCTTCCTTGGGCTGATGGCTCCATCTCCTCCTACTTCCTGATGCCCCTTCCTGGAACCAACTAATCAAACCCTTCAACTTAGTGGGAAAATGTGTAATGAAGTTTAGGGACTCTTAATTAACCCAGAAAACAAGTAGAAGAAAACTAACCTGTAAATCTAGTATCTTGCCCAACAACCTCGGTACCTAAGAAAAAATTCACACAATCAAGAACCTGGGATAACCTATTCGCTAAATTTGGGAGACAGTTCTAACCTTCAAAATCTTGTTTCACTGCCACTTAAATCGTTGGCCAAGCAATGCTTATCATAATTAGACTGGAAGGTGGGGAGAGGAAAAAAATAAGATAAGCAGAAAGGAGGGAGGAGGTTTTGCTAAAGCTGAATTGAACTGAATTATCTCCTCTGAATATGTCATTCTGAGAATTATTAAAAATCCCCACCAGGGGGCGCCTGGGTGGCTCAGTGGGTTAAAGCCGCTGCCTTCAGCTCAGGTCATGATCCCAGGGTTCTGGGATCGAGGCCCACATCGGGCTCTCTGCTCGGCAGGGAGCCTGCTTCCTCCTCTCTCCTCTCTCTCTGCCTGCCTCTTTGCCTACTTGTAATCTCTCTCTCTGTGTCAAATGAATAAATAAAATCTTTAAAAAAAAAAAAAAAATCCCCACCAGGTAACCATGGACAGTCCCCCACACATCAGATAAAAGGGTTAATAATACATGCATAGATCCTCAGCATCTTCTGATATGCAAGATAATATCAGCAGTGATGAGACTAGTTATGGTTGGTTCATAAATACATATGAAGAACCAACTAGAAAGAAAACCTGGCACACTTAGGCAACTGAGAATAGTTCTGTTTGACAGAAACATAAGCAAGACTTTTTCCTTGTCGATACCATCTTCATCTCTGTTAAATTCTTCCTGGAATAGCCTGACATGCCAGTCAGGTGTTCCTCATCACTCTCTACCGACACCACCAGGACCTTTACCTGGCCTCTCTCATTGTTTTGTTAATTGGCTAAATTACTCTGGAGAGTTTCAACTTTTAGAATCAAGGAATAAAACAAATATCACTTTGGTTGGAATGAACATTCCTGTGGACTACTACTTGCCATAGGCAAGAGACAGAGACATGTCTAGGGATTTTTACCTTTGTTAGTGATGCCTGCATTTGTTTTTTTTTTTTTTAATTTTTCAAAATGTGGACAAATTTTTGTTTTAATTTTTAATTAACGTCCATATGTAATTTAAACAGTCAAAAGTATAAGGTCTGTGCCACAAATTTCCCCACCTATAATATCTGCTCTTTTGCCTGTTTATTTTTCTTTCTTTTTTGTTTTTTCTTTTGTTTTGTTTGAGAAAGAGATAGTGTACACACATGAGCTGGTAAAGGGAGAGGGAGAGAGAGAATCCTAAGCAGGCTTCACACTCAGCCCAACGAAGGGCTCGAGCTCATGACCCTGAGATCACAACCTGAGCTGAAATCAAGAGTTGGACTCTTAACTGACTCAGCCACCCAGTGCCCCTATTTATCCTTGTTTCAAATAATATTCTTAGGCTACTATTTCTTCAGTTTTAGATTTTATCTGACTATCTGCTATGGAAAATAAGGATTTTTTCTTACCATCATAGTCTCTCCTTCATCTCTTCTTCATCGTCCTATGTAGTTATAATTTCATTCAATCAACATTCAACGTTTACATTATTGTCATATTGTTAACGTTATTCACAGCAGGCTACACAGTATACCATAATACATTTTCATTATGGTACAATATTTGTTTTCTCTGGCAATAATTGCCTCAGATTTTCATTTGTGTAAGTTTCTGGGATTCATCCCCAGACTCGCTGAAAGAAGTGTAAACATCCTTCCAGTTCATTTAGACCCATCAAGTAACCTAGCAGTTCCATTTTAACTGTCTTACTGGTATGTTACTGGAGTCCCATGCTGGCCAGCTCCCATCTGGTTTGGTTGTGTTGAATGCCTGTTAAATGCTGAGAATTCCCTTCTCCCCCATCCTATATTGCCTTCTCTGTTTCACAGACCTTATGTCTTTTTTCTTGGCTTACTCACTTGTTTTTGCAGACGCTGTCACCAAATTTCTTTTCTTCTTTTTCTTTCAAATATTATAAACTTGTACAGGCAATGGAAACTATTTCTGTGGGTTTTCTTAACTCCCTATTTTTCATACTTGAATTTTAATGCAACTTGCATAATACCTGAACGTCAAAGAGCACTGAAACTCCATAAACCACCCTTTGAGACTTTTACTGTGTTAGTTCGCTAATCAACCAAAACCCAATCATACTTAGACCTATTCTTGTTGCTATGAGAAATAGAAAAATGTAACACACAAGGAGTTTGAAGTCTGACTGAGACGTGTGGTAGTCACAGTAATGGCCTTCTAAAGATGGTCACATCCTAACAGAGTTCGTGAATGAATTGTTCAAGGCAAAAGGGAATTAAGGTGCAGATGGAATTAAGGTTGCTCCTCAGCTGGCCTTAAAAGGAGATGATGGTGAAGATGATGCTTCAGATGGGATCAATGAAATCACAAGGGTCCTTAAATGTGGAAGTAAGAGGCAGAAAGAGTGTCAGAATGTTGCAATGTGAGGAAAGGTTTGACTGGCCATTGTTAATTTTGAAGGTGGAAGGTGGCCGTGATCAAAGGGATACGGGTAGTCTCAAGAATCTGGAAAAGACATAAAAACAGATTCTCCCCTACCACCTCCAGAAAGAACTACAGCCCTGCCAATCGTTTTCACCCAGTGAGACCCATTTCAGACTCCTGAACTACAAAAGGGCAAAATAATAAATTTATCTTGTTCTAAGCCACTAAGTTTGTGGCAATTTGTTAACCAGCCATGAGAAACGAATACAAGGAGATAACACAAATAGCAGTTTCATCAAGTAGGATTATGTCATTATTACAAGCTTAAATTGTGTAGTTTGTATAAAAGGCTAAAGGAAATCCAGAGACATGAACATGTAGTGACATTCTCTGAACGTGTACGAGATGCGAGGCACATGTAAGATGTCTTAAGTCTAATGTCTCGATGGTTTAATTTCAACAATTTGAAAGATGGAAAATAGAGAAAGACAACTGCCTCTTCAAAAGAGGCTTACAATTTAAATGGAATTTAGGGTGTTATGCTCTGTTTTAATTGTTTTGCAGAATATTCCATTTATTTTTTTTAAAGATTTTTTTATTTATTCATTTGACACACAGAGAGAGATTACAAGTAGGCAGAGAGGCAGGCAAGGAGAGAGGAGGAAGCAGGCTCCCCGCTGAGCAGAGAGCCCGATGTGGGCCTCGATCCCAGGACCCTGGGATCATGACCTGAGCCGAAGGCAGTGGCTTTAACCTACTGAGCCACCCAGGTGCCCCAGAATATTCCATTTAAAGTAGCAATCACTTTTTAAAGTATGGGGGAGCATGGACCTCAACCTTTTGATTTGAAAGCAAATGACTTAACTCTATCCACTCCTATGCACCATGAAACACACAGAGGCACAAAAACATACACCTGGACTAAGCTAGCCAGTCTACTGAAATGCCAGGGAGAAGTTTGTATGCTGAGAGTATCTGGCATGATGTACATTAACCTGGTTGAGTTTTATTTATTTTTATTTATTTATTTGACAGAGAAAGAGAACACAAGCAGGGGGAGCAGAAGAGGGAGAAGCAGGCTCCCCGCTGAGCTGGGGGCCCCATGCAGGGCTTGATCCCAGGACCCTGAGGTCATGACCTGAGCAGAAGGCAGATGCTTAATCAACTGAGCCACCCAGGGCCCCTTGGTTGAGTGTTAAGTATGTGAACAAATATGTTCGAATCCTTCATGAAAGCACATTCTCTCTGAGCCATTGATGCATGCCACCTAAAACCTACAGTTAAACAAAGACAGAACAATTGTTCTAGTCCCCTAAAGTAATCTGTTGAGTCAAAGATTTTATTTCCTCTCATTAAGTAGACTTTGGTCTTGGAGTTCTAGAAATTAATTACTTATGTGGGTGCAAACTTAAACCAAAGAGCAGAACTGAACATTGACTCTTCCCTATTAAAGAAGATTAAGGCAAGACTTTCAAAGCCACCTTGATTAAATCCTCCTAAAACAATTCTACCTCAAAAGCAATGCAAAAAAAGAAATGCTCACCTATGCATTTCATTCACATGCTATGGATATATCTTGTATTTTTGCTTTTCTTTGCAATAAGCATCTCCAGTTGTCTCGCTTGTGGGTATTCACTAGACATATAATCTTTTCTCTGAGAATCTGAACTGTTGTTAGTGATTAGAATTCCAAGGCAAACATGCCAAGAAATGACTACAAGGGCCTGATTATCCAATAAGAATATTCTTCAGTTGTTAATTATTTCTCACATTTGGCCTTAGCATCAACAAAAGCTTCTTCCCTTCCCTCTGTAAGAAAGAAGTTGCAGTAATGTTTTCACTGGCTCCAGTTGCCAGGGCTGGTAGGTACCCTCAGTGCCAGGAGTCCTACCACAGTGCCAAGAGTATGGAAGTTTCTAAAAAGAGAGTGTGGGTTTTCAAAAATGACATTAAACAACTCCTTTACGTAAATCAAGACATTCCTTGTATGGCCTCTCCCTGGTTGCAAGTTCTTGTGGTTTATAGCAAATGCAGGAGAAAGAAAAATGAATCCTTCATCCTGACTGCTTTGTCTCATGTGCCATTTGAAGAGAAGTATATCATGCATTGACAGAACAACCCCCTTTTTTTTCTTTACACACTCCGGACTTGAAAAGAGAAACTATGCCAAAATCCAAGGAAACAGAAGAAAAAAGTCAGAAGAAGACAGTGGTCCTTTAATATATTAAAGGATTAGGGGTCAAGGCGGAAAGAAAAGAATTCTAAAAGACACTCAGTTCATTAGATTAGATTGTTTAAGCAAGTCAGCAAGCAATGGGCTTGGGAAGCTCTAGGGTTTTTGTTTTATAATGTTTTTAAGTTATTAGCCTCTTAATAGCTGAGTTACATATTTGGTCAATTAATGTTTAACCGATAGAGCACATACAGTTTCAAGTTCTTAAAATGAAAGAGACTCAAGGTCAGGAAATATTATATAAGGAAATATTTTGGTTAAGGCAATCAGGACTTGAATAATATCTTCCTCTGTTTCTCAAGATAACAAATCTACCTTCTGGTTTGGGACACAATGTTTTAATTACACTCTATAGTATTTCTTTAGGGATATCTGAAGGGGAAAAATGTTGATTTTTTTTTTTTTTTTTTTTTAGCAACTTTGCTGGAGTGAACTGAGTGAATGGCAATAACCCTTTAGGAGAATTTTCCAGAAAAAAGAAATTTTTAAGAAAAAGAAAATTTTCGGGGCACCTAGGTGGCTCAGTTGGTTGAGCGTCTGCCTTCAGCTCAGGTCATGATCCCAGGGTCCTGGGATGGAGCCCGATGTAGGGCTCCTTGCCTAGCAGGGAGCCCGCTTTTCCCTCTCCTTCTGCCTGCCGCTCCCCCTGCTTCTGTTCTCTTTCTCTCTGTCAAATATAAATGAAATCTTAAAAAAAAAAAAAAGAAAAAGGAAATTTTCAAGATTAAATTCTGAACTAAGAAAGCAGTATAATTTATTTTAAATGAGCATTTCACAATAAAGTAACTATAAAAAGCAAGGATTTTATATTGCTTTCCTAGTTGCAGAAGATCTTATTCAATTCACTAAAATACTAAGGAATAAAGGAGATAATGTTTACAGAGTACCTGCCATGTGATTTACAGATTTTCCTACTATGTTGTGGGCACTGTTTGGTCATTTATGGTGTGCATAAACCTCAATTAGGTACTAATATCCTCATTTTTCAGATGAGAAAACTGTGGTTCAGAGAGGTGAAGCAATTTTGTCTGAGAGCATGTAATTTGTAACTGACAGGACCAAAAAAAAAAAAAATCCAGATCTGTCTTAGTACAAAGCACGTCAGCATTCCACCTCGCCCCGCACTGTGCCCTCAGAGAGTTAGCTGTCTAATGATAGATAGGACAAACCCTCAAGAACATATAACCAGATTAATACTATTAATACCTTTAGAGATGAATGTCCGGGTACTTCAAAGGAGAGGCAGAGAGATCATTGGGTTGGAAATGGCAAGCCCAGCCTCAGCCTTCTGAGTCGAGTATGGTTGGAATAATTTGCACAGCAGAGTGGCAACTACCCACAAAACCCTTCAGTCCCATCTTAGAGTCCTGCTGACCAGTTAGAGACACATCTGATTAGGACACAGAAGCCAGTCACATCTCCCTGAAAAAAGGCTAGGTCTGGTGCAATTCTGACTTCTACTATGGATACCTCCCTGCTCTGGCTCTTGACTGGCTCCCCGGCTGTATCCATCTTCTCCACTCACCACCTTTCTCACTAATGCCAACCTCTTCTCTTTATTCTCAGGTCCTCAAACACTCCAAGCTCTGTCTCACCCGCCCTCCCTTTTCGGGCTTTTACGCATGCCTGTACCTGCAATGTTCTTCATTCAGCACTGCAGTGCACTCCCATACGTCCCCTCTACCCCTCTCCATCAGGATGCTTAGATGGAATCCCCAGAAATGGACCCTGGCTGGTTTAAACCTAAGAGAAATGCATTGGAGTATATTGAGTGGTTCACAGAATTTCCAGGATGGTTGGAGTACCAGGTTTGGAGAACAAGAAAAAAAACAAAGCAAAGCTAGACAAACAGATCTTCAGGCAACATCACACCTGGAACTAGTCTGAAGAGGGCTCTGTTGCCTTTGCCTCTGAAGGCAAAGCTCTCTTACACGAAGGAATCCTGGAGTCATTGCTCCAGAAACTGAATGTTGTGACTATAGACATTGCCACCAAAAGAAATTCTTGGCTCTGCTTCTTGGTATCAGTGGCTCCTAATTCACTGCCTTGGGGAGGCAACTCTGTCCAAGCCTGGGTCACGCGCTAAAACCCTAATGCAAGGAAGACTAGGACAGTGAGTTAATGGGCTTTGGAGAAGCCTGCTTCTCACCAAGACTCACATAGTGGGAAGGCCTTAAATACAGGAAAGGAGTTCCGAAGCCTACTAGCCAAAAAATTCCATTCCTTTTTCCTCTGCTTGCCTTTTCAAGGCTGGCCACATTACAGTTCAGGTCTTTGTATTAACCCCTGAGAGGCTTTCCCTTGACTACCTTATCCTAAAAGATCTTCAGTCTGTTATTATCTACACCAGGGTTGTTCCTTCATAGCACTTATCACAGTTGAACATTATTTGTGTGGACTATATGGTTCAGGATTTGACTGCATTGTTCACAATGTTTCCTGGTACCCAGGACCATGCCTGACACAGAGCACTCTCAGTAAATAGTTGTTGAGTGAATGAGTAAATGAATTAATACTTAGAAAACAGAGACACTAGCTGCTTAGTTTTCTTTGGATTAAAAGTAGCTTTACATTGAAGAGGGAGTTTCCACAAATTACACTGGGAATTAATCAAATTACTTTAAGTCAGAGCCACAGTCTTATCAATCAGCATAATACCATGTACAATTTTGCATTTCCATTAATCTTTCTTATTTGGTGGTAATATTTACCCAACAGGCATGTATCATGCTATGAATTTTCACTCAGTAGTTTCTGCTAGTAATAGCCACTTCTCTTACCTGAAAACAGATTTTTTAAAAAACACCTTTAAAAGGTATATCTTGTTCTTTGTAACAAATCAGATATAGTCTTATATGCTACTATATGCCAAGTGTTTTCTTTTTTTTTTTTTTAAGATTTTATTTATTTGAGGTTGGCGGAGGAGCCTGACATGGGGCTTGATCCCAGGACCCCGGGATCATGACCTGAGCTGAAGGCAGACACTTAACGAACTGAGCCACCCAGGCACCCCCAAAGTGTTTTCTTATACAGAACTTCATAATTGAAATCTGGAAGTGGCATTAGTAACTAATGACTTTCCATCTGTGTCATCATACCTTTTTAGGAATGTGTTCCCCACCATTACATCGTTGAGTCCCTTAATGGCCCCTTACTTGGTGCTTTATCAACTGCAGCAGCTCAGTCACTATGTTTTTAATTCACCATTAGCTTTAGAGTAAATGAGTACAGCCAGCCAGGCGCCACTGGCAACAAGCTGGCTCCTGGCCCTGTGCCTCTGGACTTTGAGCATTGGCTAGTACTTCTCCACCACGGAATCTGAGACCTTGACTTCCAGGGTCTTGTCTGATAGATTTTTGCATTTTCCATAATGTTCAATATAGGTCTGGACACGACGCACAGTTTTACTCGGTGAATGTTGGTTGCATGGGGCTAGTGGCTATTTTAAAATCTCTTCTAAATGTGTGTGGGTTCTCTCACCACATTTGGTGTAGTGCCCTGCAGGCACTGTCTACGGGAACTGCAGCTCCCTCCCTGTCCCACCTGAGACCCCAGGAAGTCTAGCGCTTATACCACATGGGCTTTTAAGGATCCTTTTCCCATTCACAAAATTGTGTGCAATATTTTGTGTGTAGGTGACTTTATTCAAGGAAAGGTTGCTTTTCCCATCCATTTTTCTAATAAGTTAGAAAAGTTTAAGAATTACTGCTCCAAAGGTTTCTAAGTCTCAAATTGTCTGTTGGAAGTATAGGAGAGAAAGATTCTCCCTACATGCATACTTCCTCTATTCCTGTATTCCCTGGAAAAGTCGTTGTGGTAGTGACAGTAATAATTGTAAACATAAACATTGTTGGACCCTTACTATGTGATAGTCACTTTTCTAAATACTTTACATCTATTTCTTTTTTCTTATTTCACCCCGAAATCCTATGAAATAGATAAGTCAGCTACCAAAAAATCTGTTTTAAAATATAAATTAGATCATGTAACACGTCGGATTAAAAATGCATCAGTGATTCTCTGTTGCCGTCAAGATAACCGCCAGACTAGTTAGCATTTGTAATGTGGATCTTGACTCAATTTCTACCACTTTTGCACAGTGCACAGCTCCAAGAGGTGGACTGTGGACCAGAGCCCTGGGGACCAAGATGGAAGTAGTTTTCCCTTTTGTTTTTAAACAGCAGAGCCTTTTTTTTTTTTCCTTAACAAGATTGTCATTAACCCCAATATGTAAGATAGGTAAGACCAGCATTTTCTCAGTATGGATTTATTTCACACTTTCAGCTTTATAACATTTAACATTTACTGCTTATATAAGTTAAACAGCACACTTTTGATAAACACAGACATTTGAAAGTGGGGTTAATGGGGTTAATTGCAGTCTTTATGGCAGTGTAGACACCGAAGAAATTTGAATCAGAAACTTGTGGCCTTTCTAAAAATATTTATACATAATTCAGGGATTCTATGGAACACAGTTTGACAAACACTGTCTCAGCATCAAGTTCTTCCCACAAGGCAAAGCTCTGTCAGCCTTAACTGTCCAAAAGTTGCTAAAGATGCCATATCCTTCGATGTCACATTTCGTATCTTATATGGATGATAGCATGCTTTCTGAGAATATTTGGATCTTTCTGAAGGATTTTTCTATCCATGCCTACGTGAACACCCTTCTCTCTAGGACCACCTAACTCTTCTTTGCCAACTCGTCCTCGGGGTCCTGCTGTCTCACCATCCAGAGCCATTCGCTGTTGACTTATTGGCTAGTTTCCCCCTAGCTTTTTTCCCTCTGTATAACTGTTTACAAGGAGTCGAAGTCATACTTTAAATGTAAACGTATATTCTTATATTTTTCTCTCGCCATTATAACAAGGGGTTTTCTCACACCATTAAACTCTTCCGAAACATAATTTCAGCGGTGGTAAATGTTTCCGCCATGTTGCCCATGCCACAGTTGACTCCAGTTATTCTCTGTAGTTGGACATCCAGATTGCTTCTAATTGTTCGCAATTATTTCTAAAGGTCATGAAAATGTTTGAAAATATTCTTTTTAAAATTGTTTTTTGTAGGATGGACCTTCAGGTATTGAACAAACTGTTTAGTGATGCAAGCGTTTTTCAAGCACTGAAAATTATTTTCCTAAAAGCTGCAACAGTGTGTACACTTATCGAAAGCAGTATCTGTCCAGCTGTTGAGGCCTAGAAGTTTTAAATAGTTTCTAACGTGACAGCTACAATGTTATACTTCCTTATTTATATTTGCATAGCTTCACTACTAGGAATTGATCATTTTCACACACATTAACCATTTGTAGGTACTCTATTGCAAACTTTTTCTTTGCCTATTTATTTGTGAGTATACCAGTAATTTTTCTCTGATTTCCATGAGTTCTCTGAATGTCACAAAATGATTTATAAGTAATACATTCATTGATTTTAATCCAAACGTTTTGCTACACAGCTGCTTGAAAACAGTATATCAGGTGTCACCCCCAATCTTCCTTGATTACTTTGTTCCAATGAGAAAAACAAGATTCCAGGTTGTGACACCTGAACTATTAGAATTGTAAATCTGTAAGGTCCAAAGTAGTAAGTACTACTATAATTACAATGTAATCCATCTGAAATTCAATGACTATTTCTTGAGAGCCCGTCATGGGCTAGACATTGTTCTTAGGGCTGTTCTTAGGGCTTGGATGCAATGGCACCAAGCAAGGTGGGGCCTGCGCCCCTGTAATTTACTGTCTTCACTCAGGTACCTTGATAGTCTAGAATACACCTGAAAGAAGCCTAGCTGATGATACAGATACTGTTCTTTTTAAATTGTGCAATTATTCAGAGAAAAGCTTCATAAGCAGTAAGTTAAAATGATGAGGGGGCTATTAGTGAGAGAGATACAGATGGCACCCAGTCATAGCTGATGTGATAACCTCTCTGGCCCCAAAGTCCTAGAAACTGACAGTTGGGATCGTCTAACTCCACCTGCTCCTTCATTTCTATTCCAGTCTCTAAGATTAATAGGGTCAGGGAAATATAAGGACTAGGGGACCTATACCTCTTCGGCTCTGCCTAAAGTCACCCTTAATGCTGATCCAGTTCTCACCGTATATCTTCTAGCAACTTTTGTTAAGCTATGTGTGACCAAGTCCCTGCCTGCCATCCCAATTCTGGGAACATATCCCTCATCTTCTGTTTCCACCCCTGGCTTCCTTCATCAGTACTGAATTTTCTTCTGTTAGTTTTCTGGGCCCGGGGCTTGGTTAGGCTTTGTCCTGTGGCTGGATTCTCATTTCCTGCTGCAGCATTTCTCTCATGAAGACCACCCGCCTGCACCTGAGGCTAGTTAGTCACCCTTGCTGCAACCCACTCACGCAGCCTCAGAGATCCCTTTCCGTTGCCTCCAGAAAATATTTAGGAAATGGAATCAAATGATGAGAGGTGAAATCTGAAAAGGAAGATTTGGCAGGATTGTGCTTGGATGACCGGAGGAATGATGGTCTCATTCAGTGAGACCGAGTACAGGGAAGTTAGCAGGCTTGCTGGGAAAATGACAGGTCAGTTTTGGACATGTTGAATTTGAGGTGCCTGTAGGATCTTCAGAAGATATCCAGTGGAGAGTTGGATGTATGGCTGGAGAGCTCAGGAGATAGCGTTACGTTGCATAAATATTTCCTAGTGTATAAATATCTATATTTATATGTTACATATATTATATTTATACACACAGAGACATTTTATTTTTTGAGAGAGAAAGAGAGTGCATGTGCAAGAGTTGGGGGAAGAGCAGAAGGAGAGGGAGAGACAGAATCCTAAGCAGACTCCATACTCAGGGCAGAGCCCCATGCAGGGCTCGATCTCAAGACACTGAGATCATGACTGGAGCCAAAATCAAGAGACAGATGCTCATCCGACTGAGCCACACAGGCACCCCCACACAGACAACATTTTAAAAGCTAAGCCTCTGTCAGTGATCAAGATTTCTGGAAAGATCACTGAACAAACCAAAGTTCTTTTCCCATTATGCAAATCTGTACATGTTGTTAATCAACAGTTCTGTATAATTAGAAGCTCATTTCCATGTTAATGTAGAAAGTCATAACCATGCTGAAATTTGCCTAAAGTCAGTAAGGTCAAATGTTGAATAAATATTTATTCAAAGAGGAATATTACAGGTCAAGGCTTCTAACCTGAAAATTAATCAATCTGGGTCTGATTTGAACTTCACACAGGGTTTGTGGTTGTTTAACAATGTTTTGCCTGCCAATCAGTAATTGTTTTCCACCTTTACATTCAAAAGACAACCCACTGAATACCCAATAGTAACTTTAAAACAATAATACAAGATTGATCCTCCCACAAGAAACCAAATCAATACGAGAAATTCTGGGGGTGAAAGAGTATCTCCCTACCACACTTGAGGGGTACATACTCCTTTAATGGGGCACTCATAATTCCCATTACAGTTAATGGGAGTTGCATGTATGTGTCAGGAGGCATGCAAGCCTTGCTTTCTCTATCAGAAAATGATTCCTTTTGTGTTGATCTTCTAGCTGTGTTTTCATTCTACCTTTTAAAACCATTACACCTAACAGAGTTTTGAGTGCATTATAGGTAACTTTAAGAAGCCATCATTATCTCCTCTCTCTTAACCACATAATAGGGGGTAGAAAAGTGAGAGCACAGTATATACACCACGCTGAGGAGAAGGAACTTGCCTTGAATTTTTGAACCCTCAGCCTATTTTCTGTAATGCTCAGTGGTGAATCACTCTTAAGTGCTCCATCATTCACTAGGATATGTGCTTCCTGCCAAAGGTTACCAGATTACAAAAGTATCCTCAGCTCAGAAGGGACTCATAATTTACCATCACCTTATTTTGACACTAAGAAAGAAAATATGTGCATCAAGACAAGTAGTGGAAATAATGAAAAAAAAACCTGTATTAAGTTAACAATGCAGCAAACACTCCAAAGGGAAAAATACAGACTAGAACAATAATAAGGATGATAGTAAAGTAATGCTGTTAAATTATGAGGAGAGATTTGCTGGCCACCTCATGAACACTCCCCTGAGTGAAGATAGCTTCTTAAAGAACTTCATTTAGGCATGAGAGGAAATGGGAAAGTTAAGATAGTTCCCAAAGTTGGAAGAAAATAAGTAGTTGTGCCAGTGTCTGAAAGACAAGGTCAAATACATTTCTTGAAGGTGAAGGAAGAATCTGGAACATTTTAAAAACACAAATGACTTTGGAAGGAGCTGTTAACATATAAAAGATGAACAATGTAAGATCACAGAGGCAGGATGATAGAAACCTCATGAACTTAGACAATCAAAGTGAAATATTAACAGATTAACATGTAGAAAAAATAGGACTGATACAATATTTATGAAAAGGTCCCAAGAAACGCTGCATGGTCTTTGCCTGGTCAAAAGGCCACAGGAATATATATCTTAAATTTTAGCACATCTTATTTTAGCAAAGTTATAACCATACAAGAGACATTGTACAGAAAAACACTGAAAGTATAATTACCAGAAAGCTTCATGCATTGCTACTGAACTACAATTTTCTTTTTTGCAACATAATTTCATCATAAACTTTGATGAAAATGCATGTCATAAGGTTGTCAACAAACATTTATAAATGCTATAGTAGACTGCCTCGGATAGACTTATTAAAGTCCCTACAATATTTTGAGATGCCTGGATCACTGAGTAGTAGAACACATTTCTATTCCTTGTAAATTCCTTCCTGTCCTGATTTGGGTGTTGTATCTTTCTGATGGTTTATATGTTTGTTGGTTGGTTGAAGTGCCACAGTTCAATATGCTACTTTATTCTTAACTTTTTAAAATTAAATATATATACAGTAAAGAAGTCCTTTTGTAAGGGTAGAATTTTTTTACAGATTATATAAATACATAAAATGTATATACTTTTACGAAGTATAATTGTACATTTTTTACAGATTATATAAATTTATGTAACCTACACCCAAACCAAGATATATAACATGACCAGCACCCCACAAACCTCCCATGCCACTTTCCAGCCAGTACTCCCATGCCTTCACAGCTACTATTCAGACATAGAGCATCAGATGAGTTTTGCCTGCTTTAAAATTTCATATAAATGAAACCCTGCAGTACGTTCAATGTTACTTTTATAAAACTTTCCATAAGTGGGCATATTGAGTTCAAGTGTAATTCTGGATAGGAATGTATTCAACAAATGCATTTTTCCCTCTTTTACAAACTATTCTGATAAGTTTTAAAATGCAAATCTCCCCAACCATTCCCCCAAACAAAAACCCCTTCAGTACTAATGCTGACTATGACTCTTCAGCTCTAACAACTTAAGCAGGGGTAACATAGTGGTTTGAACTGATATCTGGAATAGTGACCTTTTCTTAGCCATTACATTCTTTCTGATCAATGCTGATAATGAGGTTTTTTTGTTTTTTTTTGTTTTGTTTTGTTTTTTTATGTTAAATAAAACAAAAACACGTGTGGGGTTTTCTTTGGTGCTTTTTTTGTTTACACATTTACATATTTAAAAAAATTCAATGGGCCACAGGAGAGTCTTTGTTTTACCCTAGGTCCCAAGATAACTAACCTTCTTCTCTAGAAAAATTCATTATTAATTCACTTCTTGTGTATCTTTTTAAAAATAGTACACACATGGATATGTTTCTTCTTTTTTATACACATCGAATAATTCTCAGCAAATTCTCCTGTACTTTACTTTTTCCAATTATAAAGTATGTTGGAAGTCATTTGCCATCAGCACATAGAGAACAACCATGCTAATTCTATTTTTTTTTAAGATTTTTTTTTTTAATTTATTTTTTTGACAGAGACACAGCAAGAGAGGGAACACCAGCAGGGGGAGTGGGAGAGGGAGAAGCAGAGCAGGGGACCCAATGCAGGGCTTGATCCCAGGACCCTGGGATTATGACTTGAGCCAAAGGTAGACACCCAACGCCCAACAACTGAGCCATCCAGGCACCCCACCACCATGCTAATTTTAATGACTTCATAGTATTGCAGTCTATGGCTATACCCTTAGTTGCTTAATCAGATTTTAGGATTTGAAAAACAGGTAAGCATCCTTGTTTGGCTAGTGATTCTTTAATCATAATGAGATAGAAATTTTAGGGCACTAAGAGATAGAAATTAGCTAAGGATTTTACATATCCTTTATTCCCAACTAAATGCATAGAAATTCCAAACAATATCTGGCTCTTTCCCACACCACTTTCAGCTCCCTGTCTGAAAGCAGGAGTCTTCAGCTGATGTCACTCCCTGGGTGAGTGGGATCAAGTAATAGTGGGCGGTGGGGAGCAGGGGTCCCCTGCTCTGCGGGAGAGCCTGCTTCTCCCTCTCCCACGTTGCCATGGTCTTAGAGAAGTCAGACTCCACAGAATAATCTTGGCTACTCTTCTAATGAAGATAGAGGTATTCTGACCTTTTTAGAAAGCAGTAGTTTCAAGACTGCAAGTTTTCCCCCTAAAATCAGGAACAAGGCAAGGGTGTTCTTTTTCACCACTTTTATTCAACACTGTACTGGAAGTTCTAGCCAGAGAATTAGGCAAGGAAAAAAAATAATGGCATCCAAATTGGAAAGGAAGAAGTAAAGCTATTTCTATTTATAGGTGACATAATCTTATAGGTAGAAAATCCTAAAGAATCTACTAAAAGAGCAAATAAATGCAGCAAAGTTGCAGGATACGAGATTAACACACAAAACTCAGCTGTATTTTCATACTCTTGCAATGAACAATCTTAAAAGGAAATTAAGGAACCAATTACATTTATAATAGCATTAAAAGAAGTAAATGCTTAGGTAAAATTTAACCAAGGAGGAGGGCAAGACTTGTACACTGAAAACAAAACAAAATATTGCTGAAAGAAACCAAAGGGCTAAATAAATAGAAAGATATTCTGTGATTATAGATTGGAAGACTTACTATTGTTAAGATGGCAATCTTCCCCAAACAGATATACAGATTTAATACACTCTCCACTAACATCCTAATGGCCCTTTTAGGAGAAATGGAAATATTCATGCTAAAATTCATATGGAATTTCAAGGTACTCCAAATAGCCAAAACAATCCTGAAAAAGAAGAATAAAATTGGAGTAACCAAAACACTTCCATCATACTAAAAAGTTCTCTTATGCCCCCTTGGCAGTGAGTTGTTCTCTATTCCAACCCTAGGTGACCACTGATTTGCTTTTGTCATAGTTCTGCCTTGTTTAGGATTTCACAGAAATGCAATCATACAGTACGTAGTCATTTCTGTCTGACTTTAACTTCAAGATTCATTCATGCCATTACACATATGAGTAGTTCATTCCTCTCTGTTGAGTAGTTTTCCATTGTATGGATATATTACAATTTTATCCATTTCCAGTTGATGGACATTTGGGTTATTTACAGGTTTGGTTTTTGTTGTTGTTGTTGTTTTGTTTGCGGTGTCAAGTTCTAGGTTTCATTTATCCCATTTACAACTAATTGGAATTCTTGAATTTGTGGATTGGTGATTTTTGCCAGTTGTGAAAAGGTGCCTTTTTGGTTATTGCCTCTGCTCTCTTCTCTCTCCCCTTCCCTTCTAGAACTTCATTAGATGTTTGTTAAACCTTCTCTTCCTATCCTCCATATTTCTAATCTTTCTCCCATATTCCCTTTTTGTCTCTCTGTACTGCATTCTGGATAATTTCTTTAGTACTACCTTCCAGTACAAACATTTTCTCTTCTTGATCTACCCCTAATATTTCTAGGACCCAGGGGAAAAAAGTACGAATGAAAGGCCACATACTATAGAGACACATTTAAAAGTCAGAAACCAAACTAACAAAAATTAAATAAAATATATCCCCTCCTCCTATCTTGAGAAAAACCAGGTTTGAAATTAAAATTCTTGGATACCTAGAGCTCTGTCTTATAATATGGTGGTGCAGGGAATGCTGACTCCTAACTGCTAACTCCGGACCCCTCTCTTTTTATCCTCTGCTCCATTCCAAACTGCAACGAACATTGCATGTACATACTTAGGCAGCCAACCTACAAATCCAAGTCCCATCATAGCACCATGAGAGCCATTTCTTGGCCACTCCCTAAGAGTGCAGGTTACCCTCAGGAGGAGAGACCTGGAGATGAGGTATGCATAAGGAACTGGAAGCAGGCTTGGGACTATTTGAGGTGGGAATTTCAGGGTCCCTGGTGTTAGAAGTATGATCTGTAAGGGGGCATATAGATTTCATATGACTGGCCATATCCTTAGCCATTCAGATTTCCTGGGGCTGGATGAAGGCCAGAGCAGACTCCAAAGTATAGGGCCCAAAGTAAGGGTAGCATTGCTCTCTTTAGCTATGTTCAACTCCTCTCTTGAGTCTTTTATTTCATTTAGTATATTGTTAATTTCCAGATGATCTTGTTGGTTCTTCTTAAAATCTGTTGTTTCAGTCATAACAATCTGTTGTTTAGTCAAAAGAACTAAAAAGTTCTTCTATATTTTACAATATTTAACCATATTTATTTTATATCCTGTGTCTGATAGTCTAATATCAAAAGCCTTTGTGGGTCTTATTCTCGTATCTGTTGTTTTGGTTGGTTGGCTCTTGCTTTTGGTGTCTTCTTTCTTTGTGTGTTTTGTGATTTTTGAGCTCATATTTCTTGAAATTTATCTATGTAGAATTTCTTCAGGAGTGGGGATAGATTTCTTCCATCAAGGATGTATTGGGAGGTTTCCTTTCGAAATAGCAGTCTAGAGTAGGCCTAGGGCTTTGTCTCTTATGGTCTCCTGCCTACAAACTATGAAAATTCACCAAGTCGGGCATAGCTATCTAGGTTTCCATCTTCTTTTGTCCTGAGTTCTCTTTACTTTCTTGCCAGCCCACTGAAGCAATAAAGAAGGTGTTTTTTGTTNTTTGTCCTGAGTTCTCTTTACTTTCTTGCCAGCCCACTGAAGCAATAAAGAAGGTGTTTTTTTTTTGTTTTTTATTTATTTATTTATTTATTTCACAGCGGGAGAGAGATCACAAGGAGGCAGAGAGGCAGGCAGAGAGAGAGGGGGAAGCAGGCTCCCTGCAGAGCAGAGAGCCCGATGCGGGCCTCGATCCCAGGACCCTGAGATCATGACCTGAGCCGAAAGCAGAGGCTTTAACCTACTGAGCCACCCAGGCGCCCAAGAAGGTGTTTTATCTTGCATTTTTACTTATTTTCAGGAGGAAGCTCAATTGAGGTATCTAACCTGCTTTATTGCTCTAAAATTCTAGCACAATCTTAACATTTCTCCAGTCTATGTTTCCTAATTCCCACTGCAAATGTGTTGGCTCATACACAAGTAGTTTCTGGCTCCATCCAAAAGCCCTCCAACTATATTCCCTGTTTCTAGTCTCTACCCTGTGTCTTCTCTCCATCTCCCATCCCTTCAACCAAGCTATATCAGTTAGGGTCTCAGCAGGAAACAGAGTTCACCCAAAGAGTTCAACTAAAGATACTTTGATGAAAGGACCAGTTACAGAAGAGCTGACATAGGTAAGTGAGCAAGTAAGAGTTGATGAGGTACTTGGAGACAAGCTACAGAGGGGATGCTAAGGAGACAAAAGTTGCAAATAAAGTTTCTAGAGCCCAGTGAAAAGCAGAGTCATGGAGGAGGGGCCATTTGCAAGAGCTGTAGGCAGGAATGAATGAAGCTACTTTTGGAGATAGAACATCAATGGAGGAAAGAAGTACAGAAGAGATGCTAAATTTCACCTTCCATCTGCCTTCTGATAACCTTGTTTAAGCCTCTCATTAGTCAAACACAGCTATAAGGGAGTCATCAAAGAAGCTGAGGTCACTCCCCAGAGGCACAGAGATTGGCAAAGAAGGGTAGGAAATGAGTCTTAGGGCCCAAAATATCATCATATTGTACTTTCTTCAGACCACTTCGAAAGGTCAAATGTCTAATATGCTAAACTTATCATACCATCCTCCTATTTAAAATCCATCAGTGGATTCACATCATCTTCAGGACTCTAAACTGGGATATGTGACTTTTCCCCTACTTGTGACTTCATTCCCTAATTCTTGCCCTAGCTTACAGTCATTTTTAATTATTTCCAGATTTTCCAGTAATTCATGCTCTCATATTATGTACATTGGCCACATTACTTTCTCTTCCTAAGGCAACTTTCTTCATTTTCTTTGTTTGGTTAACTTCTATTCAATCTTCTGAAATCAAATATTGAGCTGTGGAATCACCTCCTTCTGATTTTTCTTTTCCAGAGTATTTCCATCACTTCCCTATTGAATCTCATCATAATATTTAGTCAAACTGAGTGTCCTGACAGAGATATACATTTTAGGTCTTATGTACGCCACCCAGTACCATTCCTGGCACATGGTAGGCAACCAATAACAAATTTTCAAATTAATAAATGAAAACTATTACAAAAGAAGGAAAAAGGGTAATACAGTTATAGGGCTCTTTGAAATTTTAGGTTATGGGGAAGAGTTTTGAAATTGAAAGAATTTTCTTTCACAAATTTGTTTCTGAGATATTTATCTTGTATATAGGCAGGGTAAGATAAGGAAAAGACTAGGCATAGGCCCAGGACTTAGAATTTGAATCCTAAAGGTTAATCCTAGATTTGGGCAATCCCTCTAGAATATAAGAAAGACATTGCTTTGGTATTAGCTTTGTTTCCAAATAATACTTTATTTAAAGAAGAAAGTTGAAAATGTATATTGACCCATAAATTTCTGGGAAATTCATATTCCAATAACTTTTCCTTTTTTGTATATTAAAAAATCTAACAACTGTGGAAACCATTCTTGCTTGGTTTCAATAGTATAAAGTGATTGATTTCAATAGTGTAAGATTCTCTCTTTACAAAAATTCTTGAGAGAAAATCAAAATGCTACCTATAACACTGCAATGAAGTACTGGAGAATTATTTTCAATGCTGATAAACATTTATTTATTTATTCCAACAGTAATCATTTATAGGCTCAAATGAATATTCCATGTGTACATGATGAAACTTAGAAGAAGATATGGGAATTAGAAGTCTATTGCTGGGGTGCCTGGGTGGCTCTTTTGGTTGGACCACCTGACTCTAGACTTTAATTTTAGCTCAGGTCTTGATCTCAGGGTGTTGAGTTCAGGCCCAGCATTGGGCTCCGCGCATACTTAAAAAAAAAAAAGTTTTTATTGCTAATTTTCATAACTGTAACACTCCAGCTAAGCAAGTTTACAATCGTGCAAAAATACTTGTAAAAACGGAGTAAAGACTTACAAATCTTTTTCTAAGTAAAGACAAATGGTTACATTTCTGACAGAATGGGTTACACTACATTTTCAAAATTTAGTTTTACATTTCAGCTATTGCCTAAGATGCTACATGAAAGCTCTTTAAGGCATTTTTTCCTAAAACTGGTTTTTATATCCTAAAAAATTATTCTCCACATGCAGTGTAATACTTAAGTTCACCACCGGAAAAGAACCCTTCTTAAAATCTGGCCAAGGCTGAGTCAGAGATCTTAATATAGAACACATACAACACTGTGAGCACTGACCAACGGACCAGAATACATTAAAGAGAAGTGCTGGAAGCTTCTCTCTGGAATACTGAAGATAGAAGGCCCTGAAGTGGGAAACCGCAAGCCCAGAAAACACTACACGTCCCAACGTGCTTTGCGACTACCATTGACCGTAACTCCCAGAATGCATTGCACGTGGCACCCCGGATTCCCGGGTAGCTGGGGATTGTAGTTCTCTCCAGTGGTGTCACTCTGTATAGGCGAGGGTGTGGTTGCTTACCTAGCTGGAGGACATCAGGCGTATTCTTCCAGTTTTTGGCTAAGTGGAACCACTTCGGGCCCCTAGGCTGACTAGGCTGACTAGGTTCTTTGTCTCATCTCTTGGTCTCGACTTCACAGAGGTAAGTTACGGAGTAGCTGCAATCACGCAGCAGGGCTCCGCCCCTTCTTTCTGGGAGAGACCTCGTTCCGGTGAAGCTATTTGTCCCTAAGCTCTCGCCGTAGTAGCCGCCGCCCATCCCTCTTTGTGTGCTCCGGGAAGCCGCAGAGCTAGTGGCAACGACTCTTGGGAGTTGGGAGTGAAGGAGAGGGACGTTACCCGGACGTTACAGGCGGGCGGACTCTTTTTTCCCCCTCAAGCCAGTTGACAGGTGGGTTCACTGTGCTTCCCTCGAGGCTTTTCGGTCGGCTGTGTCTCATGTCCACGCTCAAAGGGCGGTTTGGCAGTTTCTGCTGACGGCGCTGCCGGCCCGGCTCCTGAGGGAGAGGCGGGGAGAGCCAGGTGCGGTGGCTTAGGAAGGCCCGGGGGGAACGAGACCACTCGCTTCCCCTCTTGACCCACCGGAGGATGGCCCGCGGAGCCTCGAGGCTTGCACGGCGCCCAAGGGCCCCGGTCTCCCGGACGCCCTATCCTGGACCGTGCCCTCTGGGTGGTGACCTCAGGGGAAAAGTGACTCCTTTTCGCCTTGTCCCATTTTACAAATAAAAGTCATTGCTACATGGCGTTGACAGAATCTTCCCTCACCGTGTTGGAAAGTACCCGAACGTGGAGGCTGTAGCACAAAATGACAGAGGCTTTCTTTTCCTTGTAGTTTTGAGAAAGTGAACTTGTCAGTCAGGGAGCTTCCGGCCTGGGAGGATGAGCCGGTCAGACTTTGCTGTTGGGCTTTGACTAAAAGTATACTTACTTTAAATATATTGAATAGTTAATGATGTTAAATTCTGTGTTTTGCTTGTCCTGAATATTATTACTGTTACACGTCATCTAAGGGAATTTTGTCTGACCGCTTATTTTTTAAATCAAATTTCGAGGGATGAGTGCAAAACTGGTAATAGATTTGATCGGTCATATAGTGTAAGAGCTCCTTAATGCCAACCCACGTTCTCTGTTTTAAGAGTCAGAGACGTTGTGTTAAATTTGGGCATCTGAAGAGCTTCCTGTGTGCTAGCTACTTTGTTTAATTCTGAATATTTACGTACATTTCTTTATAATGTTTTTCAAGTCTTAGTAACATATATGCTTCCATATTTAAAAAGTTGAGTTTATGTGTTGTCTTTCAATAGCAGTGAACTACGTGGCCCCTTGAGATAATTATCTTCTTGAAGACTAATTTTTTAAAAAGAGCGCCACTTTTACCAACGTAATGATAATTGTAAATGATTATGTGTTTTTTAAGGTCATAAACATGTCGGACAAAAGTGAATTAAAGGCAGAATTGGAACGAAAGAAGCAGCGGTTGGCCCAAATCAGAGAGGAAAAGAAGAGAAAAGAAGAAGAAAGGAAGAAAAAGGAAGTATGTTTTATTTTTTTAACTAAACAATGTAAAATAATCGGATTTAATATCAAATGCTTACACCTTTATGTAATACTTTCAGAATAGTTAAAAATCCAGCAGTTTTGACTGCACTGTAGATGAATTTTATTTTAAAGAAACCAGGTATGTGAAAATGACAAAATTGATAAATTAAAATATGATTTTTTTTTACTGAATAAAAATATTTCATATAGCTTGATGCAGTGTAAGGATTTGGTTCATAAAAGCTCAATTTACATATTTCTCTTCTGGGCATATGTTATATAAATTAAGGGATATCTGCCTTGTAATAGCTCATAAAACATGGCGTATATATCATAACTTAGTTTGGAATTTGAATTTCCGTATTTGAATGTTTTGCTAGTCTGTACTGCTAACAATTTGTCAGAATAAATAATAGAAAAGAAAAATATGTAATAGATTATTTAATTGATTAGGGAATTTCTTATCTCTTTCATTATGAAATATTTTCCTTGAAATATTTTTGCCAAGCAGTAGGTTTGATATTACCTTAAAGATAAACCAGATAGGTATATCTTCTGATTTTTCACATCACCATTTCATCATGTATGGCAAATATACATTGACCCTGAGCTGGAGATATTTTATTTGTTCCTGTATTGATATGTACATTTTCCCCAGCTATTTGGACAGATTTGTATACTTTATACTTTTACCACAGATATGTTTTAAATTAATATGTTTAAATGGTCAGTGTAAGATAATTTGTCCTAAGTGTGACATTAGTACCAAGGTTTCTATTTGATAGCCAATAACTGAGATTTCTAGAAATCTCCTAAGGGAAAAGAAAAATCAAAAAAATTGAAAGTACAATTTGTATGCAGCATTGCTATGATGCTGTAAAGGCCTTTGAAGAATTTTTTAATTTATTCTGAACCTTTCTGTGATACATTATTGTAAGAAGGTGGCAGTTTAAGTTAGCTCTTTGATTAAAAGTTAACTGATAGAAACGTATGTCCGATAGAGCCATTCCAAAGTAGTATCTATAGCCTTAAACCCTTCAGTGCTGAGAGCATGTTTGATTTTTGTTTTCTAAGATGGCCATAATTGGCATAAAAAGCCTAGGGATATCTACTATATGATTTATAGCTAATTTTAAAGTTACAAAACATTACAAGAGATAATTTAATAGTATTAAACAATGAGTCTACATACATTGCTATATATACAGGTGAAGTGTCAACTTGATAATGTAGCCTGTTTGGCTATTGTGATGAAGTTCGCTGAGACTTTTTTTTTTTTTTTAAAGATTTTATTTATTTATTTGACACAGAGAGAGAGCTCAGATCACAAGTAGGCAGAGAGGCAGAGAGAGAGAGAGGAGGAAGCAGGCTCTCCACCGAGCAGAGAGCCCGATATGGGCCTCGATCCCAGGACCCTGAGATATGACCTGAGCCGAAAGCAGAGGCTTTAACCCACTGAGCCACCCAGGCGCCCTCGCTGAGACTTTTTTTAAGTAAAAATGGTATCCTAGAATATTATGATTAACAGAATTCACTGCAGATAACTGTATGAGTAATAGTTGTCTAGCCAAAATAGGCATCTGGGATATATACGTAAAACTTTCCCTCAGAAGGCTTAAATTTCATTTGAGATGTTTTGGATGATCTCAGGTTATTGAGGCTTATCTAGTTTACCTGGAAGATTTTGCTAAAACTATAAGTGACTGAAATAAAAGCTGGCAATAATTTTGATAATAAATGTTTTGTGTTATGCAAAAGTGAATTTTAACTTTACCAAATTCAACCATGTTTTTATTATCATAAACATAAGACCTATAGTTTCAAAAACAAAATAAAAACCTTTCTCCAGGTGAATTTTTTACAAACATCCTCTACATAAAATTGCATAGATACAATGAAGACTTCTTAGAGAAGTTTGAAATATTCATACTTGATTTTCAACAAATCACGTTGTCCATTTACTTAAAATTTGTTACCTGTTAAATAAATTTTTTATAGTGTTGTGGAATTTGTATCTCAGCTTTTGTGCCACTCGGGGAGGTTTCCATAATTCCCAACTGAATAGCAATTTCATACTGTAGATAAAGAGAAGTTGGCTGTACTTTTTGAATTTATCTATTAGGTAAAAACTTTTGTGGGGACTCCTTGATTACATATCCTTTGGAGATTGCTTACTAGAACTCTATTGAGAATGGTTTTCACTTAATGAGTGTAATGTGTATTCAAAACTAAGTCACCCCCCCCAAGAATAAACAGTGTTTGTACATTACTTAAAATACACTTTTTTTTTTGCAAGTAGAGATGTTACATAGCCTATGTAAATTTAAATTTTTAACTTTACAAATAGACTGATCAGAAGAAAGAAGCAGTTGCTCCTGTGCAAGAAGAATCAGATCTTGAAAAAAAAAGAAGAGAAGCTGAAGCATTGCTTCAAAGCATGGGGCTAACTCCAGAATCCCCCATTGGTAAGCATAAGAATATATCCATTTATAAGAACCAAGAATAGATGCGGTTCATCTCAGATATATCTGAGATGAATGCATTGACTTTAATGTATTTTGCATATTTTTCTTATTTGTTTCTCTTAAAAATGATTAATCTTATACTTTATTCGGAATGATTTTTTTTCACATGTGCCAATATATGGTTATTTTTGTTTAAGAGAGCTGCAAGATTAAGTGTACTTATTAAAATACACTGAACAACCAATTGACTTCTCTTGTTAGATCAGTAATTTATTTCAACATTTGTTGAACAAGTTTTCTGTGCCATACTGTATTTAGCTTAAAGATGACTCCTGATCTTAACTCTATATTTTTTTCTGTAGGTTAAAGAGAGGTATAATGAATCAAAATTCTAAAAGTCATAAAAAAGACTTCTAAAAGTTTAAAAGTTCTTTGTTAGTATTCAGAGATACAGGAGTGGAACGAAAAGATAACCTTCTGCTCTCATTGCTAATAAGGGAAATAATATTGGTAGCCTATTTTGGCAGCAGTTTGACTTGTTCTTTTTTGGGCCATTCATTTTGATAACAGTACTAAATCAAAAAGCTGAAATAGTAGAGGTACTGAAGACAATCTAGTTACATGTCAGAAAGCATTAAACACTTGCTTAAAATAATTCTGACCTGGATGCTGTTACATAGTATTTTAGTTTGACATGGTCTTTGTCATTTAGGGTTAGTTTGTCGGCTAATTCCATCTAGTTCAGGGGACAAATACCAGAAATAATAACTGCTGTTTGCCTTTGTGAGCTACAACATAACTGTTTCTAGAGCTGGTATTTCTAAAAGGTTTCAAGATGAAAAAGCTGGTTACTGTCATGGTCTGCTTTTCCCTAATGGTAGACTTTGAAGATTGAAATATATTTATCTGTTTTTATTTAATAAGTTTACATTCATATTGCAATTTTAAAAGTAAATGAATCACAACAGTATTGTTAATAAAACAGTAACTAAACCAAGTTTCTTGTTAGTTGAGTAGTCTTTGATCAGTTTTTCTGTCGTTGGCTTTGTTTTCCTCCTGTAGGAATTTTTTTTCCTTTTTTATTTATAGTATTTCAGTTTCACTGAATTCATTTGCCTGTATTTCTCAGTCCATGGCCCTCCTCCATTATCGAGTCTTAAAAGACCATTCTTCGGGGTTGTGTGTGTGTGTGTGTGTGTGTGTGTGTGTGTGTGTGTGTTTCTCCCTTATTCCCCATCTACAGTTCTATTCCCCTCTCCAGTCTTGGATTAAGTACCTGTTTTTGCATTTTTAACATATATCCTTTTGATCTGTCCTACTTGTGTTTACACATTTCTAGGTTTCATATATATGTGTGCATGTATGTTTTATGCACATAAATACACTGTGTTATATGTATCATTCTGTTTGTATCTTTTTGTCGAGCAGCATTTGAGACCTCCCCATGGTGCTAAATACAGATCTAGTTATTTATTTTTGACTGATGCATAATATTCCATTATATACCATATCTTACTTAGGGTTAGGGTTACGGTTAGGGTTAGGGTTAGCTGTTCCCCAAGTGATAGGCACTTAGATTGCTTCCATCTCTTTGCTATCACAATAAACACTGCAAAGAATATATACTTTACCTTTGAGAACTGTGGAAGAGTTTCTCTGGGGTGTATGCCTAAGAATTGACTTGCTGTGTTATTGTGTATAAGCTTACTTACATTTATTAGATTCTATGTACCACTCTCAAGAATGACTACAAGTTTACCCTCCCAATGCCAGTGAATGAAAAAGTAACTATTTTACCATATCCACATCATCACCTGATTTTCTTCAACTTTCCAATTTTTGCCAACTTGAATGGGTATAAAGTAGTATACCAAATGTTTTAATAAAAATTTCTGTTTACAGTGAAGTTAACCATTTGTCAAATATCTATGTTTTCTCTTCTGTGAATTGCATATTCATATCTTTAGCCCATTTATTAATGGAGTTCTTTATCTTGCTGTAGGAGTTCCTTGTATATTTTAGGGGAGGTCTTCTTTGTTTTAGTCTTTAAAAAAAAAAACCTTCTTCCAGTCTGTTACCTGTTAACTCTGTTTATAGTATCTTTCATGGAACATAATTCTTCATTTTAATGTGTTCAAATCCTTCATTTTGATTTTAGTCAGACCTGCCAATTATAACCCTTTTTTGTACTTTTTGGTCTTTTTTTTTTTTTTTTTTTAAGAAGTCCTTTCTTTGAAGACACAATATATATTTTGCCCACATTTTTTCTGTTAGGCTATATAGTTTCAACCTTTACCTTTAGATATTTGGGTTATATTTTTGAATATAGTTTGAGGTAGGGATCCAATCTAGTTTTTCTCCATATAGTTAGCTAATTTTCTCAGTACTATTTATTAAATAGTCCATCTTTCCCCTTACTGATACTGATGCCAACTTTGTTATACAATCAGTTCCCATATATTCATGACATTTCTGGGCTCTGTATTTTCATTCTTGATCTAATTTGTTCGATTCTATACTATTAACTCACAGTTTCAATTACTATGGCTTTGTATTCTATGTAATTTTCTTGTACTGTCCATGTTCATTGGCCATTGTGACTATGATTTTAAAATAAATTAGACAGCTTTACCTTATGTTTTGTTGAATGGCTTGTAAAGGATAGATGTTACCTCTTCCTTTAAAACTTGGTAGAATTCAACTGTAAAACTGCCTGGAATTACAACTTTTTTTTTTCAGGGGGTAGTTGAGAGCAGAGGTTATTCACCATTTTAAGTCCCTTTTAAAGTTATAGTCTGTTCAAGTTTTCTGTTTATTTTTGTATTAGTTTGATTTTTTAAAAACAATAATAAATATATATTGTTTCTCATAGTTTCTGCCTGTCAGTAATTTGGTACTGGCTTACCTGAGTGGTTGTGGCTCAGGGTGTCTCATGGCATTGAAGTCAAGATGCCAGTCAGAGGTGCAGTCATCTGAAGGCTTGCCTGCTACTAGGATTTGCTTTCAAGGTGCTTCGCTCACATAGCTGGCCAGTTGGTGTTGGTTGTTGTTGGTGAAAGGCCTGAGTTCCTGTCCACATGGGCCACTCCACAGAACTGCTGGAGTATCCTTGTGTTGGTTGTTGGTGGTGAAAGGCCTGAGTTCCTGTCCACATGGGCCACTCCACAGAACTGCTGGAGTATCCTTGCAGAATGTCAGGTTCTCCAGAGTGAGCAATCCAAAGATCAAGACAGCCAGGAAAAAGCTGTTATTTTTATGACTTACTCTTGGAAGTCATCAGTTCCACTACATTCTTCTGTTGATTGGAATTCACAAAGAATTTGGATGTTCTTTAAAACTGCCAGAATATTGGCAACAGATTCATAGGTCTCTTCATATTTTGAGATGATCATATGCTTTTTCCCCCTTTTAATGTATTAATTTGATAATTTATAATGATAGCTTTTCTAATGTAAAAGCATGCTTACATTCTGGAATAAGCAACTTAGTTATGAGATGATTTTTTGCCTTTTTTTTTTTTTTAAGATTTTATTTATTTATTTGACAGAGAGAGAGAGACAGCAAAAGAGGGTACAAATAGGGAGAGTAGGAGAGGGAGAAGCCGGCCTCCCAATGAGCAGGGAGCCTGATGCAGGGCTCGATCTCAGGACTCTGAGATCATGACCTGAGCCAAAGGCAGATGCTTAATGACTGAGCCACCCAGGTGCCCCGAGATGATTTTTTTCCTACGCATTGCTGAATTCATTTGCAGATATTTTATTTAGGAGTTCTTCATCTATACTCATAAGAGAATCATGCCTGTAAGTTTTTCCCTTTTATTATGTCTTGTCTGGCCATTATAATAGATATAATGGTTATATCTGTAATGATTATAGTAGCCATATTAAATGGGTTGTGTGGTTTTCACCTTCTTCCATTCTCTGACAGATTCCTAAAGGTCTTTTCAATATCTGCTTAAAATTAGGCTTGAAGAATACAGGACACAGATGGAGGCAGTGTCTACCAAACTTTCTTGACAATAACCCAAAACAAAAAATACATTTTATATCATGACCTAGGATGGATACTTGTTTCTCTTTTCACTACAGAATGTATTTAGTTAATATTTTTAAATTATAGAAGTGTAAAAATACTGCTAGAATATTCAAGGGGATTTATTAAAAACATCAATCTCTTCTTTTCCTAAAATAGACTTGTTTATTTTTTTAATTTTGAAAAGAATGTTTTTTAAAAAAGATATAGCTAATAAAATCTCTTTTAGCTTCTCATCATTGGTAGATTCTTATTTATTTGGTGAGTTGACTGCTTTTTGTCAGATCCTTGAGAGCAGAGAAAATAACATTTTTATCCCTGGTGTCTAGCATAGACTAGACACATGTTTGTTCAATTATTATGAGGTCATATGTCTTTCTGCCTTGTAAGGCCAAATAAAAGCCATTTGCTTTAAAAACAAAAACAAAATCTAATTGTTTAAATTTCAGAAAAAAGCACAGTGGAAATTGAAATTTGAACATTTCATAAAAGAAGCATGGCTTTTTTTTTTTTTTAACTAAATTTAAGTGGCCAATCTTAGGGAAGTTAATTTTAGGTACAACTTTCAAGACATGTTATATTCAATATGAAGTTCTTAAGCATTGATGATTGAAAAAAATAAAGTGAATCCCTTTTGTATGTATAACTACTGTCTTAACCATCTTGTAAAGAGATGAAAACAGACACTGTCAAGTACTCTGTAGCCTGAGCCTATATCAGTAGAGCACAGAACATTGATTAGTATGATAGTTTATTATCTGGATTTTCTTTTGTAGGAAAAAACAAAAGAACTTTGCTAGTCAGAAATAGGCATTGCTTCATTTATTTCCCTTGCACCCCTTGTAACTTTTGAATACTTTAAATCTCATTTATTCCCCACTTTGTTGAGAAATATTTGAAACATATCACTATATAAGTTTAAGTTATATTGTATGATGGTTTGATTTACATATATTATAAAATGATTACCACAGTAGGTTAACATTCATCATCTCATACAGATATACTAAGCAGAAAAAAAATTTCTTTTTCTGATGACAACTCTTAGAATCTATTCTTTTAACTGTTTTTTTATATATCATATGACGGTCTTAACTAGAGTCATCATGTTGTACAATATATACTTAGTACTTATTTATCTTATAACTGATAAATCTGATTTTTAGATGGAATGAGTGCTTTCTTTTTTTTTTTTTTAAGATTTTATTTATTTATTTGACAGAGAGAGAGTACAAGTAGGCAGAGCAGCAGGCAAAGGGAGAGGGAGAAGCAGGCTCTCCGCCAAGCAGGGAGCCCGATGCGGGACTCCATCCCAGGATGCTGGGATCATGACCTGAGCCACCCAGGCGCCTGGAATGAGTGCTTTCTGTGTACCAAGTCATTTCTTCAATTTTAGCCTAATTTTAACAAATAGCTCATTATAGTATTTTAAGACCACAGAATTTTATTTTTATGTATTAATTTCTTTTAAAAAATTTATCATGCTCTGAATTACATTGAAGAGAATAAAGGACACAAAACATTTAGAGATTAGTGGAGGATATTTAATCTTCATTATCAGGAGAAGAGGCCATAAAAAGGGGGAGATTAATATTTAGGAGAGTTAAGGTTTAAAGCAATACCTTTCAGGACAAAAAGAGGGAGTTATGAAAAAGTTAAATATTATTATTCCAGGCTAAGAGTATCCACAAGGGGACATTATTGTAGTGTGGGCTGTGTTGGAGTATTAAGTATTCCTAGATCCTAGTAAGCTAGAGGAGGCCTTACAACTTTGGGTTATCTCAGAAACTCACTCCTTCCATTTTACTATCTCTACCAGCTCGTACTCCCTACATTCACTTTCCTTGGCTATTCACCTTTTTTAGGTTCTTCCTGGCAAAAGCCCTTTCTTGCCAGAGGTTTTCTTCTACTTGAAAAATAATTGGGCTGTGCATCATCCTTCATCTCTGAGATGTTTGTGTAGCTCTGAGTGGTCAACTCAAACTTAATTCTAATCATAAATCGAGGTGCATTCCTAGGTGCTTTCTGGTTTAAAAATATCCTAGGTGTTTCTTTGCAGGCGAAAAGGCAGCAATGTTGACTTTATATCCTTGGAAGGCCAAAATCTAAACTGGTAGGAAAGGCCTTCTTGATTCGGTTTTTGTTCTAGATAATTAAAGAGTCACAGTCTTTCAATATTACTTTCATGATCGGTGACTGTCATGGTGTAGATTTGTTTTTCAGTTTACTCCATATTTCTCCTCTGGTTCTCAAAGAAGGAAATAAGTATCTTTGCTCAAAACTTCTAATAAGCTTAAATTTGTTCAAATACTCACATATGTTAATGTTAAATCTTTTATTTTGTGCCCGTTAAAGCCTTGTTTTAGGCCATATATATATATAATACATATATATATAATATGTATATATAATATACATACATATATAATATACATGTATATAATGAGTAAATGTATTTATATATATAACTGAAATAAAAGTAATGTGATTGAATCACTGTTCTTATTAAGCAGATTATATCTAAGATATTTGTTAAAAGCTAATTAGTAATGGCTTTTGTTATTTTCAAAGCTGGTTGGACTCTTAAACCATCTTTACAGATGAATTCTAAAATTGAGTCTTTTTTGAGATTTGAGGGTCTATGATTTCAGAGGTTTTTTTTAACCTCCCTGAATGCATGCTGTTTGTTCTTGGGGGTTGTTTGTTGAATCTGAGAGTATGGTGGCATTGCCTTATTGTGCAATTGCTGTAATCTTTGATTTTTCTAGACTAATTAGTTTGAAATATGGTAGTGACCAAACAACACTACCATTCCATTTTTTTTCCTGTTAATATTACTCCTTTTTCAATAATGGTAATTTTCTTTTTCTAGGTTTGTCTCTTCCGTAGTATACGTTATTTATTATTGCCAGATGAAGTGGGTGAGCCAGATAATAACTTTGAGTCTTTAATGAGTCCTTTTCATAAACTGGCTTGAAAACTATCTTTTGTGAGAAATGATACAGTTCTGGGATGGAGATTTTTACTGAATTACAAATGTGATGCTGTGGTGATTAATTTTGCTTCTGGCTGATAAAGTATGGTAATTTGGTAGCATCACCCCTGTAATTTATTTTTTTATCTTGGGAACTTTTATTTCTGACACTTTTATCAGCTAGGTTAGTATATTTATGTACATATAATTACTATTTAACCTGTTTCCATACAGAATTTGAGGTAACATTTTTTTATAATGTAGTTTTAACCAAGTAAGGTACTAATTATTCCTGTATCAGTTAGGACGTAGACTAGGGAAAGCCTCACATTGAGAAACAGACAAAAAGTTGAGGAATATAGCCTAAATTAAGTTAGGAGACTTTAATGTTCTTTTATTTTAGATACAAATATTTAGCTACTTTGAGTTGTACACACAGCACCTAGCACAGTGCCATCCACGTGTGAACTATGTGAAGGTGATCTGGGTTTTTCCTTGTTTCTGAGAGATGTAGTCACAAAATTAGAAACATTCAATTATGTTTTTATAGTCCTTTGGAATTTAAGCGACAATCACTGTATCTCAGGAAACATTCTAGCTATGGTTTTCTTTCTTCTGATCTTACTATTGGTTACCAATAGTATTTGCCATTGGAAAAATAAGGATGATTAGTTCTGTACCTATGTTTAAGATATAATTCATCTTAGGGGCACCTGGCTAGCTCAGTCAGTAGAGCATGTGACTCTTGATCTCCATGTCGTGAGTTCACACCTCACGTTGAGTGTAGAGTTTACATTACCAAAGGAAAAAAAAGGGCAAAAGATGTATTTCATCATACTCTACTTGTACATTTTGTTAGATTAGCAAACCCACCTTTATTATTGTATCATGTATAAGCATTTAAATATAATTTTAAGGATTCAATGTATCTGACTATCCCCCCATAGATTTTTAATTAAATACATAGTTCTTTAGATTAGTTCCTTTATAATTAGGAACTTACCTTCTTTTCGGTAGACTATTAAAAGAAGGGCTTGCAGCTCAGTATGAAATATGTTAGTCACTTAATATTATATACTGAAAAATTATTTTAAAAAGATACTTGGGATTGGGGACATTAGTGGTAAAATTTAACCAGAAGATGGCAGTGATGATCCTCCTATACTTCCTGCAATGGTAATCAAAATGTTTTACAAATGTAATAGCATGAAATGTGCACGTTTGTTGATATATAATGTTAAGAGTGCTGATTTAGGGGAAAGCATTTGCTGTTTGTTTTATATACTATGAAAAATGTGTATTTTTCTATAAGAAGGGATTAAGAATATTTTGGGTGTCTGTATCTTTGTCTGTACACTTCAGTTTTTTCTGAATACTGGGGTAAGGAAGTTATCATAAGTCTTGCCTTGTTTAAGTTGCATGCATCATTTTACGTTATGCATCATGTCTAGAAGGCATGCTGTTTTATGGCCTGTTTGCATTTTTTACCCAAATTGCTGGAAACTAATGGACATTTTAAAGGAGCCATTCCTTTAGCTGTGGTCATTTTCTCTAAATTGGCCCCTTTTCTTGGTGAAGGAAAAATGAAATCATTTAAGGCATTAATTTCTGAAATAAAAATTATTAGACAAAACAACATTTTAAAATAAATCTCAGAAAACCAGGATAAATTACTTTTGAAGAATATTTCAGAGTTTTGATTCTGACAATTAAAAGTCATAATCTGGTGATCTTAAAAGTGGAAAGTTAGAAAGGGGGGAAGGAATGCTCTCCTTTGAACATTAGTGCTCACATTTGGTGTTGGCTGGGATGAAGATGCATCCTTTCATAATCCTGCTTTTTTTTTAAGTATAAAACCCAAATGCATTTTGCCAGAGAAATTGCATGAGTCGTCAGCATGCATTGTTAACTTTGTCTTTCTCCTCTTCTTTCTACTGTTCATTTTCATTCATGTATTTTTGTTTTTTGGTTTGCCATTTTTTCTTTTTTGTTAATTACTTCATGTTAAATTACTTTTGAAACGTCATAAGCTGAGCAACCTCTCCGTGTAGTAACAGCGGATACCTGTCTATTTCACTATTTAGTCCCTCCTCCTATGTCTCCATCCTCCAAATCTGTGAGCACACCAAGTGAAGCTGGAAGCCAAGACTCTGGAGATGGCGCAGTGGGATCTAGGTACAGTAAATATCTTTTAATAGTTTAATGATAGAATGCATTTAGTGCCCACATACTGTTGATGCTTTAGAGAGACTCTAAATAATTGTGTTAAAACTAACATTTTGAAATCTGAGTGGCATAGAGATTATTTGTTTTAAATTAGGGGAAATTTTTTTAATGGTATTTTAACTTTCCCTTGATTAATTTAGGCTGAATAGTTAACCGATTTTACACTAATTATTTTATATTAAAATAGAGATGTTAATTGATTTAATTTTTTTCTGTTTAAGCATACTTCATGGGTTATTGTGTAAATGTTTTATATGTATAATATAATATAAAAAACAAATAGTATCTAAATAGTGTATGATAGTATAAAATAGTATAAATATAATAGTATAGCTAGTACAAATGTAGTATAAAATGTTTTATAAATAATATGAAACCTCTGTTGTGCTTAATTGTCCATTCAGTAATTGAAAATCTAAACAATTTGGTTAAACACTTCCATTGTGTTCTTTTGAGTCACTAGTTCTAATTAAGGTAGAAAATAATAGTGCATAAAATTATCAAATAGAGTTAACTGCTAAGGAAACAGGAGTGTTTACTGTCTTGATGGCATCATGCCAAATGAAATAAGTCAGAGAAAGACAAATACTGAATTATGTCACTTATGTGTGGAATCTAAAAAAAAAACCAAAGTAATCCAAGCTCATATATACAGAGAACAGATTGGTGGTTGCCAGAGGTGAGGGACAGAGAATGGTCAAAATGGGTGAAGAGTTTCAAAAGGTACAAACTTCTAGTTATAAAATAAATAAGTCATGGGGATGTAATGTACAGTGTGGTGATTACAGTTAGTAACACTATCTTGCATATTTGAAGATTGCTGAGAGAGTAGATCTTAAAAGTACTTATCACAAGACAAAATACTTTTGTAACTATGTATGCTGACACATGCTAACTAGAATTGTGGTGATCATTTTGTAATATATATATCAAATCATTCTTTGTACACCTGAAAGTAATACGGTATTGTATGTAAATTATACCTCACTTACAAAAAATGTTTTCTATCACATTTTCCCATACTCATGTCTTCCTTATAAAACTATATTTCATATTTGTTTTATGATTCTGCACACAAGTTGGGACTTGCTTTCCAAAAGTTCAGTAAGATTTCAGCTTCTCTCCAAAGTCTATACTTGGGAAAGTACTTTTACTTATTCCTCTTTGACACACACACACACACACACACACACACACACACACACACAGCGAGTCTTTTAAAAACAGCATGATACTTTTGACTCCTTGCGTCAGCTGAAATGAGATTAAACGTAGTTAAAATCTTTATTCAGAATCCTTATTTTGGGCAGGAAGTTAAATGTCCCCCTCAGAAAAATCTCTTGACCATACCTCTTAATAAAAAATAAACTTGAGAAGTTTTATCTTCTTTGTGCCTGAGTTCCTCTGATTGAAGTTATAAATAAGTAATGAGTATCTAAAAGACAGATAAGAAAAAAGAAGCAAGAGAGCTAGAGAATAAACTCAATATTTTAATCAATTCCTGAATAATCAGGTTATCATTAACAATTAGAAGGCAAAAAGGTCTCACCAGTTTGGATTTGAGGTGTGTTTTTCAAAACTGTTTTGTAAATAGAACCAAAATTGCAAATCTAAGTTATACTGTCATTGGAAATAAATAATAAAACCATCACTTAAGAAAAATTAAAACTTTTTAAAAGAAACAATAGTACCTTATAAAATAGTATATATTATAGATTAAAGGCTAAATTTATTGGGCTCCTGGGTGGCTCAGTGGGTTAAAGCCGCTGCCTTCGGCTCAGGTCATGATCCCAGGGTCCTGGGATCGAGGCCCACATCGGGCTCTCTGCTCAGCAGGGAGCCTGCTTCCTCCTCTCTCCTCTCTCTCTGCCTGCCTCTCTGCCTACTTGTAATCTCTCTCTCTGTGTCAAATGAATAAATAAAATCTTTAAAAAAAAAAGGCTAAATTTATTTAGTCTAAACTCATTTTTAAGACTGAATTTGTTTCATACCTCATACTTCGGTGTTTTTGTTCAAATATGATAATATTCCTCTGCTAATAAGCAAGTGGTAGTTTTCAAGAGAAGCCTTGTTTTCCCCATTCTACAGCTTTACTATAGTACAAATATTTACCAAAGAATTTTTATATTCATTAAATTTATTTGTATATAAATTATTTTTATGTTGCTATTATACTGTGTTCATTTTGAACTCTGTTCCTGATTTTGAATAGTAGAAAGATTATTTTAAATGTTGCATCAGTAAGTTTGCTTTCAAACTATATAACATCTACTTGATTTTTTTTTTTTTTGAGATTTATTTATTTGAGAGCGAGAGAGGGAGTGCAAGCAGGGGGAGGGTCAGAGGGAGAGAAACTGAAGCAGACTCCCCACTGAGTACAGAGCCCCAACATGAAGCTTAATCCCGTGAACCCTGAGATCATGACCTGAGCCAAAACCAGTAGTTGGATGTCTAACCAACTCAGCCATCCAGGCATTCCCATCTACCTGGTTTTTGAAATTAATGTGAATTAGAACATGTCCTTCGAGTTTCACTGGGAAACCTAGAGTTTATTGGAGGAGACCCATTGGAATATTGTGAATTGGTACAGGGAGTAAATACTGTTAAGAAAAATATTTATTTGTATATAGAACACATATTCATCAAATTGCCAATTTAATATTAAATATTTATATAGGTTACCACAGAAAATAAAATATGGTCCTTGACTTCATGGAACTTACATCCTAGTAATTACATCATTAATTTAAAGATATTACTCACTGTACTGAAAAGTTCCAAGCATAGTGTGCTAACTTGTGTTTAAGTTTAAAGTATAAATTTTTAATGATAAGTTATAAAACAAAAAACAAGTATTTAAATATCTTTAGGGGTTCTTATTAGAGAATGAACATAAAATTTAGTTTATTCTCAGTTTAACAGGAGAGCAAAAAAAAATTCCTCCCTTTCAATGAGATGACCTTGTATCTTTTTAATCTTACTACATACATTTTCCTTTGAGACCACAGACGTGGTTTTAATCCTTAATTTTCAAGAGGGGTGCATATGTTCTTTTTTATGTATATATGTATACATACGTATATGTATACATATGTGTACGTATACATATGTGTACGTATGTATATGTATGCATGTATACGTATACATATGGATATACAAGAGTAAAAACTATGATTTCTACTACATCATCTCCAGATTCCATAGTAGAGAGATAATTAATTTTATTGATTGATTGGTGCTATTGGCAGTGAAATAATTGCATTTCTAAGTATATGGCTCTTGTAAAGAATGCTAAGATTTGAGAATGAAACAGAATGAATTTGAATTGCACAGGCATGTTGGTAATGAAAGAATGAAGAGACTAAGAAGTATCACAGGAAAATACATGAAGTTGTGTGAGATGTATGAACCCACACACTCAGCTCTGTTAACTGGGAAGACAGTTCAAGATTAGTACACTCAAAGAGTAGGAAGAGATGTATTAGACGTGACCAAAAATGATATCAAGGCATACCTGAATCACTATTTCCAAATGCCAGGAATTTCTGTTGGGCCTGGTTATAATTTATGAATAAATATAAAAGGCCATGAAAAGTGATCTCTCTCTAATTCTACAGATTCGGAGTTGAATTCATTAAGTTTCTAATTCTCTTAGTCACTTCTGTTATCTCTAAAATTTAGCTGACAGTTACTCAATTGGGTAATCCATGTTTCTTGTTCCTTTTCCCATTCTTGATCAGTTTATCTTTCAGCCTTTTGGGTTATATTGGAATTTTACTTTATATGCCTGCTGATGCCTTTAATAAACATAATTCTGCATGTTCTGCAATGTATTTTCAGTACTAGGTATATTTTTAGGTAAAGTTGTGCTTAATTTTAGACTTAAATGACATCCTCAACTAGGAGCTGTAGGTCACCGATAACTGCTACAGCTCTCATATAATGTAAAGGCTGGGGACAAGATATTCCTTGGAGAGCACCTAACAGAACCCCTTCTGATTTAACAAAGCCTAAGTTTGTTGCTGTTCATTGGTTAGTACAAAGTAGATCTAGAGTGACCTTTTCTTTGCATACACACAGTCCTATTTAAATCCCCAAGTCTTTCTTTGTATTTTTAATATGAAGAATTGCTCTAGTTCAATTCATGTGCATGTTTTTACTAATAAATTGTATAGACAGGTAAAATATAGAAGTCACTTGTTTTATTTAAATATTGTAGCTGTTTTAGTTGCTTGTTATAACTTACATAAGTAAGTATATATATAACCAAAAATGGTAGTATTGCATATATTGTATTTAACTTTTTAATAGGGACTATGAGTATCATACAGTACTATACATAATTATCTTATATACTGCTAACTTGTAAGAAGCCCATGTGATAAAAAGTACCTTTTATTCTAGTAATATAAGATTTGGCTTAAGTGGAAAAGATCCCATGTAAGTTATTTACCCAGCAGGGAAAGCTAAAACACAACCAAATATTTATTTAGAATTGATACTCTCTAGAAGTTTAGTTAATTTAGGTAAGTCCTTTGAACATAAAATATTTTTCCTGGGAAAATTTATTTTTTCTTAGAGACAGAAAACTTTAGTTGTTTTCTAAAGCAGATGACATGTAAACTCAAGGCAGTGCTTAACCCATAAATTGCACAGGGGTCACATTTTGGAAGCTTTAGCTTTTTTGTATCCCAGTTGAATAGTCTTTGGTTTTCTTACCGAAAGGCTTATGTGTTGATTCATTTCCTTTACCAATATGACAATTTCCTTCACACATTTAATGCTTTGGGCAATATTATAATATGTTAACTAAGATGTTTTTACTAATGCTTTTTTAATTAAGAAAATTAAAATTTTAACTATTTTTAAAGCCTAGCTTGTTATCCAAAAATAATATATTATTTGTGTTGTTGAATGCTTTGGCTGTTCTTGTCCATTATTAGGCAGTGTTAGTTTCCTGTAATCTGAAAATACTGTCTTTTAACTATTCTGGGTTGTACGTTTACATCTTTAATCAACTTAATGCTTATGGCATGCAGTAGAGCATTGAGTGATAACCTGGTGTTTATTTCATACTAACCAGAACATGTGGTTTTTAATTGTGAACAGTATTATAGCTTTACCTATTCATAGAATGTATTTGCTTGACTAACTTATGGCCTTTTTTGCTAACGCTTCATGGTTGTTCTACAACCATTTAGGACGCTGCATTGGGATACAGATCCATCAGTTCTTCAGCTTCACTCAGATTCCGATTTGGGGTATTGAATAGATTTTTTACCTTCCCTCTTTTATAATTAATTTGATTCTTTGTGAAACTGTCCTAAGTTTATTTAAATTTCTGCTGTATATTATACAGTTAGGAAAAGAGTTAATATTTTACTGTGACACCTCATTTATCCTGTCATTAGTGAAAGAAATTTTATGTATCTGATTTTCTACATACTGTAACTCTACCCATTTAAGTGTCCAAAGTCCTTTGATTATTTCTATATTTTTGACGTAATTTTTCTATGCTGTATTACAAACTTCCCAGACTTTTTCTGATATGTATTCTACATATAATTGAACCTTTTTTGGGTTACTCGATGCGAGTATTAATTTATTTTCCTCTGTTAAAATTTCCTGATGATTTCTAAGGTGTTAAGAGGAACAGAGCTGTTGGTCTTCTACACTATGGCCCCAGATTGCTATTGATTTATTCTTTAATTCATTTATTCACTTATTTCTTGTAGTCTCCAATGCAAATTATGTTTGTTGCTGCCATTGCGCCTTACTCAGATAGTAATTTGATAATTTTCACCTTGTAAAATACATGATCAACACCTTTTGGAATTATGTCTAAAGTAAGAGTAAATAAGCCTTGAATTAAGGCACGTAAGAAAAGTATATGAGCTTCTTGTACATTAACTGGAAGCTTCTCTGTTGGCTGCCCTGAGACTCCTCCACCCCCAGTTGCTTCTTTATTCTCAGGAAAAGTGGCTTTTGGATAAGTGAGGTATTACCTCCCTATCCTTCTACTCCTAAATCTTAAGTATTTTGTTTGTTTGTTCTAATGTGATTTTTGTCTAATTAGACCCTATACTCAGCCAAGTTAGTAACTTGTTCCTAATGTTCTTGGCTTGGCCATTTTTTTCCAGATATGTGAGTGACTTACTTTTCAAGTAGTTTACATCTTAAAATTCAGAATATGATGTTTCATATTTCAAATTTTATTCTTAGAATATGAGATTACCTCAAATCTACTTAAGTTTTCCCATTTAATTCTTTGATTATACACTTTTTTCCTTTTTATTTTTTTTTAAAGATTTTTATTTATTTGAGAGAGAGAGAGAGAGAGAGCGTGAGAGGGGAGAAGGTCAGAGGGAGAAGGTAAGAGGGAGAAGCAGACTCCCCATGGAGCTGGGAGCCTGATGCAGAACTCGATCCTGGGACTCCGGGATCATGACCTGAGCCGAAGGCAGTTACTTAACCAACTGAGCCACCCAGGCGCCCCCTTTTTTTCCCTTTAAAGCTAAGATATTCCTAAAGTGGAAAGCACATTAAAAATTTATTAATAGCCCACATTTGGGATCTTAGAGAAAACTAATCCATTTAATGTACTAATTTTATTATAGTTTTTTGTATAAGATTTTGAAAATATTTTATAAGAAAATAGTTATTATTACATATATATGTATTTCAGATCTGCTTGAAATTCTAAAATTACATGAATACTTTAATTAGATATCCTTTTAAGACAGTTGTATAGTTGAGAACTTCTTGGGGAGATTGTAAGTATACTGTATTATTTGATTTAGCATTTGGACATCTACTAAATCAAGAAAAGATCCTCCATATATCTAATAAAAGATATTTTGATCCATTTTCCTCAGCTACCATTCTCTTCTTCTGTTTGTCAAAAAAGAATGATTCCCTCTATTTAAGACAGAAGTGACTTTAACAGTTTTATTGTCTTCAAAGTATCTGTTGCTTTAATTCAGGTGTAGAATATCTGCATTGTAGTTTGTCCATATATGAATCAAGGACAATACGAACCATGCAGAGATTAGAGATTTAAAGTTAAAATATTTCATTTTTTTTTTTTAAAGATTTTATTTATTTATATGACAGAGAGAGATCACAAGTAGGCAGAGAGGCAGGTAGAGAGAGAGGAGGAAGCACTTNTTTAATTCAGGTGTAGAATATCTGCATTGTAGTTTGTCCATATATGAATCAAGGACAATACGAACCATGCAGAGATTAGAGATTTAAAGTTAAAATATTTCATTTTAAAATCTAAATTGACTGTATGATTCTCAGTTTCTGAAAACTATAAGTAGAAAGAAGGTCTTCAACAGAAACTTATTTTTCATTCTTAAGTCTCCTAATGGTGAAGGAAACTAAACATGGTATGAGATCCTTGTATCTGCCTCTTCAAAAAAGTCGATTCATATCCCTTCTAAGAACATTTCTCATAACCAACCATATTTAGTAGTCCACTCTGAAATTCCTATCCTCCTACTCTATTATTACCCACACATTTGCTCTAAGAAACTAAATTTTTTGCCTTTTTAAAGTAAAAAACAAACATCTTGAATGGTTCAGAAATATCTTTTGTTTTTGCTACCTTCTAAATTCTTTTATTAAAATAAAGCCAATTCATTTGTTCATCTAATATTTCTTGAATAAAACAGGGATTTAAATTACAATGTTGGATACAGAATGTTTAATTCTTAATTTTCCAAAATAATATGGTTTGATGTAGTTTAAATATTTCATTTGTTGTATTTAAAAACATCTATCTTCACTTTATTTAGACGAGGACCTATTAAACTTGGAATGGCTAAAATTACACAAGTTGACTTTCCTCCTCGAGAAATCGTCACGTATACAAAAGAAACTCAGACTCCAGTTATGGCTCAACCCAAAGAAGGTGAGTATCCGTCCTTAATGTGATGATCATTAAATTTCCATTTTGAATAAATAGATTGTTTTTTTCTCACGCCCCCTCCCCTTTTTTTGGCATATTTTCTTAGGGAAACATTTAAAACTAATGCTTTAAGGTTTCTGTATTGATGTTTTTGTTTCTTAGTGTTTTAAACCTTTTTCTTTTAGAAGTTAATAAAAGTATAAACTATGGTTTTTTATTTTGTTGACATAAACTTAAGTTTTTAATCTTCATTTTGTCATTGATATGTGATGCTTTAGAATCAGAAAAGCTTAGGAATGTTCTGTTTCTCTGTCACTGAGCATAATCCTTCTCTAAAAGAGTATCACACAATAAATGAAACCATGTAAATTATTTTCTGTAGAGCATGTGATATTCTGATATGCTCTTATTATTATCTATATTAATGAACAAATCTAGACCTAATTCTTAAACTTTTGCTTTTATGATCGAAGGGCTCTGTTGATTTCATAAACAAGACTTTAATCTGTGTGTAATAGAGAGATGTATACACAGGCATCATATTGAATGTCGAGCCTTTTGATTCTTTTTTTTATTTTAAAGATTTATCTATTTATTTTAGAGAGAGCGAGCGAGCAGGGGCAGAAGGCAAGGGAGAGAGAAGATTCTCAAGCAGTTTCCCTGCTGAGCGCAGAGCCTGATGCGAGGCTCGATCCCAAGAGAGCATACCCTGAGCTGAGTTGCCACTTAATGGACTGAGGCACTCAGACACCCCAGGAGTCTTTTGGTTCTTAAACCAGAAGGAGTTAACATTTTTACACTGGGGACTAATTTTTTTAAATCTCATCAGATAGTTGATGTTTCAAACATAAAGTTAGTATGGTAGTTCTTGTTTTTTCCAGTTAGACTAATAAATTTATGTCATACATAAGAGGGATTTACATAATATCCCTAATACAGCTCCGCAGTTTCTTACCTGAAACCTTTGAAGCCACATGTGTATTTGAATTCAGAATTTGTTAGATTTTTTTTTAAAGATTTTTATTTATTTATTTGACACAGAGAGAGATCACAAGTAGGCAGAGAAGCAGGCAGAGAGATAGGAGGAAGCAGGCTCCCTGCGGAGCAGAGAGCCCGATGCAGGCCTTGATCCCAGGACCCTGAGATCATGACCTGAGCCGAAGGCAGAGGCTTTAACCCACTGAGCCACCCAGGCACCCCATAATTTGTCAGATTTTAGTAAAGTTATTAGTAAAGTTTATGTACTATAAGTAAACACTCCAGCAGTATCTTGGGCATTAATATTTTGGCAGCAGAAGATAGGAATATTCAAACTAAGTAAAATAAGTAATGGTTATAAATAGCTTTACCTCTGGTCATGTCAGTGTTTACCACCAAATGAGTTATGGATTTTTAGAGTTGATGTTTTGGATTGTTGTCTAAGAATAAATTTGCCTTTTAGCAGTCTGTGCATAAGGAACATTTTTTTTCTCTTTGGCCAGGAAAACTTATTCCTGTTTAATTGTGGAATATCAAACATTAAAACTTTGTTTATCAGATATTTTAATTAATTAATTAATTAATTAATTTTTAAAGATGTTATTTATTTATTTGACAGAGATTACAAGTAGGCAGAGAGAGAGGAGGAAGCAGGCTCCCTGCTGAGCAGAGAGCCTGATTCAGGGCTTGATCCCAGGACCCTGAGCTCATGACCTGAGCCGAAGGCAGAGGCTTTAACCCACTGAGCCACCCAGGCGCCCTAAATTAATTTATTTTTAAAATTTCAGTTTCATTACCATGTTCTCCATTAAGGAGAATCAAAAGTAATATTCACTTCAGAAAGCCCAGAAAATACAGGTAAACAAAAAGGAGAAAAAAGCCCTTGGAGTGCCTGGGTGGCTCATTTGGTTAAGCATCCAACTCTTGATTTCGACTCAAGTCATAAACTCAAGGTTGTGTGATTAAGCCCCATGTCTCAGCATGGAGTCTGGTTAAGATTTTCACTCCCTCTCTCTCTGTCCCTCTGCCACCTGCCCTTAAAAAAAAATCCTTGAAACCTTTAGCTGTTACCAAAGAAAATCATGTTTATATATACCTCAGAGGAAATTAGGATTAGGGGTGCCTGGGTGGCTCAGTCGTTAAGTGTCTGCCTTCGGCTCAGGGCAAGATCCCAGAGTCCTGGGATTGAGCCCCGCATTGGGCTCTCTGACTTCCCCTGCTTGTGTTCCCTCTCTTGCTGTGTCTCTCTCTGTCAAATAAAATCTCAAAAAAAAAAATATATATATTATATATATTAACTCAAAAAAGCAAGCAGAGTAGCCAAAATGAGGGCATAGTGACTCATTTAAAAAGTATATTAGGCTGGTTTTCTTCATCTAATGATTTGAAGATTTATTTTTAGTTATTCCATCATACTTATGAAATGCATTTTGGATTGTTTGAAATGTAGAGCATTCTGAAGCTATTTTGGGTAATGCCTATCATAATATATTCAGTTTAAGTGAAGAGTTCCTTTTTTAAAATAATTTTTTTCTAATTATTAGAGTAGTATATCATGGAGAACTTAGAAAATACAGAGAATGAAACTAGGCCACTGTCTTCCATCATATACAAAAATAAATTAAAAATGGATGAAAGATTTCAATGTAAGACCTGAAACCATGATCCTCCTGGAAGAAAACGTAAGCAATAAGCTCTTTGACATCGGTCTTAGCCATACATATTTTTTTAAGACCAGTTTCCTTAGGTAGGGGCACCAAAGGGGCACCAAACAGATGGGATTACATTTAACTACAAATAAAAAGCTTTTGTGAGGGCACCTGGGTGGCTCAGTGGGTTAAAGACTCTGCCTTCGGCTCAGGTCATGATCTCAGGGTCCTGGGATCATCTCCAAATCCGGCTCTCTGCTCAGCAGGGAGCCTGCTTCCCCCTCTCCCTCTGCCTGCCTCTCAGCCTACTTGTGATCTCTCTCTCTCTCTCTCTGTGTCAAATAAATAAATAAAATCTTTAAAAAAAAAAAAAGCTTTTGTGAAACCACCAGCCAAACAAAAAGACAACCTGTTGAATGGGAGAAAAATTTGGCAAATCATACACCTGAGAAGAGGTTAAGAGATTTTGGATACTAGCCCTTTATCTGATATGTCATTTGCAAATATCTTCTCCCATTCTGTCAGTTGTCTTTTGGTTTTGTTGACTGTTTCCTTTGCTGTGCAAAAGCTTTTAATCTTGATGAAGAAGGACACCAATTTGAAAATATATATGCACCCCTCTGTTCATTGCAGCATTATTTCAATGCTATAGTCAAAGATATAGAAGCAGCCTAAGTGTCCATTGACAGAGGAGTGGGTAAAGGAGATGGAATATTACTCAGCCATAAAAAGAATGAAATATTCCCGTGTGTGACAACATGGATGCATCTAGAGGGTGTTATGCTAAGTGAAATATGTCAGACAGAGAAAGACAAATACTGTATGTTTTCACCTAAAAACAACCAAAAAACCAAGCAGAACAGAAACAAGATTCATAGATACAGTGAACAAATTGTTGGTTGTTACCAGAGCAGGGCAGACATTGGGGGTGAATGAAAAAGGTGAAGGACATTAAGAGGTACAGACTTCCAGTTATAAAATAATTAAGTCATGGGGATATAATGTACAGCATAGGGAATATATTCAATAATATTATAGTAACTTTATATGGTGGTAGATGATAGCTAGAGATATTGTTAGGGTCATTTTGTTGTGTTTAAAAATACCAAACCGCTATGATGTATACCCAAAACTAATAGGATATTTGTGACAGTTATACTTCAGTTAAAAAATACAGAAAGGATATAAAGAGGAAATGTCATGATTCCATTGTGTAATAACCACTGTTAATATTTTGTTTCCAGTTTTCTAGGATGTATATTTTTCAAAAATCCTGTCTGTATATAGACACGCACGTAAATATGTATACATATATATACATATGATTTTAGATCCTGTTTGAAATTTGCATTTTTAATTGCTTATTTTGAGATGTGTGTATATTTTTAAATGTTAACATGTAACTTATTGCCATTGAACTAAAATTAGTGTATAGCTGTATAAGACTGGAATTTTTAAAAAATTATTTTTCCTATTTTTTTATNCGATCCCAGGACGCTGAGATCATGACCTGAGCCGAAAGCAGAGGCTTTAACCCACTGAGCCACCCAGGCGCCCTAAGACTGGAATTTTTAAAAAATTATTTTTCCTATTTTTATTTTGTAAGTAATTAATAATTTGAAAGGTCATGATTTGTTAGATAAGCTGATGATCCAGAAGCACAAGATAAACTGTATTCTTTTCAGTTATAAATTATTTGGGGCAAGGCTTTTAGCATCAACAAACTTTAGCTTCTTTGTCAGATTTTATGTGAGTATAGAAACTGTTTCTTCATTGCTGTAATGCCTGGTTGAATAGTGCCTGGCACGTAGTAAGAACATCATATTTGGCGAAGGAATTAATTGCTTTTATCTACTCAGGAGGAGGATTTTGCTTACTTGCATTATTTATTTTCATGCATTTACTTTGGAAGTAACTACTAGGAAATAGGTTATTTTCAGGTGTTAATGCTACAGTATAATTATTGATGAAATTGGGTGAAAAAGTATGATTAGTCTCAGTTCTTGGTTTTAATATGACTATATCATATTCTAGTCTTTGTTTGCTCTTAGATCTGTAAATGAAACCGTTGTATATTCTCCTTAAAGCCTTCTTGAGTTCCATGGTGACAAACTATTTAGATACAGATGTGTTGTTATTTAGTGTTCTAGGTATCCCTCTGAATATTTTGAACAAAATCAAACCTGTTAACATCTTTCAAATATATTATTTTAGCTATACGTTTATAATGGTTCTTCAAATTTTATGTGTAAATTAATAGCTGAAAAAGTTAAACACAAAGAGTGCTCACATATCAGGTACATGTGAAGCACTTTACATTATCTCTAATCCTCTCACCAAAGCTGTAAGAGTTAAGTATAGGTTCTTTTTACCACATGAAGAAGGTAAAACTGAAATCAGAGAGAGTTTATCAAGGGTCACAGAACTAGTAGCTAAGATTCTAAACCTAGTCTGATTTTAAGATGAGCTTTCTCTCTCATGCTGCCACTGAAGCAGCATTTTCATGCTTTTATGGTACTAACCTATGATAAAAAATTCAATTTATAGTGTAAGACAGTATAGGCATGAATTCAAATGCATAACAGAAACAAAAGTTATTAAGTAGCATCTCCCCTTCTCTTGTTATATTTCATTTTTTAAATGAAAAATGACCATAATGTGCTAAATTTATTGGTTTAGTTAGACCTGTAGTTTGAAGAACACTTTTCTTTTTCTTTCTTTTTTTTTTTTTTAAGATTTTATTTATTTATTTGACAGAGACACAGCAAGAGAGGGAACACCAGCAGGGGGAGTGGGAGAGGGAGAAGCAGGCTTTCCCGCAGAGCAGGGAACCTGATGTGGGGCTCCATCCCAGGACCCTGGGATCATGACCTGAGCTGAAGGCAGATGCTTAACGACTGAGTTATCCAGGCACCCCTGAAGAACGCTTTGTTAATGGACATTGTGGTTTAATTAACTTATTTATTGGTATATCTGCATGAGGATAATATTTTATAGTAATTGTCTAACAGTAATGAATAAACAGCTTTGATCTTTCATAGTGCTAAATATAATTTTTCTTATCTTTACTGATTGGAGGTGAAAGTAACAAGATAAGTGAACTCAGCCTCGTTTCTAATGAGTATGTCTGCATCAGCACCACTGCCTTTAAAATTTTTCCTATGTGGCCTAGACTTATATATTAATTTTTTAAAGGTCCTTGTTTATTCATTTGCAGCCTAACAAGTATTCATATTCTACAATTTTATTGAGTACATGCTACATGTGGAAGCACTAGGTCATCCTTTCTTTCTTTCTTCTTCTTTTTTTTTTTTTAGATGTATAAGTGAAGGAGAATGGGAAATTTATCTTGATACCATGGGGCCATCCTTAGCTTTTGGAGCTATTTATAAAAAATGAAATCAATTCCTTTCTATATTATTATAATTATTTTTATGTCTAGGGCTCTTACCATTAAGTTTCTTTCCCCAATTTGTGGAAGTTTTAGAAAGAGGGAAAGAAATAACCTGAAATTAAGGTTTTATAATGAAAACACTTTGTGCTTAACTGTACTTGTACTTATCCATTGCTTTAATACAGTGGTTCTCAAACTTAGCCTGGTTGGTTTCCATTTAAGAATTATGTAACAAATTCCAAAACTCACCATGAGACAAAATTACTGAAATTACAATTTGAGTGTAGCAGACAGTAAATTAAACTTGGGTAGGCAGTGTAATCAGTGCAGGAGAAATGTGAGTTACTAAATTGAAGATAAAAATTGATCTTAGGCTTAACTCTTAATCTTCCTACCATTTTTTTTTTAAATGGCTGAATCTATTCTTTTAAAAAGTAGCGGTTTTTATTCTCCCTTGTTTTTCTTTTTCTCCATTCTAGCCATCTTCTTGCTTTCAAGTTTACTCTGTAAGTTGGTAGTACTGTTTCTGAACTGAGGTGCTTTGCTGTCTTAAAGCGCCTACTGTGAATGAAATTGACTAGGAACATGTGACCTTAGTCAATTTCTCTCTCTGCAGGTAAAAAGCTTCTCATGGTGCCCACAGATACACTCATGGAAAAGTTACTTTCTTTAAAAAAGTCTTTTAACTCTTTTGAAAATGGCATTATTTTTTATCTGCCTTTTCAGTATGGATTTTTGTTTTTCTTGCTATTTTTAGATAGATCTTTAAAGAGCAAGAAATCCTATGTTATCTAATATTATCAGTTTATTTATACCTGAGGAAACAGGCCTGAATAAGTTAATTGATGAGCCTATGGTCACAGTGTGGGTGACAGTAGGGCTACAACCAGAACCTGACTTTTGAATTCCAGTGAAGTGCAGTTCTTATACTATTCCATTTTTTTTTATCTGTGTGGAGTTTTACAGTTACTTTTGGTATTGGTTTAGTAAGTAGCCAGATACTTTTCCTTAGGAAAATGTCGATTAGTATTTATAATGTATAGAAAACTATTATATGTAAATAGCCTAAATTTCTTATTGCATGATCTTAACATCTGTCTGTAATCCGTGCTTCCCAGGTAGACCAAATTTGTGGGCCCCCTAACCCTCCCGGGGGGGAGGGGGTCCAAAAAAATTGGACCCCCTTATCCAAAATGGAATTTAAAAAAATTCTGGAATGAATAAGACATAATAAATGAGTTTCAACCCTCAGGGAATCTTGAGGACATAAATATAATTGAAAATTAAAGCATTTGTTCTTAATCTTAAAGACTGTTAATCAGCACATCTGAAATTATGACATCAGAAAAAATGTAATATTTATGAGACCACAGATATCAAGGTCTATGTCAGTGATGCCAATACTGTCTAGATAAATCTGAATTTTGTATAAAAAGACCATGTAGAGAAATAAATTGTATTAAAGTAAATGGTATAATTAAAATTTCACTTATTTTTCCCCTAAGTTAGCATTAGATCTATATTCAAAATATTTCCTGATTTAAAGACTGCTATATATTTCCCTTGTTGAAGATCTAAATTATTAAGGAAATCCGGGAGATCTTGAATATCATTCTAGATATTTAAAAATATAAAAAGAATGGATTCCGTTGATCCATTGATGAAACCTTGTCCCAATATAAAGTTCTCATAATATGATTTTAAAGAATAAGGTATAAATAGATTAAATTATGGACAACTGGATTGAAGTGAAGTGATTTAAAATGATTTTGATCTAGAAAAGAAAGGATTATTTTGAAAATATTAAAGGAAAACTGTTCATATCTAACTTTTAAACTAATGATTAAATCATTTTTCTCTAATCTCATTTTATGAAAGATTTTGTGAAGTTATTCATAAGTTGAATTTTTGAAAATTAAATCATTTTTATATGGAACAGATTTTCTGATTTTTAGAACTTGGTGCCACTTCCTTTATACCATAAATAATAAGGCTACTTTGTAAATAAGAATACTCTATAGGACATTAAAACTATCTTAAAATATGGCACACCAATGTGATGAAACTACATGATACATTTATAGACAACAAACATATTTTCTAAACATTAATGCACCAGTGATGTGATTGTTTTTCACTTCATAGTGAGAATTAATCATGATAAGTGATAGTTTAAANCGGGCGCCTGGGTGGCTCAGTGGGTTAAAGCCGCTGCCTTCGGCTCAGGTCATGATCCCAGGGTCCTGGGATCGAGGCCCACATCGGGCTCTCTGCTCAGCAGGGAGCCTGCTTCCTCCTCTCTCCTCTCTCTCTGCCTGCCTCTCAGCCTACTTGTAATCTCTCTCTCTGTGTCAAATGGATAAATAAAATCTTTAAAAAAAAAAAAATAAAAAAAAAAAATAAATAAATAAAAAAGTATCAGTGTTTAGTGAGGATTTCCTAGGATGTTGCATATTACCTATTAAATGTGTTGTAACATTTAAAAATAATTCAAAATGTACTTTTTGGCTTATTCTTAGATGTCTTGTAAGTGTAATGTGACATACAGATGAGAAAACTTGTTCTGAAGACTCCTTCCTTCAGCTTAACAAAAGCCACCCATTTTACAGATGATTTAACTTTGATTAACCTACTCCATTGTAACAGATTATTCCAACAACTGGAATTTCATTCTTTGGTGTTATTTCTAGGTGCAGTTTAATTTACAGAGCAGCTTTTCTTTCCATCTCACCAAAATACATCACAATTTTGATGTTAACTCAAAGTAAAAATTCAATGGTTCATTAAACCTAGTCTTTGCATTCATTGACAAGAGATTTGTCATTTTAAAAGTAACTGCTACTTTTATGCATTCTTTACTGCTCAGTTTATAACCTTAGATTCCCTGTCAGAGAAAGCATGGAGTTAACCACTTAGCATATTGCAATGAATATTCATCAATAAATTGATGCGACATGGCAGTCCCATTTTTCAGTCTTTCTGTTCTGTTGCATTATATTTCTGTTTTAAATACATTATAGCTTATCATGTAATAAGGACTAGCTTAGAAAATCTTCAAAATTATGATACTATATTTTTGATCATGTCAGTAGTCCTTTAGTAGCTATCATATTAGTTTTTAAAAAGAGAAGTGTGTTTGTTCAGAGGAATATTCTCTAATCTGATGTTACTGAAAGGCATTTTTACCACATATTTGATATATACAATAATTGTTTAAGACCAGCTTTATGATAAAAATAGATGTTTTGTAGTTTTTAGGAAGAGCAGATTGTTTTTTGTTCCTTGAAATTTTATTTAGCTTAATCTTTTGACCTGTCATAGTTTTAAATCAGTTTTTCATCCATATAGAAAGGGAGGTATGTACATCAACTCTAAAAATCCTGAAAACATGTATCTAAATAGTTGATAATTCATCATTCAGTCACAACTAAAGTGATCTATATGGGCAAATAGGCATAGCAGATGCCATGTAAGAGGCAGGTATAGATCACTGTCTAACATACTCCATCTACATTTTAAATTTTAGAAGGAAAGGATGGTCTATAAACAAGATCTTTTCTGCTAAATATGTAGATTATGAGGTCACTTAGCACTAACGTACTGACCATATGCATCATGACAGGAATTTGACTCTTGTCATTGGAAATAGTACTTAGACGCCGTATAATGCAACAAAGTTGAGGGAGGAAAATACAATGTGGATAGGAGGCTGTAATTTATAATTCACTGTGCTCAAGAATGACCTGTCCAGGGTGTCTCAAAATCCCTCTCTTTGATTTTAGGATTTACATACCATAAACCCTACTAGTAAACAAAATTGATTAGGACAACTGATAGTCAGAAAATGGAAAAAAAATATATATGTAATATATATATAATATATATTCTCAGACTTAATTTTTAATTCAAGTAAATATATCATTATTCTAAAAGTCAACTTCTGAGTTAAATGTAATTAAACTGTTTTATTACATTACACCTACAGGTGACTTTATGGTAGAATTTCATCATGTTTGAGCAGTGCAATATAGAATTGTCACCAGTTATACTGTTTTCAGATTAATAATCTGTTGTATATGAGAATTCATCTAAAAGGAGTACTGTCTTTCTGTTTCTCTGTGTGATTATTTTGCCCAAAAAAAGCTTTCATTTTTTTAAGTAGCACAAAAGCTGTAATTGGTATGCTTTGTAAGGAAGTGTCAATGTGCAAGAGAGTGGCGATCACTAAGAATTCTTTTACGTGTTCTTTCCCCTTTGCACCACCGCCTCCTCAGCGGGGTCACTGAGATCACTAGCTTTTCTTGAAATGGCCATTTTCACTGGCAGGTGCATTATACCCTGTATTTTCAGATTGTTTTTCCATTCTGAATGTTTGGCAGGTTGATTGCTCTGGCTGCATTGACGGAGAAAGGGCTGACAAATGCGGTTGGGCTGGCTGAAAAGACAGTGATTACTGTTTTCCTTTGTGGCTGATTGAGGCCCTTGAAAGGAAAAATTTTAACCTTCACCATTTGGTTCAAAAGTATGAGCATATATTGAAATCATTCGTGCCATTTATCCTAGTTCTGTAAACTTGTCAGAACGTAAAAATCGCTCAATTTCAAGTAATGTAGGATTGGCATACGTCATTATCATTTTGATTAAGTTGGAGGTTGTATCATTGTGTGCATTATACAGTGTCATTTAAAGCTTTCTTTCCTACAGGTACAGTTATATTTTTATTGCTTATACTATAGACTTAGAAAGATTTTCATAGCTCTCTAAACCCAACACTATGTGTGTGGTTTGGCAGCTGGTGTGGCCTACAAGCTGCATTTTGTTTGCAGGGTAAAGGCTTATCTGTAGGCCTCCTGGAGTGTGGGTAATTGCACAGGCTCACCATTGGGGAGAGACGGCATTGGAAGCAGCCAAGCGGAAGAATGTTGTGCCATCCCTTTGCCACCTTGTAGCAGAAAGACACAGTCCCAGCAGTGCCATCTGGTTGTTGCTATCTAGTCAGCTGGCCTGGCTGCTGGGACCATGACTTGGCAGCTGGTTTCCATCCTTGACCATTCTTTTGTGTACAGAGCATGTATGTGTGCTTTAGATAATTTTGAACATGGGTCAAGGAAATGACTATAAATAACAAGTCCCCTTATTGAATAGACCCTCATTACTTAAGATGCACTCTGCTGCAGACGCCTGCTGCCTTTCCCTTATAGACAAATGACACGTCTGTTCAGGCAATAAAAATAAGCACTTTCTTCATAAAAATCTGTCTCAGTACATAGAGAGAAGGTATGCAGAGTTGTATGTTCTACAACATTTTAAAGTAAGTGATTTTAAGTTAGTTCTTGGTTTGGAGAGGATATTTAGTAATAAAGTCTTCTTATAAACATTGTATGTTATCTCAATATATATTTTTGTTCCAAGTTAAGAAAACATGATTTTAAGTGCTTATTGCCACATCATGCAACGGTAGATAATGAGACTTGCATTTAAAATGACAGAATAGAAAATGTGGTCTCATAGCTATTATCTTTAAAATCTGCCTCTCAAATAGCAACCTGAGAGTTAATGTAAGCCGTCTTTATGCCATATGAAGACCCATTAGACACTGATGGTTTCAGATCACAAGTAAGCAGTTAGCTCTGTAGGCTATTTTAGACATTTGATTTTCTTTATTCTACAGCATTAATGTGTCAGCATGCTACATAAAACTATGCAGGACTTGCATGTTGTTCTGTCTGGAATGATAAATGCTTGCAAGCTTTTAGAAATTTCCATAGGAATTTGTCCTAGTTGCTTATATATCTTATTTCAGTTTATGTAACTACAAAATTTGGAATGACTATTAGAGGTACCACATAGGTATGTACCAAGAAGTTCCACTTATTTCTTTCTTTAAAACTTTGTTGATGAAATTAATATTCTTACTCGTTCTGTCTTATCAGTGTTTACTTTTGCATTTATGTAAACGTAGTTGTATACCTTCTGAACTGTTGCTTGAAAATTCAGTTATTTTCATAAAATTTTTGTGTTTTTCTGTTTTTTCAGATGAAGAGGAAGAAGATGACGTAGTAACTCCTAAACCACCTACTGAACCTGAAGAAGAGAAAACTTTAAAGAAAGATGAAGAAAATGATAGTAAAGGTATCTTAAAGAATTAACTTAAAGAAATTTTGCTGATTCTTATTAAAATTTCTTTTATTATTTATGTGTTAAAGTAGAATAAAATACTCTAAAACAAAGAGGTGAATCTGGTTGAAAAAAAATATGTGGCATTCACTGATCCAAACTGTGATAGTGAGTTGACATGATTTGACGGACATAAATTAGACTGACTTCAGGAAAATATTTGTTTTCCAGCTCCCCCTCATGAGCTGACTGAAGAAGAAAAGCAACAAATCTTACACTCAGAGGAATTTTTGAGTTTCTTTGACCATTCTACAAGAATTGTAGAAAGAGCGCTTTCTGAGCAGATTAATATCTTCTTTGACTACAGCGGGAGGGATTTGGAAGACAAAGAAGGGTAATGTTTAATTGCTAAAATTATGGCTTCCAGCAATGTTACTTTAAGATTATTTAAATTACTTTCAGATCAAGTGTGAGAAGTTATAACATCGTCTTTTTTTGGATTTGGTCTCTTTCTGTAGAGAGATTCAAGCAGGTGCTAAACTGTCATTAAATCGACAATTTTTTGATGAACGTTGGTCAAAGCATCGTGTTGTTAGTTGTTTGGATTGGTCATCTCAGGTAAATTGTAACAAAATTGGTTACTCATTTTTTAATTAAAATTTAATAGGCACTTATGGAAACTGTAATTAGATCAGTATATATCATTCAGAGTAGTAATGGATGATGGTTCTAATGTTGTGGTATTCATTTTATCTTATATATGTGGAAGAAAGGATTGGAACTATCATTTAATTTAAACTCAAGATTGAATTTATGCCACAACCCAGGTTTATTAATTTCAGTTGCTCACCATATCCTTTGGTTAAAATTGCAACGTGTTTTAATAAAATGCTTTAATGTTAAAACATTTTAAATAATTAACTGTATTAATTTAGAGTTGTACTAACATCTCAGTAATCATAACTCTCATGATACCTTCCTTGGCGAAATATTAAGTATTTATATTTTCAAAATAATTTGATAAAGACAGTTGAGTCACTGAGAATGTGAAACATTTCTTATGCATAGCAATTTTTTCCCCACTTGATTTTTGTGAGCAGTATCCAGAGCTACTCGTGGCTTCCTATAATAACAATGAAGATGCTCCTCATGAACCTGATGGTGTGGCCCTGGTATGGAATATGAAATACAAAAAAACTACTCCAGAATATGTGTTTCACTGCCAGGTAAGACTTTTAACAGTCTTCCCTAAGTTTAAGAATTCATTAATGAATTTAGACAAGTGCCTTTTTCCTTTCCTTGTCAACATAATGATTTCATTGGATTGGCATTTACTAAACCACCTCATATTTGCAAACAGATGTTAACAGAAAACTGAAGACTTTTCAGTCCAACATAATCTGCCTTTTGTAGCTTTTCTGACATCTCTTATGTTTAATCACACCTAAAGTCCTTTGCAGTTGTGATTTTCTGTTACTGTGATTGATTATATAAAAGGAATCTTTTATAAAATGTCTTTTCTACAGGGAGTTTCTCATGAACTTATTTGCTGAATATACAATTAGACGGTTAGCCCATTGAATTACTTATACATGGCCTGAGGAGTTGGAACTAGATAGTTTTAAATAGAAACATATGTTTGAAGTAGGAAACAGATGCAGATTTTTAAAGTGAGTTTAGCGGAAGGTTAGAATTTGCAAGCCTTTTCTAGTTGTATAAGTTATAATCTTTTAATCATAATTCTGAAAAAAATGCTTAATTGATTCAAAACTAGCTTATACTCTGTTGTCGCATTACCATTAGAGCCAGTTGTCTTTTAACACTGTAATCAAATGAAATAATTTTTTTGCTTGCTTTATAAATTGTTTGAATATGTTTATGTAAATGTTACATTTGACTTAAACAAAAACTATTCTAAAGGTATATTTTTATATTCTGAAATAAATGAATTTTTAAATTAGTAAATTAATTTACTTCTTTTTATAACCTCTAATACCTTACAATAAAGGGAAAATGTTTGCATATAGATTTGTTTTTATAACTTATCAGACTTCTTCCATTTGAACCTTAAATATAAAAATCTTACTTATTTACAGTCAGCTGTGATGTCTGCTACATTTGCAAAATTTCATCCAAATCTGGTTGTTGGTGGTACATATTCAGGCCAAATTGTGCTGTGGGATAACCGTAGCAATAAAAGAACTCCGGTGCAGAGAACTCCGCTGTCCGCTGCTGCACACACAGTAAGTAGTAAAGAGATTATTTCCATTAGACTTCTATGCTGCTTCACCATTAAATACTTAGTAGTGTCCATCAGAGTAGTCTCAGAATGTGTTTCCTTTGATGTATGAATTCCTCATCAGTTGGCCACCAAGAATGAAGGCCTTTTTTTGTTGTTGTCTTTTTAGAAATCTGTTTTATTAAAAACTCATCTACCATCTGAGACAGCTTTTATTAATCAACAGAATAGTATCAAACTTCACATTAAAAATACCATTGAGATATAAGAATGTTTTGATGTGAAACAGAACACCTGTGATTATATGAAAATGGTTCCATTTTTTTTTTTTTGGCAAAATAATCCCAGAAAACATCTTTTAACATCTCTTTCTTTAGCATCCTGTATATTGTGTAAATGTTGTCGGAACACAAAATGCTCACAATCTGATTAGCATATCTACTGATGGAAAAATTTGTTCATGGAGTCTGGACATGCTTTCCCATCCACAGGTAGGTTAAACTTGGAAAACTGAAATTTTGAGGCAAATGTTATTCTTTAAGTCCATGTAAATCCCAGCTTATGTTTTTGCATAAATGTTTTATAATAGTATTATGATAACAGCTTATATAGGCCTAACCTATTAGGTATACTTTGTCATGATATACTTTATTTTCAAACCTACTTCATTTAATCTAAGTAAATTTGTGTATTATAATAAAATAATTGTTTATAAACCAATTAAAACTAGAACTGTTTCTAAGAAAATTAAAAGTTGCAAGTTTATAAAATAATTTCCTCAGTTTTTTCTACATAGGATAGCATGGAGTTGGTTCATAAACAGTCAAAGGCAGTAGCTGTAACGTCTATGTCCTTCCCTGTTGGAGATGTCAACAACTTTGTTGTGGGGAGTGAAGAAGGTTCAGTGTACACAGCATGCCGCCATGGCAGGTAAATCTAAACTGGAATTTGCAATTATTTAAATTTCTTCCTTTAATAGTCTCATTAAAACAAATTGCCCCTTGTTTAAGTAGAAATTTGTCATAGAGCCACCATTATTTTTAACAAATTGTATTTGAGTTCAGGTAACAAATTAAAACCTAAATACTGTTTCAAATAAAAGGTTATTTTGGATCATGATATGTTCTGGATCTTATGGGTTGTGGTGCTTTATAGTTTTGTATGTATGCAGTTGCAAATATAATATGTACATGTCACATACTGACCCTTAAAGTTGTAAATAAGATTTTCAGCTATTTTTCCACTTTGATTTATTTGGACTTTGAGCTTTAGTTCATCCTCCTGATAATTGTGTAGCAATGTCATGTACACATTTTAAATTGACTAGTATTTCTCCTGCTGGTCAATCTGTTTTGAAACTGTCTAGCTGTACCTTATCAATTGCTTCCTTAAAAAAAAAGAATGGAGTGTCCAGATTTCGTCTCAGATTCAGATCACCTTCACTTCAAAGCTTTTGCTATAAAATTAGTAGCCCGGATTTTCTCTCTTACAGATAGCCTCCTTTTATCTCTATTCCATCACCTCAGATAATTGGACTTGTGAGTTGTATTGTCAACACCATGTTTATAGTTCAAAATGTACTTACTCTTTTAGTAGTGTTATCAAATCTGGATTGAGTAACACTCAACATAAGTTACTCTGATGTGTTATGAGCAGAGTTAGGTTTGTTGAAATTATGTCAAAATCTGATATATAATACTTAATAAAATGTATTTATAAGCAGTCTACTTCCAAGAGAGTTTCCTGATATTTTCACTTTTATGAAATAGCAAAGCTGGAATCAGTGAGATGTTTGAGGGACATCAAGGACCAATTACTGGTATCCATTGTCATGCAGCTGTTGGAGCAGTGGACTTCTCACATCTTTTTGTCACTTCATCATTTGACTGGACAGTAAAACTTTGGACAACTAAGGTATCTAAAAACAGATGTCTGCTCATTTCCTTGGGTTTCTGACACAAGGTGGTGCTCTAATTCTACGTGGGAAAGAGAAAGCTTTCTAATAGCTTAGAATGATTCACTGATAGATCAAACCTGATAAGAAGTTATACTGAATGTGAGTGAGCCACTGGATGTTGTAGTTTTTACAGAAGTGTGCTGACAAATATATTAACCCCACATATAACCAAAGACCAGTCTTCCCAGTTCAGGCTTTTCAAGCACGGAACTGTTTACTCTGAACTGAGTTGGGGAAAAAAGCACCCAAGTATCTCTCAAATACATAGCTGTGTATAGTCCAACACAAAAGCCATACATTTGCTCTTGGAAGAGCTTTTAGAGGTTTCAGTGGCTCACAGAGCTGGTAGAAAATGGAGAAAAGCCAGATAACAGATGTACAGTAAGTCCTATACAATAAGACTATAATAACAAACTTAAATCATTAAGGAAATACTGTGTAAAGGCATGGATGAATATACATTTTTGTTTTCCACAATAAAAAATTTAAATAGTTTTTTTCCTTTTAATTAGCTTCAGTTATTTGAAAAACCCACTATGTTATAAAGTGATTCCTGATCGCCTAGCAATTCCAGATAAATGTGACATTTCCCTGCTCCAGTGAAAGTCTCAAGGCAAATCCAAGTAGGGAACATTACTTCTTGTGATAGGCCTTGTAGTTTCATTTGAGCCCATATTAAGTTTAAGAAGCCTTGGCCTTTCTGTCTTGCTTTTCTGCAGCATTACATTGTAGTTGGCAAAGCTGCATGATCAGAGTATCAGATTCTGTTTAAATGAAGTTAAATTTTAAGCTGGTTTTTTTCATGTTTCTATTTGCCTTATTCTAAATGTTAACGTTTTGAATAGTTTATCATGAGACAGAGTTTAGAGACTTTATTTGGTCCTTCAGCTTCTTTGAGGAAACCTAGTGGTCTTAAGAAATGTTTTTCACTGTTACAGTGAACCCATATTTATATATCAAAAGCTGGCCTCAGAAATCTGGGATGGACTTACTGTTCACTCTTTCTTTCATGATGCTTTTTTTTTTTTCAATGTACTATGAAGTGAGTTAGAAAACTTTGCCTCTAAAAGCTTGCTTTTTAAATTTGAGCATTTTCATGTTTGGCATTAGTGAGCATAAAAATAGCACTTAAGGCTAATGAAAGAAATATATAGAAAAGTGCTTAACACAGTGTCTAACATGTAATAGGCACTTAGCAATGTTCAGTTCCTCTTTCATGGGGATCAGACAGAGCCCTGAATGCATTTAATCAATCATCTGTTTTCTTTCTTGGATTGTTCTTGAATTTTTGTTTTTTTAATGAGAGTTTTCAGTGGAAAAATGTAGAGGAAGAAGAAGTTTCTTGCTACCACAAGTAAAGAAATGTATAATCTAGCTAGTAAAACCAAAGCAAGGTGTAGAATAGGAGAGATGAAGCCACCATTTCTGCATAGGCTGCAGGTAGCCATATAAGTAGCTATATTTCTTGATGTGCTTCACCTTAGTAGTCCTTTATATAGACACAAGAGATATATCTTTGTTGGGTTGTTGGCCAGCTTCCTTTTTCAGTAATTGAAAAGAATCTTTTATAAATTTGTAGATTTATTTTAATAGGGCTTCAGTTGCCAGTCTTTTAGCTTTAAATTTGAGGCTTCCATCCTTGCATATATTACCAGCAGGACTGGAAAATGAAGAATTCCTCTTCATTGCCTAAATAAGAACAGAACTTATGTCTGTGATAGCAGACTGATTGATGCTTGCTTTTGTGGTACTCACACAGCTGGTTGATTGGTGGTTGGTATTTTTTGTTCTTGTATTTTGCTGTATTTCAACATAGAACTGCCTTCTGAATAAGAATGACAGGCAGGCATATCTCTTTCTTTGCTAATTGAGCTAGGCATTGCTTCCCTCTGTGAGCTTCATTTATTCATTCAACTGTGATACATGTGTCTCCCCGCCCCACACACATACACATGTACATACCTCTCTAGCATTAATGGCCAAAGGATGAGCCAACATAGAACAGAGTGTTTTTATACATGTTTAAGGGCCCTCTAAAACTTTATTAGAAGAATTACCTTTTATTCTAACTTTTCTGCACACAAGTAATTCTCTATGAAAGCTAGAATAGCAACAATCTCCTGAGTAAATATATTTTTTTTGGTTATATCATGGCTCCCAGTGTCATTGTTTTGATCTTGGATTTATACTTCATGGTACTTGCGTTGCTGGTATTTATTTCTATCCTGCCAAAAAACTTGATAGAGTCTCTGTGCTCTCCAACACAACGGTTATGAATAATAGGCAAGGTGATTTTTTTTTTGGTCTTTTTTGTGTGTGTGTGTGTTTTTTTATAAAGATTTATTTGAGAGAGCAGGACGGAGTGGGGAGGGGTGCAGAAGGAGAGGAAGAGAGAGAATCTCTAGCACACTCCTGGTGACAGTGGAGTCCGACATGGGGCTCGATCTAATGACCCTGACATCATGACCTGAGCTGAAACCAAGTCAGTCTTTCAACTGACTGAGGCACCCAGGCCCCCAAGTAGGCAAGGTTCTTAATTATCTCTGTAAAAACATTGTTCCAATTCCATTTTAAGCTTTTTAAACCAGTATCTTCATATTCATGAGTTTAACAGACTCTGAATGTTTTTCTTCTTGGCCTCTACTTTTTAAGGGTTTTCTGACTCTGGGAATTGAGCCCCCATAAACTGGAAGGAGCGAGTTACTAAAAATTGCTATGTTTTTGTGTCCTTTGAGATCTGGTCCTGCCCTGATAGCAAAACAAGATTCCTCCTTTTTTCTTCCTTTTAATAAGTCTTCTAAAAAATCCCAGAAATCTCAATTTGACACTGCCTCAAATTTAAAGTGATCTAGTTCTGTAGTCAGCTTCTACTTTTTGCCTAGTCAGGAATTTATAATGCAGTGACAGAGTTCTGGGTCATCAAATTGTTTTCATGACTTTTTTTTTTTTTTAAAGATTTTGTTTATTTATTTGACAGAGAGAGAGATCACAAGTAGGCAGAGGCAGGCAGAGAGAGAGGGGGAAGCAGGCTCCTTGCCGAGCAGGGAGCCCGATATGGGCCTCGATCCCAGGACCCTGAGATCATGACCTGAGCCGAAGGCAGAGGCTTTAACCCACTGAGCCACCCAGGCACCCGTTTTCATGACTTTTTAAAACTCATTTATTTTTAGTAAAGAATATAAACAGAGGTAGAAGATTTTCCACATTTTGGTAAAGTTTATACCAACCAAGACATTGCTTTTAATATATTTGGAAGACACTATTACCTTTTCAAAATGCCAAATTTGAAAATTCACGACAGAAGTACTTTGGCAGCCCTGAAAAACAGTAGGAAGAATGCGTGAGGAGTGAAACTACTGGAAGGTAAAACAGAGGATTCTGTTAAGAACTTGATTAGGGGTAGAACCTGGTAAATTAGCTTAATGTTCTACCACATTTAGCCATGCTTGTTACAAATTACTTTTAAAATATAAGAGTTGTTTATTTGGGGCCAAAATATTTTCATGTATGCACAGTATATTCTAGTCTCAGAACAAATGCCTGTCAGAACTGTATTTACCATTAAGTGTCAAGGTTAAAATCATTAATGGGATAATTCTTAGAGTAGGTAGTCTTCAGATTTCAGTAGTCCATATACACCTTAAATTTTTTTCACAATCTCTGATGCCTTAAATAGTCTTTTATATTTTAACAGCTTCATTATTTAACTCTCAGAGAACACTACTATTTAAAACGGAGTTAAAGAGATTTTCCTAATGCTTGAAATAGCAACTGTGCACATATTAGACAAATTCAAATAAAAAATGCTTCAAATTTGGAATGTTTCTTGGGGAAGGCTGTCTGACCATTGGGACCCAGTCCTCCATGGTTGTATTTACTGTAGTAACCTGCTGCTGGCCAGTGTCCAGCCTATTCTTTCCTTATTCAGAAACTTAGTCTTGTCAGTCTACTAGAGTTGATTAGCTAGGGAGTGCTGACTGGAACTAACAGGCTTCCAAGACACTGATAGGGAGAGGGTCAATTTATTAATTTAACAATGAGAAACAATTGCCAGAAGGCCCAGATACTCACGCTGGCCTGACCAGCTCATTGTTTCCCTGTAGACAACCCACGTGGGAAGCCAAATTATAATCAGAAGATTGCTTGGTGAGCAAGGAATTGGAACAAAGGAAGTTTTCTAATTTGAATGTTTAATGGCATCAAGCAAAGATAGTGTGATTCATTCATTTTCACATGGAGATAGCCTTGCCATGGGTAGTAATTCTTAGAATCCGTTGGCTGAGACTTTCTCTTGGACAATGCTTGAATTGAGTACTGTTTTCATTTTTCTTTTAAGGCTCTGCTTCTTTGTATTTCCATTGCTTTAGTAGACACATTCCTTCTCAAAAAATTCGTATCTCAGGTAATATAGGAAGACATTTCTGACCTTGAAATTATTTTTTAAGAGATTCTGTTGGGGTGCTTGGGTGGCTCATTCAGTTAAGCATCTGCCTTTGGCTCAGGTCATAATCCCAAGATTCTGGGATCGAGCCCCGTGTCTGGCTCCCTGCTCAGTGGAAAGCCTGCTTCTCCCTCTCCCTCTGCTGTTCCCTCTGCCTGTGGTCTCTCCCTCTCACTCTCTCAAATAAATAAAATCTTTTTTAAAAAGACATAAATAAGTTTAATTTGCATACAACTTCTTTCATATTTTATAAAAATGGAATCATAATATTTACATATCTGTGGCTGGCTGTTTTTGCTTATTAACATTATGTTTGTGAGATTCACTCATATTGTTGAGTACAGCTGTAGATTGTTCTCTCAGCTGTATACTATTCCATTATGTAAGTATACCACAATTTATCCATTCTACTGCTGATGGTATTTGGGTTGATTCCAGTTTGGGCTCTTATGAATAGTGCTGCTACTGGCATTGTTTATACTTCTATAAAGAAAAGTTTTTCCTCATGAATCACTTGTAGATGTCTTTTGATGGACATAAGCACTTAATTCTGTTGGACATATACGTAGGAGTGAAATACTTGGCTATAAGATGTGCTTACATTCTGCTTTAGTAGATATTGCCAAGCAGTTTTCCAAAATGATTTTACCAGTTTATAATCAACAGAATATGAAATCTCTCCTTGTTCTGCAGCCTTCTCAACACCTGTTATTTTCTGCCTTTTTTTCATTTTAATTATTCTGATAGGTGTAGTTGCATTGCAGTGTGGTTTTAATTTGCATTACCTTGAAACTAATGAGGTTAAACACCTTTCATGTGTTTTTTGGCCATTTTGTGACGTTCCTGTTCAAATCTTTTTACCCATTTTTCTGTTGATAACCCCTTCTTTAGAAAATTCTATAGACCAATATATATGCTTACAGAGTTGAGCATATGAACATGATTTTGATTTTAACCACTTCTGTGTTAAGTCCTTGATTGGAGACCATAAAATGGCCTAAAAAGGGGATGTTCTTGAGGAAGTATACTATCACCTCAGGAATAATACACCTTAGCACGGTGGCTCTTAATCATGGTGTGCTTCAGAATCACTAGTGCAGCAACACCAGAAACACTGATGAATTGTATGATGCAGGGGGCTGCCTCTGGATTTTTAAAAACCTCGGCACGCCTGGGTGGGTCAGTTGATGAAGTGTCTGCCTTCAGGATGTCATGATCCCAGGGTCCTGGGATCAAGTCCCACACTGGGCTTCTTGCTCAGTGGGGAGCCTGCTACCCCCCACCCCCACCTCTCCCTGCTTGTGTTCTCTCTCTCTTTCTCTGATAAATAAAATCTTAAAAAAAAAAAAAAGCTCTACAGATGAATGTGATGCCCATCCTATGTTGAAAACCACTACTTGAGAGAGTGAGACTTCATTTGGCATTTTTGCCAAAGAGAGTTATAGAAAATGGTTATCTCAAGAGGGAAAAAACCTCTTAGTTTCAGTTTCTAGCTTACTTTAAAGTTTTGCTCAAAAATTTCTTAATTACCAGCAAACAATTTTGGCTAAGTCATGCTCTTGACATTAACTATAATACCTGAATAAAAATTTTAAATATTTTTAAACTCTTTTTTTATGGAAAATTCCTAGTAGATACAGAATCAAAGAGAAAAGTATAATGAAGCCATGGTACCCATTACCTAGCTTCCACGATTATCAACACATGTCCCATCTTGTTTGATTCATTTCCATGTACACTCCCTCACTACCCCTGGATTTTAAACCAAACCCAGATCTGTTATGTCATCTGCAAATATTCAGTATGTATCTCTAAAAACTAAAGTCTTAAAAAAATAACCGTGATACTCTTTATTACACCCCCCAAAATAAACAGTGATTTCTTAGTTTTATTAAATAGCCACTCAATGTTCAATTTAAAAAACTTTTTTTTTTTTTTTACTATTTATTTGTTTGAAGCAAGATCCAAATGAGTTCCATATATTTGCTGTTGACACATCTTTTGAGTCCCTCTCTTTCGATAGGGCTTCCTTCCCTCTCTTCTTGCTTAGTTTTTGAAGAAGAAACCAGATTGGTTGTCTTGTTAGAGTTTCTCACAGTCTAGATTTTGCATTCTTACTGTAGTGTTCATACTGTTATGTATAGTTGTAGCTTGTTTACACTTCCATAAAGAAGAGTTTACCCTCATGAATAACTTGGTATCTGCCTGTCCTTATGTTGACTTCTACTCAGTTTTTTTTGTCATCTGAAGCTCATTCTGCAGTAACATGCTTGTGGATACATTATTCTCATATTCACAAGAGCCTATTGGGTTATAGAGGTCAGTTTGGCTTTATATAAAATCCATGATTTACATTGTTTTCTTTGATTACCTTAAATATGTTACTCTGTCATCTTTTGGCAAAAAGCATTGTTGTCAAAAAGTCTGATGACAGTCTGATTTTTTTTTTCCTTAATTGTGACCTGGTCTTACAATACCTGGGTGATCAAATTTTTTTTTTCTTTTTCTTTAAAGGGTTGATTGTCCTAGATGCACAGGCTACTCTTAAATATGTAGTTTCAAGTTGCCTTTTACTTTAGGAGAGTTCTCTTGACTTATTATTTTTTGTATTCTATAGTATTGCCTTGGTTTTCTTCTTTAGGGTCTGCCTTTATAGGTATATCTTTGGTGTTGGGTTTTTTTTTTTTTAAGATTTTATTTATTTATTTGACAGGGAGACAGATTACAAGTAGGCAGAGAGAGGAGGAAGCAGGCCCCCCCCGGTGAGCAGAGAGCCCAATGTGAGCCTCAATCCCAGGACCCTGAGATCGACCTGAGCCAAAGGCAGAGGCTTTAACCCAATGAGCCACCCAAGCGCCCCTAGGTATATCTTTGTTAATTTCTGTCACTTTTTAAGAAATTAACTTTATGTCTTTTCTTTAAAATAGCTGTTATTGAGGGGCACCTGGGTGGCTCAGTCATTAAGCGTCTACCTTCGGCTCAGGTCATGATCCCAGGGTCCTGGGATCAAGCCCTGCATCAGGCTCCCTGCTCAGAAGGAGGCTTGCTTCTCCCTCTCCCACTCCCCCTGCTTGTTTTCCCTCTCTCGCTCTCTGTCAAATAAATAAATAAAATCTTTAAAAAAAAAACTTATTGAGATGTAATTCGTATACTATAAAATTCACCTTTTTAAAGTGTACAGTTCTTAGATTCACAGAGATATGCACTATCATCACTGTCTAATTTTAGAACATTTTCAAATTTCAGAAAGGTACCTTAAATCCATTAGCAGTCACTCCTCCTTTCCCTTCACCCAGCTCCTAGAAATGACCTACTTTCTATTTCTGCAGAACTTCCCATTATAGACATTTCATGGCATCACAATATGTGACTGGCTTCTTTCACTTTACGTAATATTTTCAAGGTTCATCCATGTGTGGCATGTATCAGTACTTCAATCCTTTTTTGGACAAATACTATCCCATTGTATGGATATACTACTTTTTGTTTATCCATTCATTAGTTAATTGTTTCCATTTGCAGCTGTTGTGAATAATGCTGCTGTGAACACTCATGTATGTTTTTGTTGTTTACAAATATTTTTATTTCTCTTGGGTATATACCTAGGAGTGAAATTGTTGGGTCATTTGTTAACTCTTATTAGCATCTTGAGTAACAAACTGTTTTTCAAAACAGCTGCCCTAGTTTACATTTCCATCGGCATGTATGAGGGTTCTGATTTCTCACATCCTCACCAACACTTGCTATTGTCTGTCCTTTTTATTATAGACATCCTAGTGTATGAAATGATATCTCCTTATGTTTTTAATTTGCATGTCCCTGATGGATAATGATGTTGATTATCTTTCAAATGATTATTTGCTGTTTGTAGATCTCCTTTAATGTTTGTTCAAATTCTTTGCCCAATTTTTTGATTGGCTTATTTTCCTTTTTTAATAAATGAGTTATAAGTGTTCTAAATATAAGTCACTTATCAGATATGTGATTTCCAGATATTTTCTCCCATTGTATATGTTGCCTTTTCACTTTCTTGAAGGTATTGTATGAAGCACAAAAGTATTTAATTTTGATATAGCCCAATTTATTGACTTTTGTTGCTTGTGTTTTGGGTTTCATATCTAAGAAACCATTGGCAACATCCTAGGTTACTCCTATGCTTCCTCCTAAGAGTTATAGTTTTATCTCTTTATTTAAATTTATGATAGGGCGCCTGGGTGGCTCAGGTCATGATCCCAGGGTCCTGGGATCGAGGCCCACATCGGGCTCTCTGCTCAGCAGGGAGCCTGCTTCCTCCTCTCTCCTCTCTCTGCCTGCCTCTCTGCCTACTTGTAATCTCTCTCTCTATGTCAAATGAATAAGTAAAAAAAAATCTTTAAAAAAAATTTATGATACATTTTGAGTTATTTTTCTTTTTTTAAGTTGTATTTTAATTTTTTTAATTTTTTTTTTTTTTATTTATTCATTTGACACAGAGAGAGAGACTACAAGTAGGCAGAGAGGCAGGCAGAG